>BLBF01015999.1:0-13129 GCA_015471245.1 Laticauda colubrina
TATATATATATATATATATATATATATTATATACGTATAAAGAGGTATTTCAAAACAGATTTAAAATGTTCCTGTTCTAGTACATACCCTCCATTTGCTAGCACCTTCTATGGGTATGGAAACCTTTTCTATTCTATTCTATTCTATTCTCTATTTCATTTACATTCCATTCTACTCCACTCCTAGTTAAATCCAGAGCTACATTATTGCCTTAGCATCTGATGTTCCCTCTCCATTTAAAGGAGAAGAAAAGACAAACATCAAAAGAGGTCTTGGCAGCTAGGTGGAGAGAAATACAATGCACCACATTGCATTGCTTATTATTGTGGAATTTCTTGTGAGTGAATGCTGAGTTTTGCACAGTCAAGATTGGATAAATAATTCTCAGGATAATTTGCTATGTTCACAGAGGTTTCTATAATTCATGGCAGAATGATGTGAGTTTCAGTAATATCTTCTTTAGCATTAACTCCTACTGTGGCATCTTCCTCCTGTGACAGAATTTGGAACAACTCACTACTTTTGAGCTCATTTATATAGGAACAAGAAAATGTTAGTGTTTATATTAACACAATTTCTTTTTCTATATAAGCTACTGGAAAATATGAACTAAATCCTTTATAACTCATCAATAAGTCTTAAGTCTGATTCCAATACTCATTAACAGTACATACTAATGGTACCTTGGGTATAGGAACTAAAGATATGAAGACACACAATCAAGGGCAAATTTTTTTAAAACTAGTCCTATAAGCCTACCATGCAAACTTTCCTGCACTGAAATCAGTACCTTAAAATTTGGTTTGTACATTTGATAAACACATTTCCTCCATCCTCAAGTTGTATGAAATATCTCCACTTTTCCAGTTTCTATCAGATGATGTGACATGTGTGACCAAGAAGGAAGTATACCCACCAGATGTTTCCATAATATGTATATTTGGAAGTATAATAACACATTCATTGTACCAGGTACATGCAGAATCCCCATATCAAAATCATTTCTTTGCACCCAAGTTGGAACTGTAAGGAGAAGATCTGGTATACAAATGCTGCCTTCCTAAGAATTGCTCCATATGCAAGACACTAAGCTGATAATTAAATCTTGATTAAATAGTTTCATTCTGGAAACAACAATATTCTGTAACCAATATTTAATGCTAACAGAAGACTAAATATGTTATGGAACACTTAGAAGTATTCACCAGACTTTTTTTCATCATATAAATGAATAGAACAAAATGTCAAAATATAGCTATACTGCCTTGTTTAAAAAAAAAATCTACAATCTAAGCAGGTGAATAGATCCCATTTTGAGGAACCTAAGGGAACCTTTCCCCACCAACTTTTAGGATGCAAAAAAGTTCTCCCCAATCTCAGTGGAATAGAGATATTTTCTTCAGCTAATTAAGTCCGAATTAAGGAAGAGGAGAGGATACTGCATATTTTCTTTTAACTTTCTTTCCTGTTCATATAATTTTTGCAGTCCAGAACTGGGATACTTCCACATTACCCTCATTTCTACCTACCTAATCATCATAAAACATTTTTGAGCCAATTCATAAATACCTTCAACAATGACTTTAAAAAAATCATAATAGTGATCATGACTGAATAATAAAAATCCTACCCTTTTCAATGTGTGTTTTGTAAAAAGGGAAATATATTCAATTACACCCTCCATGGGGGATGGCCCCAAACATTCAGCTCCTAAGAAGGAAGGACACCAACCCCAAAACCATTCAACTTGCACCCCAGCTGAAACTAGTCCTGGAATGGTAAAATCTCTTTACTTCCATTCCACAGAAAAGGAGAAAAAATGCATTTTGATATTATTATCCTTCACCCTTATATTTTTAGAGTCATGAGTGGTTGCTAATGTTTCTCACAATAGTATGAGATGAAAAATGGGATAATGCAAGAGTTTCAGGAGAAAAATGAAGGCCTTAAAAGAAAATAATTTCTATTCGTGCAATCTCATGTGTAATCTCATTGCACATGAGATTAAAAAAAATAATTAATCTGATGAATGCAAATATGACATAACTAGAACTGATTTGCAGGGTCTGGAATATTGCAAATTTTTAGTTGGTCCTTCAAATAAGTTCCTCTTTGTCATTCATAGTATTAATTAACCTCATGAAGCATATAAACATGTGTTTACCTGCGGTTTTACTATAGTTTTAAATATAATACATAAATTTGGGTAATTACTTATGAGTAATTAAGTTTATTTCTAAATGGAACCAACTCTTTTGTTTAGATTTCTGCTGTGAAAGTGACTGCCTATCATCCACAACTTGTGGCTCTTCCCCAGACAAGGAGGAATAAGAATGGGGCTTAAAGAAAACTATTTTAGCTGGGGAATTTAGTAATTAAATTTAAAATACAAAATAAAGAGTGAAATGCAAATTAAATGAAATCTAAGGTAAGTATAGAGAACAGACAGAGAGAAAGAAACTGTTTTAAATCAGTCTATATTTAGGAGCTTGACTAGCAAAAGATTGAATGGTATGCTGAGCCTGATATGCTTTGGCTTCTCAGTACTTTAAGCCCATGTCACACTGCACCAACGGATGGAAAGAGGATGTAAAATGGAGAGAAACACTTGCCATCCATTAGTTAACATGATGCATCCGTTCTGTACTCACTGCATCTGTTTTTCATCCTCTCTATCCGTCCAGCATCCGTCCACTGAGATTTCATCTGCTCAAAAAGTTTTGAGCTGCACAAAACTTTTTGAGCATATGAAGTATCCAACGCGTGCATTATGCATCCGCTACACATACGGGGAACATCTGTTATACGTCCATCGTCATACGTTACTCATCCGCTATATCCGCTAGGCATCCGCTGTGCATCTGCACAACTCACATCCACTCCAGTGGAAAACGGACACAGGGAGGAAGCAAAACGGACACGGAATGGACACGCAGCATTAGTAGCACAGATGTAGAAAGGATGAAAGCGGATACAGCTTGCATATAAAGCATTAAAACAGAAAAAAACATTCATATAGGGGATGTATCTCAGATATTTAGGATGTCTGCAGGACGTCTAAAGGATGCAGAAGGACACCTAGTGGAAAAACGATATTTCCTATAAAAAGGGGGAGAAATCACCTGGATATCACTTTCAGTCGAGCAGACATGGGGTGCGGACCTCTTCAGCCTTGCTCTTGCTCTTCCACAGCATCCAGTCATCACCACCATGGATCGTCGCACAATCCTTTTGGTAGCTGCCATCATTCTACAACAATGCGAAGCTCTCTACAGGCTTTTTTTTTTTTTCTTTCACCTGTTCTACGGGAAGAAAAGGAGGCATCCAAGAAGTGTCTGGGTCGGAAGAAGGATCGCCAGAAGAGCCGAGTATGGACTGTATGACAAGCTGATGGTGGAACTGAGGAACGAAGACCCTCGTGCATTCCAGAACTTCATGAGGATGCCTCCAGCCATGTTTGACGAAGATGTGGAGCAGCTGAGACCCAGGTTGACCAAGCAGAGCACCAACTTCTGGCCCAGCCTAGACCCTGGACTCAAGGTGGCACTGACTCTGTGCCACCTGGCCTCAGGGACCACGTACAGGGACATGCGGTACAGCTGGAGGGTGCTACACAACACCATCAGCATTGTGGTCAGAGAAGTGGTGTAGGCCATCATTGAAGAATACCTGGAGGAGCTCCTCCAGTGCCCCTCCACTGAAAAAGGATGGAAGAAAGTTGCAGAGCAGTGGTATCAGAAGTGGAAATTCCCCCAAACCGTTGGAGCCATAGATGGCAAGCACGTGGCCTGCAAAGCTCCAGCCAAGTCAGGGTCCACTTAGTTCAACTACAAGGGCTTCTTCAGCATCATCTTCTTCGCCATGGTCGATGCTGACTACAAGTTCATGTACATTGATGCTTCAGGCAACGGGTCAGCTTCAGATGCCCAGGTGTACAACAGCAGTCATCTCAAGGAGGGGCTGGAATGCAACCTCATCATGGGCTTCCCAGATCCAGACCCCCTACTCAACGACACTCAAGATGTGCCCGACTTCATCATGGGGGATGACGCCTTCTCCCTCAGAACATAACTCATGAAGCCCTACACCTCCAGATGCCTCATCCGTGAAGAGAGGATCTTCAACTACAGGTTGTCCAGGGCAAGGCGGGTGGTGGAGAACGCCTTTGGCATCCTGGCCAACAGGTTCCAGGTACTTCTCACCACCATGCAGCATCGCCAAGAGACTGTGAGGAGGATCGTGGAAGCTTGCTGCATCCTGCACAATCTCATGTGCACCCGCTACCCAGTCTTGCAGAACAGGCTTGTGGACCGTTAACAAGGCAATGGGGACATGGAGGCTGGAGAATGGAGGCAAGGGCAAAACCTTATAGACACCCTGGATGTGCAAGGCCCCAACAGAGCTTCACATGAAGGGAAGAAGCAGCGCAACCTCCTGAAACACTGGTGCAACTCCCCAGCTGGAACAGTGGAGTGGCAAGACAGGATGATAGATGCTTAATGGATGCTTTCTTCAGCCTGTCTCATCACACTGATGAGATTGGGCCATGTATGTTGAGTGGTCCTACAATGAACAGGGCATTTAATAAAGAGTTGTGTTTATGTTGAAATGTGTGGATCAATGATTACATTGTTATTGATAATAAAGGGCCAAAGGTGTGGCACCTGGGAGGGTGGACCATACAGTCCTACTATGCTTTCACTGGAGGCTTATCTATCCCACAGCTATTACCCATCCCACAAGTATCTCTGCACATCCCACAGCTATTACCCATCCCAAAGTTATCCTTGCCAATCCCACTGCTATCTTAACCCATCCCACAAGCATGCAAAGCCTTTACCATTTTCCAAAAGTTTCCACCAAGACTTTATTTACTAAAATAACTGAACCAAGTGTGTGAAGCAAAGATAATCTTTATTTATAACAAACTTTAAAAGCAAAATAACCCAAGTAAAGTGTCCAAAGCAAAGATAAAGTCAACAGGTAACAATCCAGTCTCTAGCACTCTTCTCAGTCACTCTGAGGTGTGCCCATAATCTCAGGGGTAAAGAGTCCAGGTGCTGTGGAGGTGGCTGCTGCTGGAGTGCTTGTCTGAGGTGCCATTGGGGTGTCTGGCCCCGAGAGGACAACAGGGGATGGTGTGTGGAGGAAGCTGTCAGCCTTCAAGATCTTCTACTATTGCTTTGTATCTTTCGACTGCCATAAGTAATGGGGGGAGGAAGGGCAAGTCTGGGAAGTGAGCTGGAGGTGTTAAATTCTTCTGTTGTGTAAATGGGGGGGGGGGGAAGCATACAATAGAGTTAGGTTTCTATTTCTTTCTTAGCTTTCTTTTCTCTGCGCAACTGCAACCTGTTATCAAAATATGCCAAGGTCAACAGACAGAGGCCTCATCATCACCTGAAGATGCCCACATGATCATATTCACAACTTCTAATTGGAAGTGTCATCTGAACTATTGGGGGTGGGAACATTTCCATCACTTTGTATATGTAAATTGCGTGCCTAATTTCTCAGATTCAGAATTCTTTGGTTGCTATCACTTCACTTTCAGTAAAAGATATCTTTTCTCTAAACTAAAGAGTCTAAGTATTTCTTTCCTGGAGTTTCAATGGAGGTCCGCCTGAAATTATGCTGAATCTCCCACCAGCCCACCCGGAGAGAATACCCAATTTTCTTCTGAGGGGGCCTGGACATCATGTCATCTTCAAATAGTGACCAAGAGGAGCCGGGAGCCATTGGAGGGCAAGATTCTGTGCTGGTGCAGGAGGCCCAATTGCTAGCAGAACTCAGTTTGCAAGAGGATCCAGTGGTGAAGCCCAGATGGTCAGTGGGAGTTGGTTGGAAAGATCCGGAGGAGGACACCCCCCCCCCCCGGGGTCACAACTACCCACCGGCGTAGAAAAGAGGAGCCTTGGCAAGAGAAGGAAAAGAGGGAACTCTTGCTGGATCAAGCCAGGAGACTCCTTAATGAAGCCTTTGAACAACCTCAAGCTGCACAAAGGTATGAAGGGGGAGGGGAAGTAGCCCCAGCCAGAAGAAGCAGAGCAACTCCCTCTCCCATAAATCAACCCGATCCAGCAGAAGCCCCGGGGCCTTCAGCGAGAGGTGTGATTCCTAGAAGGCGTAGAGCTCCTAGGCTGCCTCCATTAGAAGTAAAATACAGGGGGGATGCCAAAACCTTGGGATTTTTCCTAACTCAAGTTTGGAGCCATATGGAAGAATATGGGGAGGATTTTCCCTCAGAAGCAGCCAAAGTGAGGTGTGTTACCAGGGCTCTGGAGGGAATAGCGGCAGAGTGGATGGTGACCTTGCATAATGATAATGCTCCTCAGCTGCTGAATTATAACCTATTCATGGCTGCACTTCGGGCTAGGTTTGAGGACCCATTGGTAGAGCGCAAGGCCCGAATTAGGATGAAAGCCATAAAACAGGGGCAGAGGTCTGTGATGACTACACCCAAGAATTTAGACAGTTAGCCGGCCATTTCCGAGGCTGGCCCCAAGAAGCCCTGATAGAACTGTTTAAAGATGGTTTAAATGAAGATGTGTACCAGAGATGCACTGCTAGAAGAGACCCCAATGACTTGCAGATGTGGTACTTGCTGGCAGAAGAAGTGGAGATTGATCTAATCCAAAGTAAATGGCGGGGAGGTTATGGGTGGATCAAGTTTTCCTCCCCACGTCCTCAAGAGGCTCCTAAACCTCAGAAGGGAGGAGTGGCGGCAAGACCCAAACCCTCGGCCTGCTTTCGATAAGGGAAGGAAGGTCACCGGGCTGTGAACTGCAGAGTCAAGTTGGAGCCAGAGGGGGCGCCAAAGGAAGGAAAGAAACCTGAAAAGACCCCAGCGAAGACTCGCAAAACAGCACTAAAGTCGAAAGAGACAGCAGAGGTCGCCCCTCCCGCAGGAGAGGAATCAGAAGCCCCAGTGACCCCTGAGGAGGAGGATTCTGACTCGGAAGATGACTTCCTGGTAAGTCCAAGCGTGTGCCCTATTACCATTCCGGTGAAGTTGAGGGTACCCAATTCAGGGGTCGAAGGGGAAATGCTAGCCCTGTTAGATTCTGGGTGCACAAGGTGTATAATCAACACAGAAGTAGTATAGAAAATGGGCCTAAAGCTAAAACTTTTGAAGATGTCCATTTCCTTTTGCCAAATATATGGATAAGTGGCTGGAGGTTGCCCTACCCGTTTTGTCACAGAACCTATAGAAATAATCATGGGAGAGCATGATGAGACCCTCCGTTTTATTGTGGTCCCTGGGATGGAGCAACCATTAATACTAGGATTGCCCTGGCTCTGGAAATGGAACCCCCAGGTTAACTGGAGAAAGGGGTTGTCGCACATACGCACAAAGCAGCGACCGAGAGGAGGGGCCAGATCCCAGCCGAAGCCTGAGGACCTAATTGAAATAGCTTCCACAGGTACTGAGCCCGTGAAAGATGAGGACAAAATTCCCAAAGAGTATTGGGACTTAAAAGAAGTGTTCAGTGAGAAGGCCTCGGATGAGCTTCCGCCTCATCGGCTAACAGACTGTGCTATTGAGATTTTGCTTGGGGTGAAGCTCCCGAAACCAAAGTTGTACTCAATGACCCCACAGGAATTGGAAGAGCTAAGATTGTTTATAGATAAAAATGTGGAACGTGGTTTCATTCAACCTGCTAGACCCCGAGTAGCGGCCCCAGTCTTGTTCCGGGAAAAGAAAGATGGTTCCAAAAGCTTGGTGGTGGATTACAGAAATTTGAACGCTATTTCTGTGGAAAACGTGTACCCCCTTCCTTTGATGAAGGACATGTGGCCCATTTAGCGAAGGGAAAGATTTTCACGAAGTTGGATTTGAGAGAAGCATACCACTGAATTCGAATTAAGGAAGGGGATGAGTGGAAGACCGCTTTTAACTGCCCGATGGGTTGCTTCCAATTCAACGTTCTTCATTTTGGTTTACAAGGGGCCCCAGCTGTATTCATGCAAATGATCAATCAAGCGATACATGAACATTTATACAGGGGGGGTCTGGTTTATCTTGATGATATCCTTATCTGCACGGAAACTCTGGATGAACAAGTGAAGTTAGCGCAGTCGGTTCTACAAAAACTGTGTGCCGCTAAGTTATATGCTAAATTGTCAAAGTGTGAATTCCACCAAGACAAAATTGACTATTTGGGATATCGCATTTCATCTGAAGGCATAGAGATGGATCCAGAGAAGGTGCGTGCCATTCTGGAATGGGCTCCACTACGCACCAGAAAACAACTTCAAAGCTTTTTGGGATTTGCAAATTTTTACCGGCAATTTATCCCAACGTTTGCTAAGATAGCAATGCTCATCACAAATCTCTTGAAAACAAAAGGGGAGGTGAAGCCAAGGCCAGGAAAGCCGCAGGAGTGGTCCATGGAGTGCCAAGCCGTTTTTGAAAAGTTAAAACGACTGTTTGGTGCAGAACCAGTGCTGCAGCACCCGGATATGGACACTCCTTTCATGATTCAAGCCAATGGAAGTGATGTGGCTATTGGAGCAGTATTACTTCAAGCCAACGAGAAAGGTACCTTACAGCCTTGTGCATATACCTCCCGTAAGCTGTCTGAAACAGAGAGAATGGGCCGTCTGGGAGGAAGAAGCTTTTGCAGTTCGTTGGGCCTTGCTGACCTGGAGACATTTCCTGGAAGGAGCAAAACACCCATTTGAGATATGGACTGATCATAAGAATTTGGAAGCCTTAAAAATGCCCCGGAAACTGTTCCCTAAACAAGTTTGCTGGGCGCAGTACTTCAAGAGATTCAATTTCTCCTTGAAGTACATTCTAGCCGGGAAGAACTTCATGGCGGATGCTCTCTCCAGACTACCCCAATATAAAAGTATGCGCCAGGAGGTGATAAGCCCAATTGTCTCAGGCAAACATCTAGCCGCCCCAGTGATCACCAGAGCCCAAAGGAAGAACCAAAAAGTGGTTTTATCGAATGACCTAACCGAACAATTTAAAGAAGCTTTAAAACTGGACGAATGGTTCCTGGCCCATTCAAGTGACTACACAATTAGAGATGGCTTGGCTTGGGTGGGTGCCAAGTTGTATGTGCCACAGGTGCTGAGGGGCCAAATACTACAACAGGCTCATGATTCTAAAGCAGCTGGCCACTTCGGATTTGTGAAGACCTTACATCTGGTTAAGTGGCAATTCTGGTGGCCTACTTTAAAGAAGGACATTGAAGCTTAAGCCCATGTCACACTGCCCAACGGATGCAAAAAGGACACAGCGGACGAGCAAAATGTTCCATCCGTTGTTATCCGCTCTCAAAAGGAGAAAAAATTTGCATAACCGGAGCGGATAACACGGACGCAAGGAGGACGCAGGGCGGATGCAAAGCAGATGCGGAATGGAAGCCTAGCAGATTGAAGTGGATGAGATCAGATGGCACATCCGCAGGGCTTCCGTGGGATCTCAGCGAAGCGGATGCAGAAGGGAAAGAGCGGATGCAGAGCGGAAGCCTAGCGGATGAAGTGGATGCATAGCAGATGCATAGCGGATGCACAGCGGAAGCCTAATGGATGCCTGGCGTTAATTGCACATGCGGGGAGGATACATTGCGTCAGCCCCATGGATATAACGGAAGCAGCTCGGAAGCAGGTCGCCATTCAGAGGAAAGACCTGCTGCCAGATGGATTGGCTGCCTTGCCTGCCCTGCCTGCATGTCTGCCTGCAAGCCTTGGTGCCAGCCTTGGCTCCCGCCTTGGTGCCAGCCTTGGTGCCAGCCTTCCTGCCAGCCTTCCTGCCAGCCTTCCTGCCAGCCTTGGTTCCTGCCAGCCTCCCTGCCAGCCAGCAACCCCATAACCATGCAGAAGCACAGCAAGCCTCAGCCATCTGCTGCCAGCCCTTGCAAGAGGGACAGGGCTACCATCCCGCCCCCTGGCTCTCACTCTGGTGCTCCTGGGGCTTCTGCAGCATAGACTCACTCTTCTGGGGCTGGCGCTTCTGTTGCTTCTGCTTCTGGAGGAGCTGATGACAAGCACTCCAGCACCAGCTACCTCCACATCACCTGCACCCTTCACCCCTGAGACTGAGCAACCAAGAGGAGTGCCAGAGACTCATTAATCAAGTCTATTTATGATTCACACAATTGTTTCATTTCTTTTTTTTAATAAAGTCTTGATGGAAACTTTTAGAAATGGTTTAAGCCTTCACTTGCTTGTGGGATGGGTAAGGATAGCTTTGGGATGGGTTAAGATAGTTGTGGGATGGGTAATAGCTGTGGGATGGGTTAGAATAGCAGTGGGATAGATAAACCTCCAGAGCAAGCATAGTGGGACTGTATTGTCCACCATCCCAGGTGCCACACCTGTGGCCCTTTATTATCAATAATGATATAATCAATCATCCACACATGTCAACATAAAAACAACTCTTTATTAAACGCCCTGTTCATTGTAGGCCAACCAAACATACATGGCCCAATCTCATCCGTGTGATGAGACAGGCTGAAGGAAGCATCCATTAAGCATTTCCCATTTGTCTTGCCACTCCACTACTCCAGCTGGGGAGTTGCACCATTGTTTCAGGAGGTTGCGCTGCTTCTTCGCCTCACGTGAGGCTCTGTTGGGGCCTTGCACATCCTCAGTGTCGATCAGGTTTCGCCCTTGCCTCCATTCCCCAGGCTCCATGTCCCCATTGCCTTGTTTATGGTCCACAAGCCTATTCTGCAAGACTCGGTAGCGGGTGCGCATGAGAATGTGCATGTTTGGGCTATGCTGCATGTTTGTGAGAAGTACCTGGAACCTGTCGGCCAGGATGCCAAAGGCGTTCGCCACCACCCGCCTTGCCCTGAACAGCCTGTAGTTGAAAATCCTCTCTTCACGGGTGAGATATTTGGAGGTGTAGGGCTTCATAAGATAGGTTCTGAGGGAGAAAGCGTCATCCCCCACAATGAAGTAGGGCACATCTTGCTTGTCATTGGGCAGCGGGTCTGGATCTGGAAAGCCCACCCTGAGGTTGCCTTCCAGCCCCTCCTTGAGGTGACTGGCGTTGTATACCTGAGCATCTGAAGATGAGCCGTTGCCTGAAGCATTGATGTACATGAACTTGTAGTCAGCATCGACCATGGCGAAGAGGATGATGCTGAAGAAGCCCTTGTAGTTGTGATAAGTGGACCCCGACTTGGCTGGAGCTTTGCAGGCCACGTGCTTGCCATCTATGGCTCCAACGGTGTGGGGGAAGTTCCACTTCTGATACCACTGCTCTGCAACTTTCTTCCATCCTTCTTCAGTGGAGGGGTACTGGATGAGCTCCTCCTTGTATTCTTCAATGATGGCCTACACCACTTCTCTGACCACAATGCTGATGGTGTTGTGTGGCACCCTCCAGCTGTACTGCATGCTCCTGTAGGTGGTCCCTGAGGCCAGGTGGCGCGGAGTGAGTGCCACCTTGAGCCCCGGTTCCAGGCTGGGCGGGAAGTTGGTATTTGTCTTGGTCAACCTGGGTGTCAGCCGCTGCACAAGTTCGTCAAACATGGCTGGAGGCATCCTCATGAAGTTCTGGAACGCCCGAGCATCTTCGCTCCTGAGCTCCACCATCAGTTTGTTTTACAGTCCATCCTCTGCTGTTCTGGTGAACCATCTTTGGGCCTAGACTTTTTTTGGGTGCCTCCTTTTCTTCCCGTAGTAGAGTTCACAGAGCCTGTAGATGGTTTCGCACTGTTGCAGAAGGATGGTGGCTGCCGAAAGGACTTTGTCACAATCCACGGTGGACATGACTGGATGCTGTGGAAGAGGAAGAGTCAGATGAAGTCTGCAGAGGTCTGCACAGCTTGGCTGCTGTTCTGAAAGTGAGATGTAGGTGAGTTGCTCCCCTTTTTATAGGCTGTATACGTGTCCCTTTGCATCCTCTAGGCATCCTCTAGGCATCCTCTAGACATCCTTAATATCCGAGATAGGTCCCCTCTGTAAATGTTTTTTCCGCTTTAAATGCTTTTTTTCCGTGCTGCATCCATTGTGCATCCGTTCTGCATCCGTTCCGCTTCCTCCCTGCGTCTGAGCGGATGTGAGTTGCGTGAATGCGCAGCAGATACCTAGCGGATATAGTGGATGTGTAACGGATGCAGAACGGGATACATTTTCTGCGCAAAAGTTTTGGGCAGCCCAAAATTTTTGGAGCGGATGAAACATCAATAAACGGATGCTGGACGGAAAGAGAGGAAGCAAAACGGAGGCAGTGAGTACATCACGTTTTCGAATGGATGGCAAGGTTTTTTGTCCTTTTTGCATCCTCTTTGCATCCGTTGGTTCAGTGTGACATGGGCTTTTTGTAGCTAGCTGTCCAATTTGTGCTTTGGCAAAGAGACCTCCTGGTAAGCCAGTAGGATTGTTACAAAATGTAGCTAGACAAACGACGCCCTGGAAAGAAATCTCTATTGACTTTATAGTAGAATTACCCAAAAGTGGTGGAAACACGGTCATCTGGGTAGTGACTGATTTGTTTTCCAAACAAGTACATTGCATACCTTGTTCCAAGATTCCCTCTGCTAAGACACTGGCTAAACTGTTTATTTCACATATCTATAGGTTACATGGCGTTACAGAATGCATAATCTCTGACAGAGGGGTCCAGTTTACCTCAAATTTTTGGAAAGAGTTCCTGAAGTTAATAGGCTCTGCCCAGGGGTTAAGCTCCGCCCACCACCTCCAAATTAATCAGGGCCTGTGAGAGGACTAACGCAGTGTTAGAACAATATCTTAGATGTTACCTAAATTATCAACAAGATAACTGGTCCGAATTACTACCGTTTGCTGAAGTGGCATATAACAACTCCGTACACAGTAGTACTGGATTTAGTCCATTTAAAGTGGCTTCAGGACAAGATTTCGTTCTCATACCTGAGCTTCCTCGTGAAAAACCTAACATCCATTCGTTGGATGAATGGATAACTCCAACATAACTGGCTGTTAAGCCTGGGTTCCCCAACCAGGGTTAGGTAGACAAGCTAAACAGAATGTGCAGCGTTAGTTAGATAGGCACACAGATAAATGAGTGAGCTAAGCTTGTATGTTTATTAACATACAGTAAAAATAACAGATACGCTTGTGCTATCAAGAATATATTTTATTCCAGTATAAGTTTATGGCATAGTCAAATAACAGTCCAATA
>BLBF01016000.1:0-13344 GCA_015471245.1 Laticauda colubrina
GGGCTAATTTATAGAAAGTGTCCAAAATCTGGGACCATGACTCCCAGAGGATTAAAATTTCACAAATTTGTGACTGCTTCAGTGTTGTTGCATTACTGTGTCAGTGCTGCTCTCTGGAGATTCAGTAGATTGATCTCTTCTTCAGTTATTTGAGATTAGATAGGCTAGTTTGACCCTAGCCTTCCTCAGGCCCAGTAGACGAGTCCCATCATCAGCTGTTGGAGGATTGTCAGCTGCAATCAAGCTGGCAAGAAGTCGGAAGTCACACCTGTTTTTTTGCCCATGTTCATTTCAGTTTCTCTGTTTAAAAAAGATATATTAAGGAAACGTCTCTGAAATGATGACTCAGTGGGTCATGGGTTGTCTAGTGTAAAATAAAATCAAGAGAAGACTTGGAGGTGGAAGGATACATGTGTCAACAGTTTTCCTATGTACAAGTGCTGGAAAGATGTAAAGTAAATAAGAGAACTTTTGATTCTGAACAGTGTAAGACTGAATTTGAAACAGAATTGTGTACAAACCATGAATATGTTATTATTAAAATATATAAGCCTTTATAAAATATGTGAATGAATATATGATAAAATGTCCTAAAATCATGATTCAATAATGTATACAAATGGAACAATGGGAGAATATGTGGTTGAAAGGAGTGAAATTTTCATTATGTTACAATCTTAAAAATATTTTTTATAAAGTGATGCATTGTTGGCATATGTCACCAGAAAAATTCTTGAGAATTATAAAGGTACTTCCAATTTATGCCAGAAAGCCAACCAAGAAAAGATGCTTTATCATGCTTGATGAGTTGTGTCAAATCCTAGAAAATTCTGGACTCAATTACATATATTAATACAACACAGGAGAGTTTAAAGAGCAGTATGCAATTGAAACCAGATACTTTTGTTTTTGGGCTGATAAAAAGTTTACAACAAGATTATTACAAGCACAAAGGGGGAAAAATTCAGTTTTACCCACAATGGAGGAATAAATAGTGAACATGATGAAACTTGCTGAGATAGCCAAATTGGTAGCTTTGATCACAGAAAATTTATTGTCTAAGTTTAATGCTGACTGGCAATCCCCTTCACTTTTTGCATGAGATAAAAAAATGAAATTATGTTTTGATGATTAGAAAAAAATTATAGGAAAAAATCTATAATTTTGAAAGTATCTGGCAAATGTTCTCACTTACTAAAGCTTCCAGTTCAAACTCCAAAGTTTTTTTCTTAGCTTTCAAAACAACTATATCTTCTTGTTCTTTGTTTCTTTGATTCAGCAATTCTTGACGACGATTACGTTCCCACTCAAGTTGTCTCTGCCTTTCCAGTTCTCTTTTAGCAGCCTTCATTAATTTAAAAATATGAAAAAAAATGTTCACTTTGTAGTTCTATTAAATAAAAAGTTCCAACTTATATAATAATGTATAATACTGTATATATTAATAGCTGTATTCATACAAACAGTGCAGATATATGTCTCATCTTCCGAACACAAAACTAGATATTACATAAGTCCTGGATTTCCTTGGAGATCCAAAATAGGTTTTATTTAAACCTAAAATAGGTTTTAATTAGACACTTGTGTGGTTATGCAGAATAACTCTCTCCAGGAATGCACAATTTATGAATGTAAGAAAAGTAGTTAGATTATTTCCCAATATAAGTTTTCAACTATAATTTTGACAAATGAATGTTCCTCTGAAAATATTTATTTACCTCACGCCTTTCTATTTCTTTCCTCCTTTCCTCTTCCCTCTGGCGTTCCAATTCTCTTTGTTTTTCTAATTGTTTTTCTAATTCCAGTTGCCTTTTCCGCTCCTGCTCTTGCCGTTCACGTTCCTTCCTTTCTTGCTCTGCCCTTTCCAACTGTGCAAGGCGCTCTTGCTCTTTTCTTTGTTGTTCCAAAAGAGCTTGTCTCCGCTTTTCAAGCTCTAGATTGCCACGTTCAAAGTTCTCACGCTTTTTATCTTCAAATGTAACTTTTAAAACATGTTACAATTAGAATTCAGATATGTTTTGTGCATATATAAACATGAAGTTACATAGTCTATCTGTAACAAACTTTAAAATTGTAAAACCCTATGTACAAACGCCTGATCTTTATTATTCTTGTAAATGGCTATATACAAGGAACACAATATTCCTTAACACTTTACAGTTAAATAATGCTAAGGACACTTCATAAGTGATCATTTGTCTTCCATGTACCTCAGTAGGAAATCACAGACCTTAAGCAAAATTTCTTACCATGCATTTCTCCTCTATATGTCACAACCATAATATATATTGTACACTTAATGCTATCAAATGGGAATTGGCCTTCAGGAAATAGATACTGTCAGTTATGATTTGTGAAGCAATAATTGGGTTACTAAAATTGGAATGATGAATCATACAATGAACACCTTTCCTAATAAGGACTCCCAAATTAAAAAAAAACACTCTGGCATGATCATAATGTTGACACTATTATAGTACAATTCTTTCTGTTGGTGCAAAAATAATGTTGGAAATTCTAAATAATGTTGAAGAAACCATTTTCATGGCAATCTATTATGCTGCTGTAATGACTGTTTCTGAAATAATGTGAGAAACAGTTGCACTGCAATCATGATGATAGAAAAGTTAAAGTGAAAAATATTATTGACATGACCTCTGCAAATACAGTTTTTGTGTTCTATTTTACATAATCTCTTTGGGATTTTCTCATATCAACAAACACTGAAATAAAGGATTCTTGGTTCAAATGCAACCTATATATCACACAACGTAATTTCCATAAAGTACAACATATTTCTTAATTTCAATTAAACTCTGGTTTTCCAGAATGTAATATCTTTCAAAAATAGGCAGCCCAATTTTACTCATTTATGTTTTCACTCACCAGGCAATTTCTTTTCCAGTTGCTGCTGTTCTTCTTCTAATACTGGTTCTTCTGGTAATCGTTGCTCTACAGACATTGAACTAGTGACAGATACACCACTGCCAGAACGAACTCTTCTATTAATAAAGAAGTATACATTAAAATATATGCCCACACAAAGCTCCTGTTATTCATTCTAATATTGTCTTTTTATTTCCTACCCAACTATGCAGATAACTACTTTAAAGGTTAAAGTTTAAGATCATTAAACCTAAATAAACTGCAGGGCAGGACATTCACTGGAAGCTAATACAATGGATGGATTCAACGTACAAATCCGTTTATATAAAAGTCTTGTCTGCAACAAGACTGTATGTGTTCATGATTTGGTAGTGAACAAGCAGGATGAACAGCCATGCATTACTGAGACCTGGCAGAGGCAGGAAAACAATGCTGCCATCTATTAAATTTGCCCATCTGGTTTGCAGGTTCTGCACCAATAAGAATGTAAGAGAGGGAAGGTGGCACTGATCTAGTGTAACATCTCATCTGTGGCAGAATACCTTTCTATACAGTTATGCTCTAGGGCAGCGATGGCTAACCTTTGTGGCACTGAGTGTCCAAAGCTTGCCTGTGCAGATCCTGAAAATGCAATGTGTGTTGCATGTCCCCCGCCCCCATATATGTCTTCCCCCCCACAGACATGCATGCCCCCTGCAAGTGCACCCCACCCCCGCGCATGCCCCTGCATTCCCATGCCTGCATCCCTGCGCACATGTCCCACATGCACCTCACTCCTGCACGTGTGAGAGATCCAAAGGCCAACTGGCTAGTGGGTGGCGTGCATGAGCATGCATGGCAGAGCAATGGCTCACGTGCCACAGAGAGGGTTCTGCGTACCACCTCTGGCACGCATGCCATAGGGTCGCCAGGAAAAAGTTGGGAATCCTTTTATGTACCAGGGTAAGACACTAGGCAAAGAAACAACTCCACAATAAATTTGTGATTTATTAAAAGTTGGTGACACTAGTACACAAAAGAATCTCTAGCTTTTCCTTACAACAAAACTGTACAGAACTTGTTTTGGACTTTACCATATTTATTTTGACACATTGGCAGTGGATCTGGCCTATCTTCGTCTTTCTTTCTTTACAACTGGCTCTCTTCTATGTCAATACTGTAGATTAGTTTTTCAATCTCTAGGTGAATATGACTGGGTTGCGTTGGATACTGGACTGTGCAAATGGCGGGTGAGGGCACAAAGCTCCATTTGCACATCCCCTTTTCCCTCCAGTCTGCAGAGCTAGAAAGGTAACCTTTATGACCATGCCCTAGGTTATCTTGGCACCAACACACATCAGTTGGCCACGTTAGGCCTGGTTTTCATCTCTTAGTAACTGCTTCGTGAGCTGGATGTGGGGGACACAATGATCTGATTATATAATGATCTGATCACTTTCTGATCCACATGTAGTGGACTATTACTGGCTTTTCTCTGCCAGGCTGCACTCATTCAAATGATTCCACCAGGCCACTTGTGAATCCATCTGTTTTCTGAAGTAATTGGGTATTTCTCCTATGATCTGGCAGGCAAATTGTTGATGGCCTAATTCAAGACTGGTGTAAATTGGCATTTTAAACATAAAGTTGTTCCAAGAGACTTCTCTCTGCTGACTGATTCCAGATGGCCCTTGATTTTCCAAGTACCTATGGTAGAGGAAGCAGCAGAAGCAATGCCTGTGGTGCAGAAGAAGGCTGAGACTGAATTTGATCAAGTACAGACACATGCTTAAATTGGTCCTATTCTTTGGTAGTAAGGCAGGCAAAACATTCTGACTCCTTCTCTCTTATTATGTTTCAGGCCCTATTAGATGGTCAACTCCTTTTTTTATAAGTGCTGCTCTGCTGATTTACCATTTGACTACTTTGACAAGTTTGCCAATAAAGTAATTCAAATTTGCTCTTATGTAGACTCTACTTGATTGGAGTCTAGGTGATGACTGGAGCATTATCTTTCCAGGTTATTTATTCCTTGAGGAAAGAATAGGGTGCTCTATAGGTTCTCTTGACCATTTGGGCTGTGGATTTTTGCACCTCCTGGACTGTTTGGATAAATAGGGTGGGACTTTCTTGGATTTGGGAGGCTGTCTCATTGTGGTAAGCGTCAATACTGACAGTCTTTATAAAAAGGGATTGGTTCATCTCTTCTTTAAAAGACTCTACAGATAATAAACTAATACTGTCCAGTCTCTAATCATCATGTTTTGGTAAAGTTTGTTCAAATACTGGATTTATGACCAATTACAGAGTCCACTAGAAGAAGCAGAATATTTGGACTCTTCAGTCAGGATTCAAATCCAGGTACAGGAAAGAGACAGCATCAATCACTATATTTTAATTAATTCTGTTTGGTCCAAATGAGGGTCCTTCAATTTAGTGATTTAATTTAATAATTTGACAACTACATGAAATCTTAAACAGGCTTAAACTTAACAGTAAGATAGAACTATTGTTATTCTATGGCTGTTTTGCCTTTATATGAGATTCCACTGCTCTTGAAGAGCATGCCCAAAATCTGAGGGTCCTTTTGGACTCACAGCTTTTGTTGGATGGAGGTGGTAGTGGAGGGGGCTTTGCCCAGCTTCAGTCTTGTGTGCTAATTGCCACTTCATTTAGTGAAGTTGCCAGATTTAGCTATTGTCAGATTTAACTATTATAACAAAATTTATCAAAAACACTCAAAAGCTTCAGTTGATGTAAAATTCAGTGGGCTGTATTCTAACAAATGTTTGCCAGTGGACACACATTACACCTGCCATATGAGCCTTGCAATGGATTGTTAGTTTCTGGATGCAATTTAGCATGCTGGCTTTAACCCATAAACTATGGCTTGCTGACTTATTTGCTTGCTTGTTTTCTTGTTTATTCCAAAGTCTCATATGGCTGCCCATTTTGTAAAAAGGCTGGGTCGCTTGATATCAGTTTACCTGCAGTACCACATCTCCCCATTAGAGTCAGCCTAACTGTGCTGGATTTGCTGGTTAGGGGGCCAAAACCCATAATCACTGGATTTCCATTGTGGGGCTGAGCCTGTCAAATAGCGAATGTTAGTTGTCCCCATCCTTATCTGTCTTCTGGAAAAAGTAGAAAACAGGGCTTTTCTTCAGGATTTTTTTTGAAAGGGGGGTGGATACAGGGTATTACATTCTTGGGTTTTATATAGTGACAGTCTGTTTATGATTGCAGTATAATATAAAATTGATTAATAAATTTATATGAAAAAGACACCTCTCTAAATTAGAAGAAATGTCAGGCTTGGACATTATATTCTTTATATAGTAAAACTATCTAATGTACAGCAAAATCATGAATACAATTCCAAAGATAAAATTCAGCATCCAAATGAAAAGCTGTAAATTTTACCTAAATGAAGGGGGAATATATTCTGGGGATAGCACAGGTGGCAATGGCTGTCCTGACATAGCCATATCGATTAAATGCATAGCTAGAATAAACTCTTCTGCTGTCAGTTTTCCATCTTGATCAATATCTGAAAGATTCCTATTAAGGAAGAAAAAAGAGTTAAGTACATTTTCACTTATTTCTTTTTCTATTAATACTAAACTGAGAAGAAGGAAGAGACTATGTTCTTAGTGCTCCCAGTTACTTTATGCAGGGATTACTCATTAAATAATCTATGTGCTTATGCATATACCGCTTTTTCCGTCTCCTTTTGCATTTAATCCCTTCATCCTATTTTCTTCCTGGTATCATATAGCTATTATTAGAGATGTACTACTCTTTACTTCCAAATTTAAAAAAGTGGTTTGAGAGAGGAAAGATATGCACAGCATACCTACTGGCTGCATCTTTTCCAAGACTTGCATGGTAGCTATTCAATCCCTAGCAAATATACATTTGAATCAAAAAGACGCAAACAATAAGTTCACACTCATGTCAAGGCACTTTCTCTCTAGTTTTTCTGATGTCTTTTTCAGCTTCAGATCTAAAGTGTAACATTCTGTTAGATGGGGAAGAGAACATTATGAGGTATGTTTGGAGCAAATTCTAAAAATAATATATTGAAGGAAGTATCTTTTTGTTCAAGAGTCTATCCTGAAGTTTATTGATAATTTAAATCTGAAATAAAGCAAACTAGTGAGACCTGAAAAACAAACTGATGATAAACTATTTTATGAAAAATATTTACCATATTGTAGCCAACTGAGCCTGTGGTAAACTAGACTGCATAAGGATAGTTCTTGCTTGTGGACCTAGTAAATGGGAAACATACCACAATGATACATTTTAATACAGAATTTTCAAAATGGTTGCCTTGATTTTATTTATTTTTATTTATTCAAATAGCTGCCCAAGTCCAGTAGACTCTGATGAAATTACATTTTATGTATATATACAAAGAGATAAAATAATAAATAAATTAATAAAACTTGTTAGTTAAAAAGGTGTTATTGTCTGGTTTCTGCTGCTACATACTAACATGACTAACACTTCCATATTATGATTTTTTGCACATGTGAGCAGAACCGAAGTCATGTTGGATGACCCATTGAATTAAATAAGGAAGAGTGTCTCAAACTCAGTAACTCTGCTAACTAAGAAAGTGTTCCAGTTTGTGCACAAGAGAAAAAAAACAACAAGGCTAGAACAATGGGGAATTGTAATAAAGTGCTGCGATGTCAGAAACCGTGTAACTGCTTTTGCTAGATAGGGAGCTAGTATGAACCTTCAAAATATATGTGTCAATTTGAAAACAGAAAGAATGTGAGCCAAGCCCTCGTACGAGGGATGCGGACAGTTAGGGTATAAAAATGCTGCCTGAATTTTGCTCTGGGTTCCTTCAATGCCTGAAAGAACCTGTCTCTGCAGACGCGTGAATAAAACCTTGTTTTCCTTGGATCAACGAATCTTTTAGTGTTTTTTTTTATCTGCTTCCACCTCACAATTTGGCGCTCAACGTGGGCCCCGACGGAATTTCGACTGGAGAAAAGGGACTGGGTAAGTGTGGCGCCACCGCCTCCCATTGTAGAGGGCCCCCCCCCCTTGTCTCAGTTGGATCCCGGGGTAACTGCACTCAGCAGACGATCCTTGGAAACAAGAGAGAGAGAAGCCGGCCTGACGCTCTGGGAGTGTCGTTGATCACCTGAAGTGGGGACGCCCACACTCCTTTCGTCTCCGGGAGACCAGGGGTGTATCAGGTGAGTTTGTTGCCTTTCAGGATAGAAGAAGGGATATACTGTCCTTAAACTCTGGGAATCCAGTGACTGCTGAAGGACAGTGTAAATCCCTGAGTTGGAAATCTCTGGGAGATTGTTGGCGGGTAGCGTGGAGAATGGGAAAGGGACAAAGCAAGTGTGAGACGTTCCAAGAGGGAACAGGTATTGAGATAGAAAAGACCCCGAAAAGGCTGATTCCGACTGATTCCCCATTGGGTCAACTACTACAACAATGGTCGTTGTCCCATCTGAGGACTTACACTTGGAGTCTAGAGAAAAAGAAAATGATCTACCTATGCCAATATAGGTGGCCGAAGTATCCCCTAGTAGACCCTGAGTTTCCTTACCACTGGGATCCCGAAGGGAATACCAGCACGTACTGGATAACTCAGTTGAAAGAGTATATAGTGAAACACCAGATGAAGGAGCAAATACCCTATGTGGAGGTATGGTATCATGCTCACTTTGAAGGTACAGTTCCAGCAGAAACAGAAGTAGGACAGTTTGTCAGCAAGGTGGAGGAAAGCGAAACTGAGGACTGAATGGGGAGTCCACCAGCATCGGCTCTGGCAGTCCTGGCACCACCGCCCCTGCTGGCTCCAGTTGCCCAGGCTCCACCTCCACCTGCATATCCAGGACTCAGAAGGGAACTGGCTCAATTAAACAAGGACCTAGAGAATTTGCCTCTAGGAGGAAGGTCGGCCAATCCCGTGTCGGCTTTCCCAGTCAGAGAAGTCCCAAATGGCACGAATGCGCAGGGGAATCCAGTCACCGTTTCGTGGCTGTCCCCATAAAATCTGCTGAGTTATGGGATCTGAAAAAGACCCTTCCGAAACTCCATGAGAATGCTCATGAAGTGGCGGAACAGTTGGAATTGTTTCTGGGGCCCAATGAATACACTTACCAAGAACTGATGTATATTCTTGGACACCTTTTCACCCCCAAAGAGAGGAACCTCATTAGGAGGGCAGCAATGGCTGCCTGGGATAGGAGACATGCAGGGCAACAGGAAGCAGTGGCTACAGACACAAAGTTCTGTAGCCAATCCAAATTGGAACATCAATAATAATGCTCATAGGGAGCACATGAGAGATATGAAACACATGATCATTGAGGAATTAAATTGGCCATCCCTCAAGGGAAAAACTTGACCAAAGCATTTGAAATAACACAAGGAAAGGATGAGTCTCCAGGAGATTTCTGTGCTCGGGTCCGTGAAGGGTTAACCAAGTACTCCAGAGTGGAGCCAGAAACCCCTGCCTTCGAGACTCTCCTGAAGATGCAATTCGTCACCAAAGCATGGCCAGATATCCAGAAAAAGATCCAGAAGACAGAGGAATGGACTGATTTGGGCATGACAGATTTGATGAGACCAGCCCAACATGTTTTTGTGAACCGAGACTCAGTTAAAACCAAACAGAAGTCTCAGATGATGATAGCTGCTGTGCAAATGGCAGCCAAGAATGAAGTTAGGAAAGACAGGGAGACCCAGATGTCAGATCCAAGGCCAAGGTGGAGAGATGAAAGATCTTCCAACAGGGAGTGGAGACCCCCAGTTTGGTGAGGAGGTCCAGGGGGCAATCGAGGTGGTCGATTCCAACGGCCGTCCCAGAGTAGAACTTGCTTCAGATGCGGGAAAGAGGGACATTTTGCGTGTGAATGTCCCAAAATCCCAGAGGAACGAAGCTATGCCCTATACGATTAAGGAAGTTCCGGCTCCCCAAGAGGGACCCGCGGGGAGCCATTGGTAAATGTGTTAGTGGGTCCTGACCATCAAGAACGGCTGTTCCTGATCGACACCGGTGCAAGCCGGACATCTGTATGCGATCCGGTAGAGGGAGCATGCAGGTCAAAGCAGACTTTAAAGGTGGTTGGGGTGAGTGGGAAATCCCAAGAGGTCAAGATTTTGGAAGAGGTGAGATTGGAATTGAATGATGTGGTTACTGAAACCGAAATATTGTATATTCTGGATTCAGGGGTGAACTTGCTAGGAAGAGACTTGTTGGATGTTTTTGGAATAGAATTGTGGGATAGAAGGAAGGAAGTTCGCATGTGTATGTTAACAACGGAAGATGAGGAGAAGATATCATCAGATGTGTGGGCAGGAGGTGAAGGGGTAGGAAAAAAAAAAGGTGAAATATTTGGGACATTACATTCAGCAGGGGGTGAGGTTCTTGGACCCTGAAAGAGTGAAGGGGATCATGAGCTTGGCTCCTCCCAGGAACAAGACAGAGGTGCGGAAAGTGTTGGGATTGTTGGGGGTACTGCAGAATCTGGGTAGACCAATTCACAGTGTTGGCACAGTTTTTGCATAGAAAGTTGCCTGGAAAGAGAGAGCACATAGAATGGGAGGAGGGAGATAGTGAAAAGTGGGAAGAGCTGAAGAAGGCTTTGTCAACCGCTCCGGTTTTAGCCTTGCCAAACCTGAAATTACAGTTTCATTTGTATGTGGCGGTGCTCAGGTAACAGCAGTTGGAGTCCTTGCCCAAAAGAGGGGGGGGGGAGCAGTACCAGCCGGTAGCCTTCCTAAGCAAGAGTTTGGAGCCGGTTGTGAAAGGATGGCCAGTTTGTGTTCAGGCTGTGGCAGCAACAGCGATGTTGGTGGTGGAGAGCAAAAAGTTAACCTTTGGGGGAGCTTTGGTGGTGCATTCGCCTCATCAGGTCAACTCAATGTTGAGCCAGCTGGCTACCACTTGGATGACCGAAGGGAGGATATTGAAGTATGAAACCATTTTGAGAACCAGTCCTGATGTGGTAATAGGAACAGACAAGAATCTAAATCCAGCAGAATTCTTGGAGGGGAGAAGGCAGGCGGGGGAACCGGAAGACCATGATTGTCTATTGCAAGTGGATCTCATGACGAAGGTTAGAGAGGACTTGGAAGAGACTCCATTGGAGAAGGGAGAGAAGTGGTTTATAGATGGATCTAGCAGGGTGGAAAATGGAAAGCGAAAATCTGGGTTTGCAATAGTTAACCGGGAAAGGTGAGGTAATAGAGAAAGGGTCACTCTCAGCTGCTTGGTCAGCCCAGAAATGTGAATTGCTTGCCCTGACCAGAGCCTTGGAATTGGCTGAGGGGATGGAAGTAACGATTTGGACTGATTCCAAGTATGCATGGGGGAGTGCACACGTTTGGGAAAATCTGGAGAGAAAGAGGGTATATCAAGGCGGATGGGAAGCAAATAGAGCAAGTGCAGTTAGTAGAGCAAACCTTAGAGGCATTGCAACTCCCCAGCTGAGTATCAATTGTCCATGTGAGTGCACATCAGAAGGGGAACACACCAGAGGTTGTGGGAAACCGATGGGCGGACAAATGGGCGAAGGAAGCTGCAGGGGAGATAGAGTTGGTAATAGTATCTATACCAATACTGGAAAAGGAGGACGAGAGGGAGGAATGGGAGCCAGAGAAAAAGGAAAAGTTGGAGTTGGAGAAAGAAGGATGTGTCAAAACCTCAGAGGGATGGAAGACATTGGAGGGAGTCAAGGTGGTGTCACCCATTGTCATGAGGGGAATATTGGAGAAAGTTCATGAAGGAGGACATTGGGGAACGGAGGCTTTGGTCATGTCCGTTAAACCTCACTATTGGAGTCTGAGGATGTAGACGGTAGCTCAGAGCATCTGTTTGATTTGTTTGAAAGTAAATAAGAAAGCAGCACGCAAGAAAGAGATGGGAGGGTGACCCCTAGTGGGTTGGCCTTTTCAGAGAGCACAAATTGATTTCACTGAGTTGCCAGAAAAGGGGGTTTGGAAAGAATCTTCCCTTAGCTCTGCTCAGGATCAGAACTTGTCCAAGGAAAGACACAGGGGTTTCTCCCTTTGAAATGCTGATGGGGAGACCCTATTTGGCCAAACTAGGCAATCCCATACTAGAGTTCAGGGACTTGTTCCTTCGGAAATATTTGCTGGCACTGTCTCGGTCTTTGCTTTCTCTTCACAAACAGAGACTGTTGGTGCAACGACCACCTTTGGCTGGTCACCAACACCCACACGAGGCTGGAGACTGGGTCCTGATAAAGACTTGGAGAAGTGAAAAACTGCAACCTAGCTGGGAAGGTCCGTACCAGGTGCTACTGACGACTGAATCTGCAGTCCGTACTCAGGAAGGATGCTGGACGCATTACAGCAGAGTCAAGAAAGCACTGGAACCTGAGAAACCTTGGAAGGCAATCCCAGTGGACAGTCAGCCGCTAAAGATAACTTTGAAGAAATAGCCAGCAGAAACCACCATGGAGATGTCGGCTCAAATCTGGAGAGGACTATTTGTTGCAACTATATTTACATTAATATATCAAAAAAGTTCACAATATGTAGGACCTGCGGGTGACTTGAGAACAGACTTGTGGGATGACAATGTGTTCATAAAGGATCTCAAGAAGGTCTCACATTCCTTGAACATCACCAATTGCTGGTTATGCATGCACATGTCAGGAAGAACAGGTGAACTGGAGTGGCACATGTACAATCGGGTATGTGATATAAACTTGATGGCCTTCTCCAAGGCCGGATACGTAATAAAAGAGACTCAGAATCTGGCCTTACTCGGAGACTCTGGACCCAAATCTCCCGTGGTATAATAACACCATTGGGAGTAGCCATGAACTACTGAGATATACATATTCTAAATAACTTCACGGTAACAATGTTCAATGATACAATAAAGAATATTAAAATGATCAACACCGAGCTTTCTGAAGTAAGACAGGTTGCTCTACAAAATAGATATGCTTTAGACATTGTATTAGCTACAAAAGGGTGTGTGTGTGCTCTGATTCATTCACATTGCTGTGTATACATCCATGATTTCCAACCCAATATTACAAAGACAGTAAAAGTGATGGAAGAACGTATTCGCTCTAATCCATTATCACAAAGAGGTGACTCCTCATTGCCAGACCTGTGGGGAGCACTATGGTCTTGGCTTCCCAGTTCCACTTGGTTTAGATCTACCATAATGGGAATTATATTGATTATTATATGCTGTGTATTGTTGTGTTGTTGTGTTCAGTGTCTCCCTGGTGCAATAACAACGCGTGGGAAGATAGGGAAATCCTTGGGTTCAAGATTTGAGAAGAAGCAGGAAGCAGGACCTCTAATGATGTATCAGAGAGAAATCACTCTGAAAGAAGCAGAGGATCTGCTATTTGAGTTTGAGACAAGAGTGGAAAAAGAAAAAGGGGGGATTGTGAGCAGAACCGAAGTCATGTTGGATGACCCATTGAATTAAATAAGGAAGTGTGTCTC
>BLBF01016002.1:0-13550 GCA_015471245.1 Laticauda colubrina
ACATAATTGAGAAATTTTAATGTTTTTTCCTTGTGGATCCTTTTAAAGCTTTTAGTGCTTTTGGATGAACATAGTTAATATATACATTAATACAATTTTCTTTCGGATAATCTTTTTCAACATGGAAAAATTTGGAGAACATCTTAGCAATGACAATGGCACTTAGACTTATATACCGCTTTATAGCCCTCTCTAAGTAGATTACAAAGTCAGCATATTTCCCCCAACAATTTACGTCCTTGTTTTACCCACTTTGGGAGGCTGAGTCAACCTTGAGCCTGATGGGATTTGAACTGCCAAATTGTAGGCAGCTGGCTGCAGAAGTAGCTTGCAGTACTGCATTCTAGCCACTGCACCACAGAGCTGCTTGTTGCAGATCTTGTTCCCTCTCCATAGTTAGTGTTACCTGAGGAGAGCTGCTATCATAAATAAACTTTTGCACTACATTGAAATCACATAATAGAAACAATCACAAAACAAACCATAAAAAAATATTATACATATACACTGTGCATTTATTTTTCATATTTTATGGATCAGATCTATTATCTGAGGAAGCTTCAAGATTTGGTTAGAAGTCAGCCACTTTAATCAACTAAACTTTATTATATAAACCAGAAAATAATTTCTTCATAAATACTGATTTTAACTCAGAACATAATTTTGTTGTCTTTCACTTTTGAATGCATCGCATTCTTTTCATTTGGCAAATTAATCTGACCCAACAAGCAGACAAAGGTAAAGATGGATTAGAAATCTTTAATCTTCCATTTTGTTATTAAATATACTTAAAATCAATTTTCATACCCCTTATTTTTCCTTGTTAGATGGTCCTTCTTATTCAGTTCAGATCTCAGGACAATTATATAACAATTGGGGAGAAAAATGCAACCAACTAATCCAGCACTGGAACTCAGTAAAGCAAAGATTTCCACAGCCACCATATATTTTCCCTTTGAACTTAGATATGTTGGAACAAAAGATATCCAAACATTGCAAAATACTAACATGTTGAAAGTGATTAATTTGGCTTCATTGAAACTATTGGGCAACTTCCTGGCCAGGAAAGCCACAATAAAGCTGACAATACCCAGAGATCCTAGATAGCTCAGAATACAATAAAACACAACAACTGAACCTTTGTTGCATTCAAGTATAATTTCTTCAGTTAAGGAGATCATGTCCATATCTGGATAAGGGCAACCTATATAAAGCCAGGAAATACAAATTCCAATCTGAATTAGGGAGCTGAAAAGGACAATGTAATTTGACCCTTTTTTCCCTATCCATTTCTTTATAGTTGATCCTGGCTTAGTGGCCATAAAAGGCAAAACTACAGTGATGGTTTTTGCCAATACACAAGAGATAGCTACTGAGAATATGACAGCAAAAGCTATTTGTCGTAAAGGGCAGATCAATTCTCCAGGATGGCCAATAAATAGCAATGAAGAGAGGTAGCAAAGCAGAAGGGAAATTAGGAGAAGATAAGAGAAATCCCGATTGTTGGCTTTGACAATGGGAGTATTCCTATGCTTAATAAGGATTCCAAGCACTACAGTTGCAAGCAGAGCAAAATAACTAGCTGAAATGGCTAAACTGATACCCAAAGCTTCATCATAATTCAAAAAATTTAACCTTTTTGACAGGCATTTATCTTGATGTCTGTTAGACATCTTCTGGACACTTGAAACAGTCATCCATATCTGAAGAATAGAACAGATTACATCCCAAAGTCTATCAAGCATAGTACAGTTATTTCATTTACACAGACCTTCCTTTGGACAAGATTAAACAGAGTTTTATATTGGATCATCATAATATTCTATAGGCTTTTCTCTATAGAATTTAATATGGACATCTAGGACTCCTGGTAAGTATAAGTCATTCATTGGTGCGTAATGTAATCCACACTTGCCATGTTTGGATATTCACCCTTTTCTCAGTTTTACCATGCATAGTCTAATTTTTGATTTAAGCTGAGATGTTCAAAACTGTACGTATTAGGGGAAAATAAATAGGTCTGTGAATATGTGGCTAAATCAGTAGGTCAAATGTATACCAGAATAAATATTTAACGTTTGTTTTCTACCTCCTCATTACGATGCTTCTGATCTCTACAAATTATAAAGAGTTTTTACAAAACATTTTCAAACTGATCAAAAAAATAAGAGTGGGATGAAATTGTAGAAAAATGAGAAAGGACACAGTCAAAACGCATTTTCTTTGTAAACCAAATACAAAATTGGCATGAGATTATAATTTACAGAAAAAATATAATATCTTGTCTTGAGACACTGATCAATTACACTCTTTATTAATTACTATTTGAAAATTATAAATGCTGTAAATGGTGTTTTCCTTATTTAGAGTGACCCATGTCACAACAATATTTAAGTACAAATATATTTACATTATAATTTGTACTGGAAATCAAGAAACAAATTTTGTTTCCTACTTTGATATAAATAAAGCAAATGCTTTGCATGTAAGGCTATTCTTAATCTTTTGCCAAACAATCATGAGTGGAGACATATTAAACAGATGATTAAGAGTGGAAATAGAAATATTTGTATATTTTCTTTCTTTTCTTTTAAAACCATAATGTACCTAGTTTATAGTTTATACTCCAGTTTTCATGTATTTCCAATCTCAGATTGAAAAATAGTACTGATAGCTTTCAGCAATCATGGTTAAAAGGGATGCCAACAGCTGCAAATAGGTAGAATTTGATTCAGATGCAATCAAAGAACCTGAGATTTCAACCTCCCTTTGAAACAATTGTTTTGTATTACATTCATAAATAAAAGTTTATGAAGAAACAGAAATCCTAATCAAGTTATATTGTATTTGCATATATGATACTATTGTTTCATTGTGATACATTCCCCATTATTAGTTGCTTCTGGATTTTTAATATTTCATTAACTTTTTATTTTATTACTTTAAAAAGTAGTTATGGAAAATATATGCAACTTTAACCTGTTGTATATACAAATAAAAAGTAAAAAACTTCTTGAATTAGTTTTTTAATATCCCATTATTTTTTTTATTTCTTTCAGTATGGAATTTCCTAGAAATCCTCCCCCATTCAAGTTCCCTCTGAAATCCTTTGAATTACATGTTGTTCTGTATAAAAATAGTAAACTCCAAATAACTCATTCTGATTGGTTACTAAAAACAAATGGGGATAGGTTCAAAAGGAATCAATCCCCGAAGCCACACAAAGGCGGCAAAATCAAATGAATGTTATTGGCTACAAGCCGGCAGACAGAAAAGTATAAAAGGGCTGTCACGGCTTGAGCCAATGTTCCATTTTTGCAACTATACTTGAAATAAAGACTTTGTTGTTGGAACCCGGTCTACCTCGTGTTTTTCCGGACGGAACACTGGTGACGAGGGTGGGATCATCCTAAACGCGAGACTGAGCACGCGATGACAGACAAGCCAGACAAAGAGCAATGGCCGGAAACAATGCGCCGCCCGCACCCTTCAACCCCAATGAAGAAGATTGGGAATCTTACGTAGACCATTTCCAGATGTACCTAGAGAGCAATGAGATGGAGGAAATCTCAGACCAACGAAAAAGAGCTATCTTCTTGACACACTGTGGGCCTGAGATTTTTAAAATGTCCAAGGCTTTGGCAAAGCCCCGAGATGTCAAACAATTGACGTGGACCGAGCTCCAAAGAACATTAAAGGCCCACTATGCACCGGTGGTGTCAAACCTGATAAAGCGGCACGAGTTTTATTGGAGAGACCAGAAAGAAGGCGAAACCATCACTGATTTTGTAGCCGCAATATGCCAAATAGGGGGAGCGTGTGAGTTTCTTAACTTAGATGAAGCGATGCGGGATCGAGTGATATTGGGGTTAAGAGACTCAACCATACAGAGCAAGCTACTGAACAAACCCAACATATCAGTAGCCGAAGCTATTGCAGAAGCCTCGGCTGCTGAAGCCGCCAAAAAATCGGCAGATAAGATGAAACAAATGAATGCAAGCAACGATGAAAAAAGCCTGGCCAGAGGAAAAAACAACCTCCCACAACCACTTATTACGAAGAACTCGAGGAGACGTCAGAATCCGGGGAGGAAGATGACGAAATCCACCGCCTATATGCTAACAAGAAAGGGCACGAAAATAGAAATTGGCGGGAATGTGCTGGCTGCGGGGGAAACCATCCCCGAGCCGATTGCAGATTCCTCAATGCCATATGCAGAGCATACAAGAAAAGGGGGCATATCGAGAAAGTCTGCAGAAACAAAAAGAATTACAGTCCAAAGAGACGAAACGACTCCCCAGCAAAGCCTGAGCCAAGACTCTCTGAGAGAAAATGGCAGCAAAACAGGCAAGCCACTAACCGGGAGAAAGCATACCAAACTTTCACTATCAGAAGTGCTCAGACGGAAAGCGGGAAGAAAGTAAAAATAATTGTAAAAATCGAAGACAGCCCCTGTGAGATGGAAATTGATTCTGGATCGTTCCTATCCATGGTGTCTTGGGACACCCTCAAAAAACTAATTCCAGACATCAAAATTAAGGAACTCCAGAGACAGAAACTAACCCTCAAAGATTACCGGGGAAACCGAATTCCTGTAATCGGCCTGGGACATTTTCTAATCGCTTACAGGCAACATGTCACAGTACTACCATTAACGATAGTCGACCGAGATTGACCAAGCCTCCTGGGTATCGAATGGTTCGCACCATTGGGCATCGGGATGACCGGAGTAGACCGGGTGGCCGCAACTGACTGGGAAGAAGACCTGATCCAAGAATTCCAGGACATCTTCGACGGCTCCCTAGGCAGGTATCAGGGAACTCCCATTTCGTTTAGTCTAGACCCACAGATAACCCCTAAAAGGCTAAAGGCCAGACGGGTTCCTTTTGCTTTAAAAGAAAAAATAGAGGAACAACTAAATAAATTAATAGATCAAGGGGTTTTAGAACCGGTCGACCACGCTAGATGGGAAACACCAATTGTGACACCAATTAAGCCAGATGGGTCGGTTAGAATCTGTGGCGACTACAAGGCTACCCTGAACCATGCATTGCAACAGACCGCGTACCCGGTGCCAGTTGTGCAACACCTACTGCACTCTCTTGGGGGAGGAAATGTTTTTGCTAAACTAGACCTGGCACAGGCATACTAACAGCTCCCAGTAGACCCCTTAATGGCGGAAGCACAAACAATAGTGACTCACAAAGGGGCATTCAAATGTAACAGACTCCAATTTGGAGTAAGCGTAGCCTCAGGCGTTTTCCAGAGTCTCATGGAACGCCTGTTAAATGGCATAAAAGGGGTTGTGCCATACTTTGACGACGTCCTAATTTCAGCCAAAGATGCAACACAGCTTTAAAAAAGACTCAAAGAGGTCCTAAATAAATTCAGAGAATCTGGCCTTAAAGTAAAGAAAGAAAAGTGCTGCCTAATGACCGATCGCGTCGAGTTTTTAGGATATTTAATTGATGGAGAGGGCATACACCGCACTGAAAAAAAAGTAAGAGCTATAAAAGACGCACCACCACCAAAGAATAAAACTGAGCTGCAGGCATTTTTGGGACTGATAAACTTTTATAATGTGTTTCTACCCCAAAAAGCCACAATAGCGGAACCATTGCATCAATTACTGGACAAGAAAACAATTTGGACAAGGGGGTTTAGAGAAAAAAAAGCTTTCCAAGGAATAAAAAACTTATTAACATCAAACACCGTTCTTATCCAGTTTAGCAACACATTGCCATTGACGGTGACCTACGATGCCTCGCCATTCGGAGTCGGTGCCATCCTGAGCCACCAATTGCCTGATGGGAGAGAGGCACCCATCGCATACTATTCTAAGACCCTGTCCAAAACTGAGCGTAATTACAGTCAGTTGGACAGAGAAGCTCTAGCAATTGTCGCCGGAGTGAAACGCTTCCACGAGTACCTATATGGAAGAACTTTTCAAATCGTAATAGACCACAAACCGCTACTAGGAATTTTGGCGGGAAACAAGCCCACACCGAATATTCTGTCCCCACAAATGACTAGATGGTCAGAGTTCCTCTTCCTATACTCTGACACATCGCCCAGGGAAACAAATTTCCCATGCAGACGTTTTGAGCAGAGCACCATTACCATCAACAGAGGAAGACCCGGCACTAACGATGACAGCATTACAGATAGAGACTTGCCCCAATCTACCCATATCTGCGAATGATGTCGCCAGAGCCACCGCAAAAGACCCATTGACTGCCCGCGTACTTAACTGGGTAGGTAAAGGCTGGCCGGAAAACCAAAAAACTGAGACCTTTAAACCTTTCCGGACCAGACAAACTGAACTCTCAATCCAAAAAGGTTGTTTATTGTGGGGTGATTGGGTAATTATTCCTAACAAATTACAAACCAAGGTACTGGGTATGCTTCACGAAGGCCACCCGGGAATAGTTAAAATGAAAAGCCTAGCTAGAAGCTATGTCTGGTGGCCGGGTATAGATAGGGACATAGAATACTGGGTAAACTCGTGCAATAAATGCCAAAAAATCAGGCCGTCCCCACCAAAAGCACCCATAAGAGACTGGGAAACCCCAAGAGGCCCCTGGTCACGAATCCACATCGATTTTGCGGGTCCTACCAAGGGGCATACTTTTCTGATTGTCGTGGATGCATACTCTAATTGGCTGGAAGTAAAAATTATGCCATCTACGACAACAGAAACCGTCATAAAACAACTTGACAAACTCTTTGCAACCCATGGCCTACCGGACGTCCTAGTGTCCGACAATGGACCACAATTAACCAGTCTCCAATTCGAGCAATACCTAGCCTCCCTAGGTATAAGACATGCCCTAACCGCGCTGGCCCACCCGGCTGCAAACGGTAGGGCAGAGAGAATGGTCAGGTTTACCAAGGAGAGTTTAGAAAAAAATGGACACTGGGGATGTCCAAAATAAAAAAAATTGATGACTCACTCTCCAACATATCACACCCAGTACCACAACCAACAAAACCCCAGCAGAATTACTGATGGGAAGGAAACTAAGGTCGCATCTAGACAGATTGCACCCAAATTTCACACCAGAAATCTCCCCCCCCCGACTCCTTCACTCGATTCAGGACCTTTGCAATAGGCGACTTAGTTTATGCAAAACATTTTACCGGGGACCCATTATGGCTACCCAGACAAATTACACAAATAACAGGCCCCAAATCCTGCCGACTAACGGTAGACAACGGCAGGGAATGGAAGCGGCACATAGACCAGCTTCGCTCCCGAAACATAGAACGAAATGCAAATACACAACCACGCATAGAAAAACACGACAAAATTCAAACCAAAGGGGGGGGAAATGTGAGAAATCAATAAAGAACCATTTAAATTAAATTCAGAAAACAATAACAATCAAAAAGAGCAAATAAAAGACTCACTGTTTGAAGAAAGTTGCGAGAAGAGTCCATCCGAAGGGACCAGCCAGGCCAGCTCGACCTGCCCGGAGGAAATGGGAGGGAGCGGCAAAACTGCCGGCCTGAGAAACTCAGGTGGCAGTAAAATGGCTGACTCACCCTTCCAGACGGTTCCATGGAGAAGGACTGAAGACACAGCAACCCCATCCGAACCGGTCGAAGTCCCCAACGATAATGAACTGCGCAAGTCCAATCGAGTCAAGAGAAGCCCCACCTACCTGTGCGACTACGTCACCACGTAGGACTGAACTAAGAGGGGAGGGGTGTTCTGTATAAAAATAGTAGACTCCAAATAACTCATTCTGATTGGTTACCAAAAACAAATGGGGATAGGTTCAAAAGGAACCAATCCCCGAAGCTGCACAAAGGCGGCAAAATCAAATGAATGTGATTGGCTACAAGCTGGCAGACAGAAAAGTATAAAAGGGCTGTCACGGCTTGAGCCAATGTTCCGTTTTTGCAACTATACTTGAAATAAAGACTTTGTTGTTGGAACCCGGTCTACCTCGCGTTTTTCCGGATGGAACACATGTCTTCCATGAAACAATAGGAAGTCCTTGAATACTTTGTGTGGTGTGTTCTTATTACAATCTTTTGAGTCAGGCTTGACTCCTGGTGACAATTCCTTGTAGTTTTCTTGGAAATATTGTTCAGAGGTTTTTCCTACCACAGAGAGAATGACTAATCCAGAATCATCCCTCAAATTTTCATGCCTAAAGTGGGAATGGAGTTCACAGTTTTTCAGGTTCTTTCAGATTCTAATCCAGCACTTTAAACCATTACCCTAAACTGTGTCTTAAAATGGGAAAGAAGACCTTTCTGATCTGAGATCTTTCCAGCTGGACATGGAATACAGTCATAACAACAAAATGGCTTCCCTTCTTGCTTTTTCCTGCTGTAACATGGATGACAGTTTTCATTGCAGACAGCAGATGGTGGTATCTATGTATAAATAGAAAACTGTCGGAAATCATTCTCTTATAACCAGAATAAGCATTTGTTAAGGTCTAGGTGGTTCTCTAGCACTCAAGAATCTCAGATGCTGAAATTTACTGTAACCTATCCCCCCCCCCAAGTTTAATAGTATCCATCTCCCAATATTAACTGTGAGAATGAGAGAGATTGAAGTCCTTCAGTACCTTATGGAAACCTGCAGAGCAAAGGAAAGTTTTGTTATAATAAAATATGAGAGGCAAATGAATCTTGAATATGTGATATCCTTGCAACAACTTCACTGAAGTTTTATTTACCTTTGAAAAATACTGTGAAAGCTGGTTATTGTCTATCAAAATTTAGAATGGCATATTTCATAAAACCATTGCTTCATAAAACCACTGTTTCATTAACTATTATTAGGAACATTTGCCTACTCTATATGCTAAAAGATAAATGCCAAGCATCAATTTTTCAATACCTTCCCCATTTGAATTTATATCTTAGAACATATACTTTGGTCCAATCTTCGTAAACACTTTGTGCCAAACAATAAGATCTTCATTAATAACAAATGGTTTGCTGGGTGAAGCCTCTGAATCAATCCTTCCAACCTTGATATTTAAATACAATTTGTTTGGAAAACCGATCAAATTTGTTATGTCATAACCGGATCTTAATTCACCATTTTCATTGAAAGACCCATGGTCGATCCCTAACACTGTTGTTAAATGAGATTCTGCTCAGGAAATGATGTAGCTGATTTGGAAGAAATAAAACATTCAGAGTTTGATAGACAATTATTGCTTTGGTTGCTCTTACGCTTGTCCTATGGATCAATCTTTGACTCTGTCTCTGTCTACATCTATATTTCTATATGTCACAACATGTGTCTCACTTTTATTGTAGAAATGAAGAATCTAAAGCTCTCTATGAAAGTTGATGTAATTTAGTTTGTAATAATATCAGCAAACATAACTCATGGTGAGGCCTGACAGATGTTTTGGTCCTACCTACTACTATGTAAGGAATGGGAACAGCAGTTCTTCATTCGACCAGACTTATCCATACTGCAAAGAATCCACTCCCACAAACTCTGCACAGAACTCAAAAAACGTCTAGATGATGGAAAGAAGGACATATACATTGACTAATGTGCTAATTGTATCAAAAGTAAGTCATGCAACCCATAACCCAGCACCCAACTCTACATCATCCAATCCACCATAACCCAAAACTACCCCCCCAACTAACTCAATTCTAACTACTACTGACCTTAAATGCAAGCTACTCAATGCAAGAAGCCTCATAAATAAAATACCTTAATTCCTCCTCTTACTAAATAAGTCTAAATTTGATATATTTGTCTGTGAAACATGGCTCAACACAGCTCTCCCTGACTCCATTATCACAGTGAGAGACTCTTATGTTTTCCAATCAGATCATGAAATCCATAGAGGAGGTGATGTTGCTATCTTCTATAAAAAGTCCCTACATCTAAAGGCCCTGTCACACTGCCCAACGGATGCAAAACGTCAGTAAAAAGGACACAACGGACGAGAAAAATGTTCCATCCGTTGTTATCCACTCTCAAAAGGGGCAAAAATTTGCATAACCTGAGCGGATAACACGGAAAGGAATGGACGGGGGGAGGACGCAGGGAGGATGAAAAGCGGATGCTCCATGGAAGCCTAGCGGATGGAAGGGGATGGCAGCGGATGGCACATCTGCTAAGCAGACGCGGAACGGAAAGAGCGGATGCAGAGCAGACGCCGAGTGGATGAAGTGGATGCAGAGCGGAAGCCTAGCAGATGCACAGCGGACACCTAATGGATGTTGAGCGTTAATTGCACATGCGGGGGGGATGCATTGAGTAAGCCCCGCGGATATAAAGGGAAGCAGCTCAGAAGCAGGTCACCATTCGGAGGAAAGACCTGCTGCCGGATGCATTGACTGCCTTGCCTGCCCTGCCTGCATGCCTGCCTGCAAGCCTTGCTGCCAGCCTTGCTGCCTGCCTGCCTGCCAGCCTTGCTGCCAGCCTGCCTTTTAGCCTCCCTTCCAGCCAGTCTGCCTGCAAGCCTTGGTGCCTGCCTGCCTGCCAGGCTTCCTGCCAGCCTGCCTGCCAGCCTGCCTGCCAGCCTGCCTGCCAGCCTTGGTGCCTGGCTGCCTGCCAGCTTCCCTGCCAGCCTCCCTGCCAGCCTCCCTGCCAGCCAGCAACCCCACAACCATGGGGAAGAAGAGAAAGCAGCAACATGCTGCCATCCCTGGGAAGAGGGACAGGGCCACCCCCCCGCCCCCTGTCCCTGACTCTGCTTCTGCTGGGGCTTCTGCTGCTTCTGTTTCGGGAGGAGCTGATGATGCTGCTCCTGGCGGTGGTGCTTCTGCTCGTGCTTACTCTGCTGAAGCTACTCCTGGCAGTGGTGCTTCTGCTGGTGCGTACCCTGCTGAAGCTGCTCCTCATCCTGCTGGTCCTGCTCATCCTGCTCGTACTCCTGGACTTACTCGTCCTGCTCGTGCTCCTGGTCTTGCTCGTCCTGCTTGTGCTCCTGGTCCTGCTCGTGCTCCTGGTCTTGCTGGCGCTGCTGGTGCTTACTCTGCTACTGCTGATCCAGTTCCTGCTGGTCCTGCTACTGCTGCTGCTGCTGCTGCTGATGGTGATGATGATGATCCTGCTGGTGCTGCTGATGCTGCTGCTGCTGATGATGATTATGATCCTGCTGGTGATGATGATGATGATGATGATGATGATGATGATGATGATGATGATGATCCTGCTAGTGCTGCTGCTGCTGGTGGTGTGGAGGAACAGCCCCAACTACCTGGGAGCCCCTCTGATGAAGGCCCATCTGGTCCTGCCAAAGGGAGGAAGAGGCGTATGCGGGGACGGGAGAGGAGGCAATACTCCATTGAGGAGGAACATGACGATGAGGTGCTGGAGTGGCTGAGAGAGAATGACTATCTGTGGCAGAAGGGACACCGTCTCCACAGGGACACCAAGCGGAAGCATGCTGCTTGGAGAGAGAAGGCGGAAAGTATGGGCTACACTTCAGAGGTGCTTTTCGGCTGGTGGAAGCACAAGCACACCTGGTACGGGAAGCTGCACCTGAAGAAATCTGGCCAGGCCACGGTTAAGCTGACGGAGAGAGAGACCTACGTCATGGCCAGGTGCAGCTTCCTGGAGGGTGAGATCCACTACTGAGGAGTGCAGTGGGAGAAAGGGGACGGCACGTCCACCACAGTCATAGGACCAAATCACTGAGCTGCTTAACAACCCTCCAGACCCAGAGGCACCTACTCCCATCCAGTCCAGGTCTGCTCCTCCACCCCAGGTGATGTCCCTCCCATTTCAAGCCTTCCCACAGCCCCTCACCTACCAGGGCTATGGCTACCAGGAGGTCCAGCAGCTCAGGCAGCAACCCTTCCCAGTCCAGGCACAGAGTCATCAGACGACACCATTGCCACCGGTTCCACTGATGCCACCGATGCCACCCACACCACCGATGCCACCAACGCCAGTCCTCACCCAGCTGCAGACCAGACAGCCCCACTACACTGATCCTTCCTCCACCACACAGCCAAGCCCGGCCTCAGTACATCTGTCCTCGGTTCTGGGGCTGACACCACATGGCATGGAGGAAGGAGCTCTCAACATCACGGGTCTGAGCCAGCTGTCTGAGAGCTTTCTCAACACACCGTCACCTGTTGTCCTCTTAGGGCCAGGCGCCCCAATGGTGCTTCAGACCAGCACTCCAGCAGCAGCCACCTCCACAGCACCTGGACCCTTCACCCCTGAGACTGGGCACACCTCCGAGTGACCAAGAAGAGTGCCAGAGATTGGGTAGCTGGCTACCTGTGGACTTTATTTGGACACTTGACATGGGTCATTTTTCTTTTACAGCTTGTTGTTAATAAAGTCTATGTTTGATTCACACACTTGCTTCATTTCTTTTTTTTAATAAAGTCTTGCTGGAAATTTTTAGAAATGGTTTAAGCCTTTGCATGCTTGTGGGATGGGTTAAAATAGCAGTGGGGTGGGCAGGGATACCTTTGGGATGGGTAATAGCTGTTGGGATAGATAAACCTCCAGTGTAAGCATAGTGGGACTGTATGGTCCACCCTCCCAGGTGCCACACCTATGGCTCTTTATTATCAATAATAATGTAATAATCATCCACACATGTCAACATAAACACAACTCTTTATTAAACGACCTGCTCATTGTAGGGCCACCCAACATACATGGCCCAATCTCATCAGTGTGATGAGACAGGCTGAAGGAAGCATCCATTAATCATCTATCATCCTGTCTTGCCACTCCACCGCTCCAGCTGGGGCGTTGCACCAGTGTTTCAGCAGGTTGCGCTGCTTCTTCCCTTCACATGAGATTCTGTTGGAGCCTTGCACATCCTCAGTGTCTGTCAGGTTTTGCCCTTGCCTCCATTCACCAGGCTCCATGTCCCCACCGCCCTGTTGGAGGTCCACGAGCCTGTTCTGCAAGACTGGATAGCGGGTGCGCATGAGATTGTGCAGGATGCAACAAGCTTCCACGATCCTCCTCACGGTCTCTGGGCGATGCTGCATGGTGGTGAAAAGTACCTGGAACCTGTTGGCCAGGATGCCAAAGGCGTTCTCAACCAGCCGCCTTGCCCTGGACAGCCTGTAGTTGAAGATCCCATCTTCACGGGTCAGGAGTCTGGAGGTGTAGGGCTTCATGAGGTAGGTTCTGAGGGAGAAGGCGTCATCCCCCATGATGAAGTAGGGCACATCTTGCATGTCATTGGGCAGGGGTATGGATCTGGGAAGCCCATGATGAGGTTGCATTCCAGCCCCTCCTTGAGGTGACTGGCATTGTATACCTGGGCATCTGAAGCTGACCTGTTTCCTGAAGCATCGATGTACAAGAACTTGTAGTCAGCATCGACCATGGCGAAGAGGATGATGCTGAAGAAGCCCTTGTAGTTTTTTTTTTTTTATATATAAAGAATTTTATTAATTTTTAACAAACAAACATGTACAAACAAACACAAAACATAAAAAACATAAAATATCTTTTTGGACGGCAGTTTGATCCCGAGTTACATCTTTTTGTACAGAGATAAATTCAAGTTCATGCTTACTTTTAAATAACATTCCATTTCTTATTTATTATTTTGCATTTTCTATATAGCTTC
>BLBF01016004.1:0-13852 GCA_015471245.1 Laticauda colubrina
TTTTTTTAAGCTTTCGCGGGTACTTACAGGTGTGCTGTTTAGCTTCCTTCGGGTATTATCCCACGTCATTGTAGTGCTGCTAAAGTTGTAGCAACGTTTCAGCAGAATCTCATCCGCCATCATCAGGCTTCTGTATAGAGTTTGTATGTGGGTCAGAGTCTCACAGTCTTTGGTTTTAAATTTGAGGCTAGCCTATGCTGTGCCAGGATGGTTTTTTTCTTCATCCTGATTGGTTGGGAGTCTTGGTCTGTGTTTATTGGACTTGGAGTTTGATTGATTGGTGTTTCTGGTTTCTTCTGTCTGTTTTGTGGTTTTGATTGGCTGGCTACACTCTGCTCCTGCACTGGAGGCTTTCAGTGCAGTTTGGATTCGTGAGAAAGGACGGCTGTTATTAGGAAGCCAGGTTTCATCTGGGTGCCTGGTGGGGGGGTGTTTGAGCTGGAGGTATCAGAGGGAGTCTGTTTGTGCCCAGGTGTTTGCCTGGCTTGCGGTGTGGAGATCTTTCTATTTGAGAGTGCAGGCTTCCAAATGATTGACAGTCTGGTGGAATCATCTCTTCTATTCATGCTTTCAGGTCTTTTTTCAATCTCTATGGCTTCTCTGATGATTCTGTGGCTGGAGTTTTCTATAGTGGCTAGGGTTTTGGTGCCATTGAAGTTGATGCTGTGACTTGTGGCTTTCATGTGTTGGACTAGTGAGGAGGTGTGTTCCAGCTTTTTTACTGCATTTTTGTATTCATCCAGGTGGTTACTTATTCTTCTATTGGTCTGTCCAATGTATGTGGCCGGGCTTGATGCACAGGGAACTTCGTATATGCCTTGGTTTTCCAGGTCAATTTTGTCTTTGGGGTTTTTAAGGATGTCTGCTATTTTTTTGTCTGTTTTGAAGGCAGTCTTGATAGTATCTTACTGATTTTGTCTGTAGTACCTCTTATGTAGGGCAGGACAGCTGTTCCATAGGTCTGTTCATCTTCTAGGTCTCTGTTATGTCTTGGTGTGTTTTTGTGGATCAAGCTGGTGATTTTGTTTTTGGGGAAGCCGTTGGCTGTCAATACTTCAGTCAGGGTGCATAGTTCAGTCTTTATATGTGTTGTCTGCCAGGCGTTTGGTTCTGGTAATTAGTGTTTTAGCCACAGAATTTATCTGTGCTGGGTGGTGGTGGGATTGGGCATTGAAGTAGCAGTTGGTGTGTGTTTTCTTCTGGTATATGGTGTGTCCCAGTGTGCCATCTGTTCTTTTTTAGATAAGTACATCTAGGAATGGTAGTTGTTTGTTTATTTCCATTTCCATGGTGAACTTGATTTTGGGGTGTGTGTTGTTTAGGTGTGTTAGGAAATTGTTTAGGTTTTCTTTTCCATGGGGCCAAATCACAAATGTGTCATCGATGTATCTTAGCCATAGTTTGGGTTTGTGGGTGGCATTAGCTAGGGCTCTGGATTCAAATTCTTCCATGAACAGGTTTGCAATGACGGGTGACAATGGTGATCCCATAGGGGCTCCTTCAATTTGCTTGTATCTTTGTCCTTTGTATATGAAATATGTGGAAAACCAAGGCATATACGAAGTTCCCTGTGCATCATGCCCGGCCACATACATTGGACAGATCAATAGAAGAATAAGTACCCGCCTGGATGAACACAAAAATGCAGTAAAAAAGCTGGAACACACCTCCTCACTAGTCCAACACATGAAAGCCACAGGTCACAACATCAACTTCAATGGCACCAAAACCCTAGCCACTATAGAAAACCCCAGCCACAGAATCATCAGAGAAGCCATAGAGATTGAAAAAAGACATGAAAGCATGAGTAGAAGAGATGATTCCACCAGACTGTCAATCATTTGGAAACCTGCACTCTCAAATAGAAAGATCTCCACAACACAAAAGAGACAAACACCTAAGCACAGACAGACTCTCTGATGCCTCCAGCTCAAACACCCCCCCCCCCACCAGGCACCCAGATGAAACCTGGCTTCCTATGAGATAACAGCCGTCCTTTCACACGAAGCCAAGTTGCACTGAAAGCCTCCAACACAGGAGCAGAGTGTTGCCAGCCAATCGAAGCCACAAAACAGACAGAAGAATCCAGAAACACCAATCAATCAAACTCCAAGTCCAGTGAACAGAGACCTAGACTCCCAACCAATCAGGATGAAGAAAAAAACCATCCTGGCACAGCATAGGCTAGCCTCAAATTTAAAACCAAAGACTGTGAGACTCTGACCCACATACAAACTCTATGCAGAAGCCTGGTGATGGCAGATGAGATTCTGCTGAAACATTGCCACAACTTTAGCAGCACTACAATGACGTGGGATAATACCCGAAGGAAGCTGAACACATGTAAGTATCCGCGAAAATTTAAAAAACACACATTTACACAGGCTTACTTAAAGACCCAGACACCACTCTAAAACGAGCGTGGGATGCTTTGACTCGGAAATATGGCAAAGACACATTGATGGAAAACTCGCTCCTAGAGCAACTTTACAGTTTCCTATGTATTGCCATTCACGAAACCCAAAAACTAGAGGACTTTTCCAACCTCCTTACAGAGCTGCGAACAGCAAAGAATGTTTTGACTTACCAGGACTGGCTTGCCTTGATCTCTTTATAATGCAAAAAGCAATCATCGCCAAACTTCCAAAAGAAATATTAGAACGATGGATTGTTTTGTCTGACACCTTTCTGTCCTCAAACCGCAAACAAGACCCATCCTTTGCCTTTCTCCAAAATTTGTCTTCCGGCAAACAGAATCCTGCAACAACTTCAGAAACTTTTCCCTCAGAAGCAGTTTCCAACCTAACAGAGACCGCTACCACAACTCTGGACCTCTCCGGCCTCTACTACACATCTCTACAGATCATCACCAAACGTCCACACATAACACTGAGATTGACTCCTCATCCACATACAGTTGGGGAGAGAACTCATCAGATAAAACCCAATTTAGATCTCCAAATACAAGGAGAATACAGTTTTGTCCTATGCACCACACTTGTCACTTGCTAAACAGCTGCACTGGGTTTGCAGCAAAATCACTGACCCAACGAAAAGAGTTGCTAAGGGAGTACCAATACTGCTATAAGTGTTGCGAATCCAAACATCCATCCAAGTACTGCACAGCCAAGGTGCAATGTGACTTATGCAGCAGTTACCAGCACCCGACATGCGCTGCATCCAGACTCTGAGCTGCCACTGCAGGTATCTAGTAGCCCTCCTTCGGACAAGGAGCCTCAACATAACACAGATGCACACAGGGCTCCTCAGCAGACTGCCAAACCACAACCAAAACCGAGGATGAGTGTCAACTGCACAGCATAGTGCGCCGACTCACTATGCCCTCGTTCGTGTCTTCCCATCTGTTTAGCCAAAGTGTACCCTGAAGGATGCCCTGAAGATGCTGTGAAAATGTATGTGCAGATAGATATTCAAAGCACCTGCACCCTGGCCAGACCTGCATTCTTCAACCTCTTTGAGGTGCAACAGAATGAACTTCACTTCATTGTATCAATGTGCCAATGCACGGCAGGGAGGAGAGCTACTGGACTCTGCATAGAGTCATTGGATGGAGGTTCCTGGTTTCCACTGCCACCTGTATTTGAATGAGATGGGGTACTGAATGACCGCAGTCAGATTGCAACACCTGAGGTCATAAGTAGCATGCCTCACCTACAGCACCTGGCTCATCACTTCCCCACTCTAGATCCAGAGGCTGAGATCCTACTCTTGCTGGGAAATAATGCCCCAAATGCCTTTCTCTTCTCTGAGTCAGTCAGCGGCCTTGTACACAGCCCAGTGGCCATCAAATCTCCACTAGGATGGGGGATCGTAGGAATTGTCAGTGTCAATTGGATGCAGGCTCCAACCCAGGCAAATGCCTTTGCACCATTCATTCCAACTGCCTTCTGATGCCCTTTAGCACCATCAAAAACAAGAATGCCTTTCGAGCCTAAAAGGCCACTGTCAATCAGTACACTTTCGCTAGGACACCTTAAACGGCTGCCAACAACCAACAAACGTCCACTAAGACTCTCTACATGGACTTATGCCTACGCAACACCCTTCCAACACCTTCCTGATGCCCTTTGACATTGTGGAAGCAAAAGTACTGTTCCAACCCTAAAAGGCCACCAGAAGCAGCCACCAGACTTTCACAATTAGTACCAAGAGTACCTGTCAACCCTAAAAGGCCGCCAGAAGCAACCACCAGACTTTCACTTTTGCCACCAAGAGTACCTGTACATCCTAAAAGGCCACAAGAGGTGACCAGCAGACTTGTACCTAGAGGCTGAACTTGAAGTTTGAACCTCAAGTTTTGCATGTTTTGCTTTGTTTGATGCTTTATTAATGTTTACTCTTTCTCTTAGTTATATAGTTATATGCTATTCAGTTAATATTACTGTCAATTGCTTATCTTAGTTGATTGTTAATTTTCTTTCTTCTTTTAATAGTGGAATTTACAATTCCAGGTGGGGAGTGTGCTGTTCAGCCAGTGTATGGGAATTGGATAGTTAGAACTCATGGACTCGTGGTAACTGTTTTACTTCTATCGCTACAACATGATGGAAAAAGGATAGAAGATCAATCATCTTTTTACCTACAAGGCAGATATACAAAGGATTGGTCATTAAAGAAAAACTTCATCACAAATGTGAGTTATGAGGATACCTGATGAACTAATAAATGTACTTTTTTATGGATGTCTTGTTGAGTTTATCTATCTGCATCTGCACAGCTTACAAATCTACTACTGTACAGAATACAAAACAATTGCCCCTACTTAACTAATATTATAAATAAAAGGCAATTCCACACAAGGCAATAATAGTATAAAAGAGTCGTGCTAAGTACTGTTAACTAATAAAATTAATCAGATAGAATTTTAATTGCTGGTTAAACACACCTCAATCAGCAAGCAAGATTTTCGATCAAGGGTCTTCAAACTTGACAGCTTTAAGACTTGTGGACTTCAACTCCCAGAATTCCTGAGCTAACATAACTGGAGGAGGAATTCTGGGAGCTGAAGTCCACAAGTTTTAAAGCTGTCAAGTTTGAAGACCCCTGTTTTAGATCTTGGAGCTTCTAGTATGTAACTTTCATTAAACCAACTCCATTCCATGTGTGCCAAATTTGGCACTGTCCATGTTTGTATGTAAATTAGCAGATTAATCAAAAAGAAAACTTCTTTCCAACTTAATGGACATTGATCTTTTTTCTTAGGAATTTCACCACAGTGGAATCAATTTTCATTAAAGTGGAAAGATTATGGATATCCTATGGGAGGTTAAATCTATTGGCATCGACTCTTCAGCTCTTAATAATCTACTGACCATAAGAGAATAGTAGGGAGCAGAAAGTTAAGACTTTACTCTGTGTCTATTTCTGTTTGTTCTTTGTCTATGATACTGCTAATCTAAGGACACTTCCTTATGCCTTTCTTCCCTGACATATACACATGAAACACATTCTCATTTACTCTTTTCCTAGTATAATTGTTGCATTTTGTATTTATAAAACCTGCTTCACTAATCCTTGTTAAGGTTATATTCTTATTCTCAGAAATAGTCACATGCACATACAGAATCCTTCAACCTCCTACAATTGCAAGAATGTCTTTGTGTTTTGACATAGACCACAGACTTACCTTGTGTTCAAGAATAGTACTGGGATTGCTGAAGGAAGGAGAATCCTAACTGTTATAATGGGGAAAGGGATTTCAGGTGTCGCTTGGAATATTTATTTGCTGGAAAACCTTCCATAGGGTCACAATTCCAATTTGAAAAATATCTGTGAACAAATCAGACCAGCCTGTATGACTGGAAGCTGAAAGAAAGCTGATTTAGCAAATTAGTCACAACTGTCTTTAGGAAGCAATGTCCAATTAGTCCCTATTTGGAATATGAGCCAATGAATAGGTGAAAGAGAAGAGAAGAAAATAGTTTTTCAACCAGGCCCCCACTAGCCAATAGACAGCAAGCTCTGAAGAACAAAGAGTACTCCTGTGCCTGGCTCCTTCTTTCTTATTTGCTGTATAGCATGTTGCTATCCCCCAGCAGCAGCACTAGCTACTCTTAAGTTACAGCAACCATTCTACTGGCTTTCTTCTGACAGCACAATAGAATGTGTGTTGTGGGGGCAAGAGATCTTAAAGACAGAATAAAATACATTAATGGGGCTCTGTGGATGAGCTCGTAGTGTTAACTGTCCAACATCTTTTGTGTTGTACAGAATGGCTGCTAACATATGAGATGAGAAATTTTCCAGAAAATCATCCAGACTCATTAGACACCTTGGTTAAACCATCTTGATTAATCATCCATTCCTGCTGAGGTTTATAGCAATTAGCAGCCTAAAACTGACCAGAGCTTTTACAAAGAACAACTTCATCACTTTCAGATCATTGGCTCCGGCCAACCAGATGACCAAACCCAGAATGTGGCCTCTGTGGTGCCAGATACCAATTAAGACAAATCAATGATTGATAATGGCCAGCATGACATTCATTCTAAGCTATATTTGGTTGGTCAACCTCCCCATGGACACTGAAGAATCCTGGCTGCAATTCCATACCTTTGGTTCCACTTCAATAACTAGGAGAAAACACAAGTCTGAAGCAGCAAATTTTAGCCTGATTTCCCCTCCCCCATTACTTCCAGGTTTATTGTTTCTTCCTGGTAGGAAATTCAGGCAGCTTTTGAACAAACTCTTTAAAAACAAGGTTCCACTAACAGAAAGAGGATGAAAAAAATTGCCAAATCTTTTTGCAAAGAGAGGGAGGGAAAAAATGTGGATTATTTATAAAGCCAAATGCTTTAAGGTCTTTTCACTCTGTCTGCAAACTGCCTGCTGCTTAGAGGCCACTCCAATATTTGATCAAGAGACTGGGCGGGCACCAAGCTTGGCAAATTGCAACTTGCACACACATGGTTTTTAGTACCCAGGAGGATCACACAGTCAAACACTGAAGCTCTGGAAAAAGGAGTCTCTGGGTATAGGTGAGTTGATTTTTGAAACACATATTTTGTAAATTATTAAGCAACTCTTGATATGTTGAACCAGAAGAATAATTCTGGTTTCTTGTCATGGATTGGTAAAATATTAATCTTGGTGATCAGCACAGAAATAAAATATGAATTGTATATTGAAAGAGTGCAAATGCTTTGGATTAATAGAGACATTTTCACTTTGCTAATAATGGTGAGGTTTTGGGGAGGGGGGAATAATTTGCAAAATTCTTGGCAATAAGTAATGACATGAAATAAGCTCCCAATATTGCCAGACCTCCCATTCAATCTCCTTCCACTGGATGTTCAAATGGCTTTGGCTGCATTGTTAGTGTAACCATCTCCTCAGATTATTGATGCAGATTATCAAATTATAGAGAGGAATTAACATTTAGTAAGTACTGAGTTATGACTAGAAATTATCAGAACATCTCAGGCAAGAAATCAGAATTTCAGTTTAGATTAATTAACTAAAATGTGTTATTTTAATCAGTATGATATAAATCTGATAGCTAATATAATTAGATTGTAGAAGGACACCTATAAGCAGATATGCCACAAATGTAGGATTGGAAGGAGAACTCTGCAAGAGAATCCTGCAAGGAGTAATTAAGTACAGAAGAACCCTTTCTTAATACTGTTTTGAGGAGAGGCAGTCAATGTGTAGATTTTTTTTTTTTTTGAGCCAAGCAAAATGTCACAAAATAGTATACAAATTTTCAAGTACTTTAATGTTCTTCATCAGGCCAGGTAGTTAAAAAAAACTAAAGGTGAGAGGGGAAAAAAGATTAATGATAAAGCATTTGCATTGACCTGTATTTTTTAACTGAAACATCGAAGGAGATGTGACTCAAAGAACCTGGAATTCAGCAGGTCACTGAAAGAAAGGAGATGATTCCTAAGAATAACTGCCTTCCAATTGCTAGGTGCTAATCTCTAAGTAGTAGTTCTCTGATACCCACATACTCACACTGAAGAGATTCATGAAGAATTCAGACTGCACCAAGATAATTTTAGTACAGCTAATCAGAGCAACTGCATATTTAGGTGTAGCTGGTTGATTATTTCCAACTCCCATCTCATGATGAAATGGCTTGAACATCAATTCACTGGTCGCCTCGTATGATTACCATGTGGCTTGATCAAGAATTATGAGGATTCAGAAGCTTGCATATAATTTTAATATTTGAATTGGCATTAAAAAAGTTTCCATGAAAGGAATGTGTTTTTCCTAAGGGCCAACACAGCAACCTTTATACTTTATTTTTCAATATGGACAGTAGTGGCGCAAGTCCATTTTCCAAGCAAGGACAGGAATGTCTTGTTTTTTTGGGCAAAGTGACACTGGAATGGTATGAGAAGTGGCATTTACTGAAAAGTTATTTGCACGCCAAATTTCTCTACAGCATACAGTCTAAACAAGCTATGTAATTCCTCAGATATCATTGTAAGAGCTAGTTGTATGTGCAAGCAGAGTCTATTCAGCATTAGTAGGAATCAGTGTAAAACTAAACTGAAAAAAAGCAGATGTAATAGTAGTATTTTTTGTGAAATTATATTTCTCTCCAAATAATATTATACCTTTGCCTTTGAGGCTAGGCATCTATTGTCATTGTGAGCATACAGTTGTGAACTCTTTGAGGGGCAGTGTACAAATACTCGCAATAAATACAAAAATAACTACATGGACTTACAGATGCATAATTTTTGTGCTACTTATTTGGCTAGAGCCTCTGACATTTTAGAGATAGCAGCACAATTTTCTGCTTCCAATCTGCGAGCCTTGTAAAAAGAAGCTCTATGTGTTCTTCTAACTACCACTTCCTATTCTAATGTTTCATTTTTTTAAAGATCAAGTGTGGTATGTCCATTCGTCCTACAGACCTATTGGTTCATATAGTGGGAGGACAGGGACTCTGGTGCCTTTAAATAGTTTGGATGCTACATCAACAAACCCTTTGCCAATCAATAGGCGTTTGGTCCTAGTGACTGGCAGTGCTATACACAAAGCATCAGAAATCTATTTCCTCCTCTCTATGCACAATAGGTACTCTTTGATCACCAAGATACATGCTTCCCAAATGATTAAAGGTCCAAATTTCCTGAGCAGCAGATGGAATACTGCCTCCTGGAAGACATTAATTACCCCTTCCACAGAACTATATCTTCCACATTCTGGGCTCATCTAATCAACCTCCTTTAACTAAAACCAATCAGCCATGAGGGGCAGGGATTGAAAAGACATATAGGCATATATATAACTTCAAGCATTTTGTCCATATTCTTAGGCCTCAAATGCTGGAAATCACTTCATAAAAGTAGATTAGACAGTACATTAGACATCTTCCTTCGAATCTGTATGTTCTGTGGCATCCAGGTCACCACTGAGGAGAATAATTTTATCTCTAGAGCACCTTGAAAATGAGCCCAGGCAGCACCTATAGTCTCCAATGTTCATTTGGAGTGATTTGTGTTAAATGCCTCTGCATCACATGAGAAAAAATATAGCTGGATGCTGCAAGATGAAGTGCTGGCAGTGAAGAAAATCTTTGCTGACTTCTTTCACAATATGTTCCCTCAGTCATATTCTGTTGTCTTTGAACTGAATTTTTGCCACCTATGCTCAAAATGTTTGTTTGGGAATATACTAATTATTCCTCTTGGGAAGATTCTTATCCAAGATTTCCATCTAGAAAAGCTTCTCTTGCCTAACATGAAAGGTTAATAGAAGAGGATTCAATCTCTCATTCTTTAAACAATAGTGAGAAGCTTAAGGAGAAATAGCAATATCTACTTTGTATATTGTTCAGGATTCAAAAGAAAAAAATTAAAAAGCCATAAATTTCTACTCCTGGCAAGCCACAGAATTATATGTCAACGTAAGAACATTAGAAAAATATGGAATCCGTTCTGGAAGGCCTTATGGATAACTGCAACATTACTCAGAGTTAGGAATATTCTATAGCTTTTTCATACATAAGAATGAAAATTGCTCTTCCTGCAATGACTGCAATGTAAACCGGAACCCTGACACATGAAAGGAAACTTGTTGGCTGGGATGGTCATTCACATTACACATGCTTTGTTCCAGAAGTGGTATTCAGCAGGTTCTGACCAATTCTGAAGAACCGGTAGCAGAAATTTTGAGTAGTTCAGAGAACCAGCAAATACCACCTCTGACTGGCCCCGCCCCCATCTATTCTCTGCCTCCTGAGTCCCAGCTATCGGCTGGGTCTTCTTTTGTTGCCCTGCACAGGAGAATGGAGTTGGAAAGCAGGTTTGTGGGGTGGGGTGGGGAGGGAATGGAGGCTTTACATTATCCTTCCCCTGCCACGCCCACCAAGCTACACCATGCCCACCAAGCCACACCCACAGAACCTGTAGTAAAATTATTTGAATCCCACCATTGCTTTGTTCCTACTTTGTCAGAGAAACAATTTTTTACATAAATTGCAGGACTGATGCCCTCCTACCCCAGTTAGCATGTTAAATCATCGATACTTTGCATTCAGAAAGTATTCAGAGCCCTTCACTTTTGTCAATTTTGTTATGCTGCAGCCTGATTCCACAGTTATTGAAATTCATTTTTTTCCTCATTAATCTACACTCAGTACCCCATAATAGCAAAGTGAAAATAGAATTTTAGGAATGTCTTTAGAAAAGTCCAAGTGGTGATGTTCTACTGGTTCAGTCCAGTTCTGCAAAGCCGGTAGCAACAATGAACAGTGGTGACCAAACTGGTTCTCTCCACTGCTCTGCTGTTGGGCCCACCAGCTCACCTGGGCTCCCATACTCACCTTTATCCTCTGAATTTGAAGTGCAGTGGCTTTGCGCGGCACAGAACAGTGCTGCGTGGCAGCTGCTGAAGTGACCAAGATTGTGCAGGCTTGCAGGAGGTGAGTTAGAATGCCTCTGCACCAGCACAAAGTACATGTTTGGTACGTGCACGCATGCAAAGCGCACCCAACAAGCTACACCCACTGAACCAGTGGTAAAAATATTTGAAGCCTACCATCGGTCCAACCACACATTTTATTATACATATGTCCTTGCAGTTCAGTTTCTGATGTTGGTAGCTCTACTGATACTGTGTTGTGGCACCATAGTTGGGAGTACATTTTGGATAGTTCTTTGGAGAACAGGGCATTTATCGTCTATACTTCCATGGGGTATACAGGATTGCCTCCCATCGACCCTTGACCCATACCAGTTTGCTTATCAGAATAACAGATCCACAGAGGATGCTATTGCCATGGCTCTCCATGTTGCACTGGTCCATCTGGAGCATAGTGGGAGCTATGTAAGGATGCTTTTCATTGATTACAGCTTGGCTTTTAATACCATCATTCCAGATATACTGATTAAGAAGTTTCTGGAAATGGGCCTTTCCTCTCACATCTGCTGTTGGATAAGGGACTTTCTTACTAACAGACCCCAAACCATTAGGATTGTAGCTATTTTTCCTCCACTCTTGCTCTCAGCACTGGCTCTCCACAGGGCTGTGTACTGAGCCCCCTTTTGTATTCACTTTACACCTACGACTGCACTCCCTCCCTCACTCTATAATAAAATTTGCAGATGACACCACGTTGGTGGGACTCATATCAGGAGGAGACGAGACGGCCTATAGGTCAGAGGTTCTCAGACTGGTCTTGTGGTGCAAGAATCTCACCCTGAACATCAAAAAAAAAAAAAAAACAAAGAATTGATTATAGCCTTCAGAAGATGCAAAGCAGAGCCTCTCCCACGATATATCAATGGAGCCTGTGTGAGAAGAGTTCATAGTTTTAAATTTCTGGGAACTCATATTTCCAACAACCTTACTTGGTCGGTCCACACTACAGCCACTGCAAAGAAGGCCCAACAGTCAGGCATGGGATATGACAGGGTTAACTACTGGTTTGGGATTTACGAGCTTCCCTGCCCTGGTAATCGTCATTAGCAGGCTGCGTGCTGAGAAGCAGCCTTTGAAACAGCCCTCTTTTCTTGTTTTTTTAACTGCAGTTGTGCCTCGTTCAGCAGCTGAAGTTGAAAATAAATAAATAAAAAGGAAATAAAGATCAGGTAAGAGCCTTGGTGGGTACGTGGGCAAAAATATCAGCAGTTCAACCGGTTCTATGTTTGCTGCTCTTCAGAGCTACTGGTTCTACAGAAGTGGACAGAACCGGGAGAAACCCACCCCTGCCAACAGTGCCTGTACTTTCTGAGGTTGCTGAAAAAGAGTGGTCTGGGTGAGAAGTTGCTGGTTACTTTTTACCGTTCTACTATCGAGAGCATTTTGGCATACTGTGTAATAGTGTGATATGATGGATGCTCTGCAGTGGATAAGAAGATGCTCCAGAAAGTTATAAACACAGCACAAAAAATCATCAGATGTTCTCTTTCTTCTTTGGAAGAGATTGCAAAGACCAAGCTCCTCTCTAGAACATTATTTAAATTTTTAAATACACTGTAGTGTGATTGTGATGTGGTGTTTGGGGCACTGTGCTGGAATAGCTTTCAAATTTCATTGTATTTGTGGAATGTAATGACAATAAAGGTATTCTATTCTATATCCTTAGCATGTAGCTGTGTTGTGAGCCTTTGTTTAGCTTCTAGGGCTTCTGAAGGAATCAGGCCATAGTATTTTTTTCAGTAGCTGAGTCTTATCCTTAATTTCTACACCCTTCTGTAGTTTCACAGCTGTCTAATTTCTCTCTGAGCTGCCTTGATTTTAGCTACCAACCTTATCTTCCAATGGGATGGAGAGCTGCAGTGCTGTTCTCCAGGATTACATGGCTGTACTATATACCAATTCATTGGTTTGAGTTATGGTAATAGTAGGGATTGTCATGAGAGTTCTATTGCAATCTTCTAGCATACTATTTGATGGTACTTCTCCATAGAGTCTTGATAGTTAGTCTTGAGAGTTGACTGAAGCTAGTTTATCCATGATCTTATGCTTCATATCAATTGTTCTGCTTTGTAATGGAAGGGGTGGTAGTGGTATTGGCTGCATATCCAATTGTTCTTCCTGGTTTCCTTCAATACAGGGTGTAATGTATAGTTAGTCTATCTCAAATTGTGACAGCAATTTCCTCTTACATTATTTTGATACATTGGGATATAGGTCTTTTATCTGTCGATCGTTTCCACAAACATTTCATATCTGCCTTCTCATTAAATCTGCTGTTATAATAGCATGCTATAGATTCCAGGATTTTTTATTTTGTCCATATATGGTTTGTTCCATAGCTCATTTTTCATGAGATTGTCTTCAATTGTCTTGATTTACAACATCTGATACAGATGTTAATCAGAATATGTCCAAATTGGCATAACTCTCTTAGTTCATGTCACTCCAAAGTAGGCAGGTATAGTGTCAAAACTGGTAATCCAGTTAGGATTCAAATCCTGGTCTCCATGTCAAGGGACAGTATCTAACTACTATGCTACCCAGCCGCTAGATAGTACACATACATTGGCATGTACACACACACACACACACACACGTATATGTGCATGTGATTGTGAATATATTTACATATACTCTATAAAATATAAGCTGTATGTTATATGTTACATATTATATATATATATATATATATGTGCTGTTCAGCTTCCTTCGGGTATTATCCCACGTCATTGTAGTTCTGTTAAAGTTGTAGCAACGTTTCAGCAGAATCTCATCTGCCATCATCAGGCTTCTGTATGGATGTGGGTCTTACAGCTCCTGGTTTTTAAATTTGAGGCTGGACCTAGCTGTTAAGTTTTTGTTATTGTTTGAGAAAGCTATATAGATAGGATGGCAAGAAGTTGAACCAGGAGCTGTAAGACCCACATCCATACAGAAGCCTGATGATGGC
>BLBF01016005.1:0-10600 GCA_015471245.1 Laticauda colubrina
TTGCTTTAGATTTTTTTTCAATATATACCTTTGAATTTAATACTGAGTAATTATTCAGCTTTCTTTTTAATTCTCCTTTTCCCTTTCTTCTGCACACCATCACATTACTTTCCTCATTTCCCGTTTCCTCAGTCCTCTTTAACTACTTAATCGCTTTCACTCTCAAATTTCATAGTTACAGCTTTCTATCAAAGTGGTTCCACTAGCCGTTCAACTACAGTTCTGCATTAAAGTTCCAATTGTTCTCTCTAACGTCTCTTTTCTGCTCTACCAGTAATCAATCCAAATTGTAAATTTTGAGTTTTTATTCACAGAGTCTCGATCTTTTCTTCTGTGGTACTTTCTCTCAGCTGTTAAACTGTTGTTTTCTCCTCTCTCTTTCACTTCATTATCCCCCACCAATTAGCCTCTGTATTCACTCTCTCTGGAGGCTTCCTTTGTCAAAGTCTTTCACAGGACTCTCTCACCTCTCAAAAACTGTCCCAGTCTGCCATTCTCCTTCTGATGTCTTGCGTTGATCCACTTTCCTGCTTCCTGATTGCAGCTGGCTGTCATAGCCTCGGACCTGCCATAGATGCCAGGTTTCTTTCATGCTGGATTCAAAGGGCTTCCCCTCGTTGCAGTGGGAGGTTGCTTTCCTCCACTCTGCTCCTTGCTTTCCCCTTCTAATTCATGTGTCTCTCCAAGCTTCACAATGCCTCTGAGATCTTTCAAGCATGAAAATTTGGATACAAGATTGCAGAGTTCACTCTCCTGCTCCGCTCTGCTGTGACCTCACCACTGAAAGTCTCATCTGTTTTTGTTTAAAATGTTACTTTTTTATTAAGTTGATTATTTATGAACAAGTCAAGATGGCACAAGTTAAGCATTTATTTAATCACTCTTTTATTGTAAGAAGATGATGTGTTAATCTAGGGAGGAAAAATATCAGAATGTTTCTGGTAATATTGCTTCTGACTAATAAAAATTATTATAAGCATTTGTAAGCTGTATCAGCTTCACAGAATGGCTAGACTGGGTTGTGTGTGATTTAAATTGATGAGGCAGAAAGGAAGAAAGGGGCAAGCAACATATGTTGGTTATGTAGATGTAGATTCCATGAGAGACAGGTTATAAGTAATTTATCGATTAATAGTTGTAATGCATTAGGAATGCTTTGTGTTTATTGAGATTTCCTAAGATTGCCTTTTGATGTATATGAGTTCCTCAACCCGAATTTCAGGGTTCATTCTATTTTTCAAAAACATTTCTGGTGTAGAATATTTTGGAAAGTTGAAAGTTGAACTGCACTACCACATTCTTGTTTTGTACTTTGATACTGTATCAAATTTGCATTTATACATACTTTTGTACAAAATTATCCCATTTGTTCCATGCAGAATCCAGAGGACCATTCCTGGCAAATGATGGCTTGTATCACATTAGGAAAGAAACATGCAAAGGCAGCTGTAATCTTGTCTGTGTACTTGCTAGACTCTATGATGTTATTCTTGGAGTACATGTGGGACCTAAGTTGACATCTGGATTTGTTGCAGGTGTATTTAAGAGCTGTAGGGGTGCGGTGGTTAAATGCATTACTGCAGGCTATGTCTTCTGACTGCTGGCTGCCAGAAGTTTGGCAGTTCAAATCTTACCAGACTCAGCCTTCCATCCTTCCAAGGTTGGTAAAATGAGGATCCAGATTGTTGGGGGCAATATGCTGACTTTGTCAACTGTTTAGAGAAGGCTGTAAAGCACTGTGAAGTTGTATATAAATCTAAGTGCTATTGCTCTTGCTTTTTCCATTTTGCATAATTTTCTGTGCTGTCAAAATTCTATTCACTAGGAAAAGGAAAAATATAGTTTCTCAATCTTTTTAGGAACTTAAGTTTTGACCCAATTTGTAAACAACTTAATTAAACAACTTAATTAAGTGTGTAAATTACAATCCCTTTGATCAATGAATGGATTCCACTTTTCTACGCTGGGATTCTTACCACTGTTTTGTGAATATCACTTATGGTTTAAAATGAAATGAAAATATACTTTATTTCTTTTTTTATAAATATTCTAATAATATAGGCATGCAGAGAAATAGGTAGATTACTATCTCTGAAGTCATCACATGTTTTGCAATCCTTTCTTTTTTTAGTCTTCTATTTTATTTTATTTTTAGTGAACACAGTAGTAATCTTAAAACATTAAAAATAGATATTATCTAAAGCATCGAGAAAAGAAAATAACTGATTACAGAATCTTCATTCAATTCACTGAGATAAGCATCTGTCAATCAAATTGAAGTTTAGAAAAAGATTGTTTTTTATGATAGCTGTTGAAAGCCAAATAATTTAGAAACTCTTCTGATTACATTTGATGAAAACAGCTTTATGTAGTATCAACTTTTCTTTATGTGGCCAAGGATTAAGTCAGAGTTCTATTAAATTATATGTAGTATACTTTAATAGAATAGTATTTACAATAATATGTAATTATTATGCATTTCAAAATATTTCAAAGTATTAATATAACTGGAAATAGTTATAGTTTTTTTAATTTTAATTTGAATACACAATCTTACACTGGCTCTTAATGTTCTTTTTTCCATAAATATGATTTTGTATTCAAACCATGAAATGCTATAGAGACTCATCCAGAGGAGAAATATTTGTTTATTCATTTGGTGTCAGATTAGACTGTCTCTTTGCTTTGATGATTAGTTTTTAAATTAAGAACACTTATTCTTGCAGTTAATGAAGATCAGCACAGAACTACTGAAGGGAAAAAAAACCTCATTTGTTAAACATGAAGTAGTTATTGATGAGGGTCTTGCACAAATTTAACATGAAAGAAACTGAAAAATTGAAACTAGAAATGTTATCCCTAGCAGTTAATCCCATCACTGCTTTAACAATATCTTTAAAAAAAGTTTTTTTTTATGATAATTCTGGGAATGTTAGTTTTAAGTATATCTTGGACTGACTAGTTGAGAAAACAGAATTAAAAGCTTTGAATTCGCCAAAATAAAAGAATCAGAAGTTCACCTTATACAAAGAATCTATAGGCCAGTGTAAAGACAAGTCTATACTCCTTCCTTCCTTCTTTCCTTCCTTCCTTCCTGACCATACAGTTATTACCACATGACAATAACTCTTAGGATAACTTTAAAAATCTGAATGATGTAATCAAGTTATTGATTGGCAAAACCAGTTCATTTCTTTATCCAAACTGGAACTGAAACAATGTTCAATGAGTTATTTAAATCTATTCTCATATGATGACAGAGCAATAGTGCCCATGATGCAGATTTTAAGCTTTTTCTGAAATTTCATGTATGAAGAAAAATTAGAATTCTCAGAAAATTGTTTTTGCTACTAGTTAGTGGATTATTATAGTTCATATAAGGCAATGCCAAATAAATTTTTTGGGGGGTTTAAATGAGCAGCTTGCCAGCAGGCAGTCTGATACAGATTATTAGATGAAATAAATAGCCTTACTTGCATAAAACTGGAAGTTTAACATTAATTTCCATTATATTCCAGTATAATTCCATTCATATATTTCTTTTCTTTTTTATTATTTATGTTAACTTGCATTACTATTCCTACAATAGATAAAATTCAAGCTATTATTTATGTTCTAGAATATTGATGATCATCATGATTATATTATTAAAATATTTTGTTTTTGTTTAATATACTTTATTAAATTTCAACAAAAGATAAAACAGAAGAAAACAGAAGGAAAGAATTAAAAGGAGAAAGAGGGGAGATAAAAGTTCAAGGAATAAAAAGAAAAAGGAAAACTTCCATATTTTTCCCATCTAATTTCATATTTTTCCCATCTAGCTTTAAAATTCAATAATGCACATTTCTTTATCTATAATCTTCTAATTCTCAGATATCAAGATTAAGGTCATTTTTTTCAGTTTCAACTAAAGTATCCAGCATTAGTTTCCAAGTAGAAAGAAAACTAGACAAGTATTTTCTTTAATTAAAGTAGTCAGTTTCATGATCTCCACCAATTTCATTGACTTCACCATCCATTTTTGCATTGTGACAATCTGTATATCCTTCCATTTCTGTGCATACAAAAGTTGTATTTTTTGCTTTTCTTGCATTTCTTGCTGCTATCATAGAAATGAAGTCCTCAGTTGTCTCAAAAGTGTTTTTTCAAAAGGCAAGCAGACTTTCTTTGTCTTTTCTTGACAACATTTCACTTCACATCCAAGAAGGTTCTTCAGTTCCAATATTTTTTTTCAAATTATTCATCCATCAAATTTAAAGAAAACCCTTGGATTTCAGTTGTACATTTCTATAAAGAATTCTCTGAATTAAAACACATATATCATCCCAACAATACTTAGCTTTTTTACATGACTATCAAAGGTGATAAAAAATATCTTCAGACTGATTAAATTTCCAGCAGGTATTTTACACACCATTACACATCTTTGATAATTTTTCAGGTGTTAAAAACCAATGATATATCTTATTCTGTTTCAAGTTATAATTCAGTATGAACAGTGGTGGGATTCAAAATTTTTTACTACCGGTTCTGTGGGCGCGGCTTTGTGGGTGTGGCAGGGGAAGGATACTGTAAAATCTCCAGTCAGAGGTAGTATTTGCTGATTCTCTGAACTACTCAACATTTCCGCTACCGGTTCTCCAGAACTGATCAGAACTTGCTGAATACCACCTCTGAGTATGAATTTCAATTCACACTCCACATATACCCTGTTTCTCCAACAATACGGCTTCCCCCAATAGGAAGTCCCAGCATGTTTTATAGGCATGAAATGAAATTAAGCCTCTCCCCCCAAATTAAGGCCTATATTAAAACATGTGAAAGGGGAGGAATGGGGGGGGGGCTTGCCGTTAGTAAGTACTTTTGTTGCACACCCGGATATGGTGCTGCCTGCATTGACCCCGATAAAAAGTGCCCACCAACGCCGAGGTCAACATCCAAACCATCGCTGCCTGCCCGCCCAAAGATGCAAGGGGGGGGAAAATAAAGTCACCCTCAAAAAGATGGCCTAGCCATTTTTGCGGGGCTCAAAAAAAAAAAATAAGACCTGGCCTTATTATATGAGAAACATGGGTACTCATATTGATCAAACATTATATTATGTCAATTTTTACCCATTTAGTGTTACAGCATTTAACATATTCTTCTTCCATATTCATTTTCAATAAAAGTTTATACATGTTAGCAATAGCATGTTCATAACTGGTTCACGGATCCAGATCGGAATCAGGTTTTTTTTTCTTATTTATAAAATCAAAATTCTTCTAATCCAATTTAAATCTTTCTGTCAACTGATCATAAATAAACCACAGACAAAGTAAAAATAAAGTAAAAGCCACTTTTTCCAATGCCTTTCTAATTACTCCATCAAAAAAAAAAAAAAAACTACTAATCAGTGTAGGTCAATCAACCCTATGTGATTATCATTTTTTTTCTAGAAATGGTTCTTGGAATGACAGTTATAGAAGAATTTTGGGACTCAATCTTGCTTTAAACCTGTTCCAAACCTTCAATATAGCATGCCAAACAAAATGTTTTTGAAAATGTATAGTAGTCTTAACTTTGTGTTACATTAGGTAGGCAGGCCACTTAAATGTCAAATATTGTCCTTTCAACTCAAATAATTTCCTATTCTCAGAGTCACCAATCTTCCATCCATACCAAACAACTTGCTCTATATTTACAGTTATGATAATTTACAAATGCTAATGGATGACACCTTTTTAACTGTTGGGTGCCTACAAGTGTTTCAAGTGGGAGTGATGAAGTCTGAATTTTCCACCAGTTACGTTACATTTTACATTAATGCAACAATTCTGAAAGGGCTTGTAGCAATAATGCTTATGATGTAAAAGTTTCAAAAAAATCAAACTTGAGAATTTGAAAATAAAAATGATAAATTAGGACTTAGCGAGCTATATACTGTGGAATTCAAACTGTTCCAAGTGAATTGCTTTCAGCAAATCAAAGCAAATCTGAAGCCTATGAATTTGACAGCTTTCTGAATTACAAGGCCACCTGCAAACATGGCTCATTTCCATTGTCAAAATCTGATAACAAGATAAAAGTGTAAATGGGGTTTGCATGACAGGAAACCAGATGCTTCTTTTACATCTTTTCCCCATTCTTGGGGGAAGGGGGGATCTCTGAAGTCTCAGTACCCAAAGTAACAAAGTTAGTTTCACCTACATTCTTGCTCAAACCTTGTCCTATTTAAATAGACCTACTTTGCAGGTCTATTCATCATTATTTACCTCTTACTAAGTCCATAAATAATTGCTATTTTGTGCATTACTAAAGAGGATAGAGAATCAAATGAATTTATGAATTATTATTCTTAGCAGCGAGTTTTACATTCATGCTGTCAGTAGGTGTTTTCCATGCTTTTAAAGACTGGGAGCAGCCTAAAATTAGCAATATAATATGAAAACATAAAAATCAATGACATCCTTATAAGAAGAAGGTAATGTCACAAAACAAGCAGAAAAATGATCAAGTCTCTCCAAGTAGCTCATGGTTTTTCAAAAATATAATACCTGGGGTTTTAATGTATCAAGGTAGAAGGCCCCCCACTAAACAGTTTGAATATAGAACCCCTTTACATGGCTTTCCTTCAGATGGCAGCCAATACAGACTCCATTGTTGTTAACTGGTGTTACATTTGCTACTGTGTGCTGAATCAGAAACTTCCCATACAATTTTCAAGAGCTGTCCGATAGAAAACAAACTATACTGGACTAATCATTAGATGACAAGATCATAACCTAGAGAAATGTTTTCTTTTTCATAAATAGTCACAACTGGGACACAACATGTGACTGTGCAAAGTTCATAGTCTCTATCTATTCATGCATAAATTGTGAGTCCAGTGGGTTGCTCAGATGTTTCATAAAAGTTTGGAAATAGTTGCTATGCTTACTATATGTTTTATTTATTTTTATTTTATTTGGTTTGTCAATTGCTTACAAGATAATAGGTATAAGTAAAAACATAGTTATGAATACATGGATACATACAAGAAAAATAAAAGAAACAATAGGACAGGGACGGTAGGCATATTGGTGCGCTTATGCACGCCCCCTACAGACCTCTTAGGAAAGGGGTGAGGTCAATAGTAGAAAGTCTAAGATTAAAGTTTTTGGGGTTTGGGGAAGAAATATGTAATTAAGTCTACACTTGTTTCTTTTCTTGCCCATCCCATATTGATGATACCTCACTCCATCTCAACAGCTCTGTGATGGAAAGTGTAGCTGAAAAAGGAATTAGAGTAGGAGGAAGTTGGTAGTAGCACTGTAGCTTCCAAGGCAGGAGATAATTCCAAAGATGACTCCAAGACAACAGAATGTGCAGTGCAGAGTTGGAGGTATCAGGGATCCCTGATACCTCTAGCTCAAACACACCCCAACTAGGCACCCAGATCAAACCTAGCTTCCAAATAAATGATATCTATCCATTTACTCAGAGCCAACCTGCACTAAAAGCCTCCAATAGAGGAACACAATGTTGCCAGCCAATTAAGACAAAAAAAGCCACAAAACAGATGGAAGATATTAGAAACACCAATCAAGCAGAACACAGTAAACTCCAAGACCAATAAACACAGACCAAGACTCCCAACTAATCAGGATTAAAAAAAAAAACATTCTGGCACAGCAGTAAGCTAGCCCCAAATTTAAAACTGAAAGGGCTGTGATAGCCTGACTCACAGACAAACACAATACAGAAGCCTGATTATAGCAGATGAGATCCTGCCGAAATGTTGCTACAACTTTAAAAGCATAATTATAATGATGTGGGAAAATACCCAAACAAAGCTGAATACCATACATAAATACGTGTGTGTGTGTGTGTGTGTGTGTGTGTGTATATATATATGTATGTATGTATGTATGTATGTATGTATGTATGTGTGTGTGTGCTGTTTAGCTTCCTTCGGGTATTATCCCATGTCATTGTAGTGCTGTTAAAGTTGTAGCAACGTTTCAGCAGAATCCCATCTGCCATCATCAGGCTTCGGTATGGATGTGGGTCTCACAGCTCCTGGTTTCAAATTCAAGGCTGGTCCATTCTGATTGGCTAGGAGCCTGGATCTGTGTTCATTGGATTTGGAGTTTGATTAATTGGTGTTTCCGGTTTCTTCTGTCTGTTTTGTGGCTTTGATTGGCTGGCAACACTCTGTTCTTGTGTTGGAGGCTTTCAGTGCAGCTTGGCTTCTTGTGAAAGGACGGCTGCTATTCATTAGCAAGCTGGGTTTCACCTGGGTGCCTGGTGGGGGGGTGTTTGAGTTGGAGGCATCAGAGGGAGTCTGTCTGTGCTCAGGTGTGGCGGTGTTTGAGTTGGAGGCATCAGAGGGAGTCTGTCTGTGCTCAGGTGTTTGTCTGTTTTGTGGCATGGAGATCTTTCTATTTGAGAGTGCAGGTTTCCAAATGATTGACAGTCTGCTGGAATCATCTCTTCTATTCATGCTTTCAGGTCTTTTTTCAATCTCTATGGCTTCTCTGATGATTCTGTGGTTGGGGTTTTCTATAGTGGCTAGGGTTTTAGTGCCATTGAAGTTAATGTTGTGACCTGTGGTTTTCATGTGTTGGACTAGTGAGGAAGTGTGTTCCAGCTTTTTTACTGCATTTTTGTGTTCATCTAGGCGGGTACTTATTCTTCTATTGGTCTGTCCAATGTATGTGGCCGGGCATGATGTACAGGGAATTTCATATATGCCTTGGTTTTCCAGGTCAATTTTGTCTTTGGGGTTTCTCAGGATGGCTGCTATTTTTTTGTCTGTTTTGAAGGCAGTCTTGATGTGATGCCTTTGTAGTATCTTACTGATTTTATATGTCGTATCTCTTATGTAGGGCAAGACAGCTGTTCCATAGGTCTGTTGGTCTTCTAGGTCTCTGTTATGTCTTGGTATGTTTTTGTGCATCAAGTTGGTTGTTTTTTTGGAAGCCATTGGTTGTCAATACTTCAGTCAGGGTGCATAGTTCAGTCTTTATATGTGTCTTTATCTGCCAGGCGTTTGGTTGTGGTAATTAGTGTTTTCGCCACGGAATTTATCTGTGCTGGGTGGTGGTGGGATTGGGCATTGAGGTAGCGGTTGGTGTGTGTTTTCTTCCAGTATATGCTGTGTCCCTGTGTTCCATCTGTTCTTTTGTAGATTAGTACATCTAGGAATGGTGGTTGTTTGTTTATTTCCATTTCCATGGTGAATTTAATTTTGGGGTGTGTGCTGTTTAGGTGTGTTAGGAAATTGTTTTGGTTTTCTTTTCCATGGGGCCAAATCACAAATGTGTCATTGATTTGGCCCCATGGAAAAGAAAATCTAAACAATTTCCTAACACACCTAAACAGCACACACCCCAAAATCAAGTTCACCATGGAAATGGAAATATACAAACAACTACCATTCCTAGATGTACTAATCTACAAAAGAACAGATGGCACACTGGGACACACCATATACCAGAAGAAAACACACACCAACCGCTACCTCAACGCCCAATCCCACCACCACCCAGTTCAGATAAATTCCGTGGCGAAAACACTTATTACCAGAACCAAACGCCTGGCAGATAAGACACATATAAAGACTGAACTATGCACCCTGACTGAAGTATTGACAGCCAATGGCTTCCAAAAAAACAAAATCACCAACTTGATCCACAAAAACACACCAAGACATAACAGAGATCTAGAAGACCAACAGACCTATGGAACAGCTGTCTTGCCCTACAAAAGAGGTACCACAGATAAAATCAGTAAGATACTACACAGGCATCACATCAAGACTGCCTCCAAAACAGACAAAAAAATAGCACCCATCCTTAGAAACCCCAAAGACAAAATTGACCTGGAAAACCAAGGCATATACGAAGTTCCCTGTACATCATGCCCGGCCACATACATCGGACAGACCAATAGAAGAATAAGTACCCGCCTAGATGAACACAAAAATGCAGTAAAAAAGCTGGAACACACCTCCTCACTAGTCCAACACATGAAAACCACAGGTAACAACATCAACTTCAATGGCACTAAAACCCTAGCCACTATAGAAAACCCCAACCACAGAATCATCAGAGAAGCCATAGAGATTGAAAAAAGACCTGACAGCATGAATAGAAGAGATGATTCCAGCAGACTGTCAATCATTTGGAAACCTGCACTCTCAAATAGAAAGATCTCCACACCACAAACCAGACAAACACCTGAGCACAAACAGACTCCCTCTGATGCCTCCAACTCAAACACCTCCCCACCAGGCACCCAGGTGAAACCTAGCTTCCTAATGGATAGCAGCCATCCTTTCACACATAGCCAAGCTGCACTGAAAGCCTCCAACACAGGAACAGAGTGTTGCCAGCCAATCAAAGCCACAAAACAGACAGAAGAAACCAGAAACACCAATCAATCAAACTCCAAGTCCAGTGAACACAGACCCAGACTCCTAGCCAATCAGAATAGACCAGCCTCGAATTTGAAACAGAAGCCTGATGATGGCAGATGAGATTCTGCTGAAACGTTGCTACAACTTTAACAGCACTACAATGACGTGGGATAATACCCGAAGGAAGCTGAACAGCACACATATAAGTACCCGCGA
>BLBF01016006.1:0-12066 GCA_015471245.1 Laticauda colubrina
GGGCTGATCCCCAAACAGTAATTCAAACCCTGAAGTCAATCATAGACAGCCACAATCCATCTTGGGGTGACATAGCTCAGCTGCTACAAATCTTTCTAACGAAAGATGAGCTTGTTGAAAGGCAGAAAGTACCTTTCTCTGAGGGTTCAAATTTTCCCGCTGGGAGAGCTCTGGTGCAAGGATACAGACAACTGCTTGAAAGCTGGATCTTTTATTCCCAGGAAGGCTAGAAACAACGTCCCTGCGTTCCCGGGGCTAGCTAGCTAACTTTGAATGTTAAGTTCCCAATTTTATACCTTTTCCCCTCCCTTTGTGTATAAGGTTTAGACACTAACATCCTGTAAGTTTGTTTTTCTTTCTGCCAAAAGGCAACAGATTTATTAAGTGATTTGTGAACAGAGCTGCGAAAACAAACTCTGCGGGGCAGCTTCCTGTATTACCGGGTTTTTCCTCTGATCTCTTTTAGTTTTTTTATGGTTTTTGTAATCTTCTATTCCTGCCTTTTGGCTGGTTTGGTATGTTGTAGCTTTTGTCTATGGGCGTGTCTCCATTTTTATTAGATTTCTTTTCCTATGCAAGCCTGTTTCATGGCTGGCCTGATGTTCCCTTTTCACAAGCTATTAAAACTATTTGAGAAAACTGAACAAATAGCTAAACTACCAACCATCCCTGGACAGGCAGCCCCAGCCCGCATCGCATGGCCAGTACATCGCCCTAACTGGGACTACAGTGATACCAATCATTGGGATGAATACACAAGAGCAAAAAAAAAAAAAAAAAACTTATTAGAAGCTTTAGAGGAAATTGGAAAAAAGCCTCTAAATTGGTCTGAATCCCAAAGAACCACGCAAAGGGAAAAAGAAAACCCTGATGCTTTTTGGGTCCACCTAACAGAGGCAGCTGTTGCATATGCCCATCTAGACCTTAGCTGCCTCAAGGACCAGAGGATTTTAGCCTCAGCCTTCGTGGATCAATCCACCTTAGATATTAAACAACATTTCCATCACTTTATTTCTAATTGGGCAATTTTAGACATAGCAGAGTTGCGCAGGATCGCTAACTTTGTCTATGACCAAAGAGACAAGTTGAAAGAGGAAGAGAAAGAGAGAAAAAGACTAATAGAAAGAAAGGAAGACCTGAAAATGTTTGCTGTAGTGCAACATAATGCCAGACAAACGCCTGGTAGAACTTCTTATAATTCAAAGAAATGCTGGCATTGCGATAAAGCAAGGTGGTCGCAAGGCAGATGCCAGCATTGCTATAGGTGCAGACAGGAAGGGCATTTTAGCAGGCAATGTAGGCAACACCCCTCCCGCAGCCGGTATCACCCACCACCTAGAAACAGAAGACCACACAATTTTCTAATTCATTATACTGAGCAACAAAGTTTCAGTCACCAGACACCACCCAGTGCTCCCTTTCCTCCAATAAACACTAACAATACACATCAATGGGAGCAAAGGAGAGACCATGAGTTACCCCCTTCTTGACTAGAAAATGTCAATGAAAGTACTGAATTCCTGGCTACCTTTAACGGACTAGCTATCCCCTTAAGAAATGGCCCAGAAGGGGAACCCATTGTTACTGTTCTTATAGGAGGAAAGAAATACAATTGCTTAGTTGTTACTGAAACCACCTCCTCATTAATTACTGAAGCACCATATAAAGCTGCAGTGGCTGAAGGGGCTCAAGATAACATAATGGGAGTGGGAGGGAAAATAATCCCTGTAGAATTTACCCACAACATACCAGTAGAACTAGGACCTTTCACAATAGACCATGCATTCACTATTTGCCCCCAGTCACCACTATCCCTATTAGGGAGGGATCTCCTTTGTAAAATGGGAGCTACCATAAAGGCCCTGTCACACTGCCCGACGGATGCAATACGTTTGTAAAAAGGACACAGCGGACAAGAAAAATGTTCCATCCGTTGTTATCCGCTCTCAAAAGGGGCAAAAATTTGCATAACCAGAGCGGATAACACGGAAAGAAACGGACGGGTGGAGGACGCAGGGCGGATGGAAAGCGGATGCTCAATGGAAGCCTAGCGGATGGAAGGCGAAGGGAGCGGATGGCACATCCGCGGATGGGAGTGGATGGCACATCCGCGGATGGGAGCGGATGACACATCCGCAAGGCTTCCGGGGGGCCGCAGCAAAGTGGACGTGGAACAGATAAAGCGGAGGCAGAGCGGACGCCGAACGGATGAAGCAGATGCACAGCGGAAGCCTAGCAGATGCCTAGCGGATGCAGAGCGGATGCACAGCATTCACTGTGAATGCGGGGAGGATGCATTGCGTCAGCCCCGCGGATATAAAGGGAAGCAGCTCCCAAGCAGGTCACCATTCAGAGGAAAGACCTACTTCCAGACACAGCTCTCAAGCCTGCCTGCCTACCTGCCCTGCATGCCTGCATGCCTGCCAGCCTTGCTGCCAGCCTTGCTGCCTGCCTGCCAGCCTTGCTGTCTGCCTGCCAGCCTTGCTGCCAGCCTGCCTGCCAGCCTTACTGCCTGCCTGCCTGCCTGCCAGCCTGCCTGCTAGCCTGCCTACAAGCCTTGGTGCATGCCTTCCTGCCAGCCTGCCTGCCAGCCTTGGTGCCTGCCTTTCTGCCAGCCTTCCTGCCAGCTTTCCTGCCAGCCAACAACCCCACAACCATGGGGAAGAAGAGAAAGCCTCAGCCATCTGCTGCCAGGCCTGGCAAGAGGGACAGGGCCACCCTCCCACCCCCTGGCCCTCACTCTGCTTCTGCTGGGGCTTCTGTAGCATGGGCTCGCTCTTCTGCAGCTGGGGCTTCTGCTGCTTCTGCTTCTGGAGGAGCTGATGATGATGCTTCTGGCGGTGGTGCTTCTGCTCGTGCTTACTCTGCTGATGTTGCTTCTGGCGGTGGTGCTTCTGCTCGTGCTTACTCTGCTGATGCTGCTTCTGGTGGTGGTGCTTCTGCTCGTGCTTACTCTGCTGATGCTGCTTCTGGTGGTGGTGCTTCTGCTGCTTCTGCTTCTGGAGGAGCTCATGATGCTGCTTATGGCGGTGGTGCTTCTGCTGGTGCTTACTCTGCTATAGCTGCTCCTCGTCCTGCTGGTCTTGCTGGTCCTGCTCGTGCTCCTGGTCTTGCTCGTCCTGCTGGTCCTGCTCGTGCTCCTGGTCTTCCTCGTCCTGCTGGTCCTGCTCGTCCTGCTGGTCCTGCTCATGCTCCTGGTCCTGCTCGTGCTCCTGGTCCTGCTGGTGCTGCTGGTGCTTACTCTGCTGTTGCTGATCCTGGTCCTGCCGGTGCTGGTGCTGCTGCTGCTGCTGATGATGATCCTGCTGGTGCTGCTGCTGCTGCTGATGATGATGATGATGATGATCCTGCTGGTGCTGCTGCTGCTGGTGGTGTGGAGGAGCAGCCCCTACAACCTGGAAACCTCTCTGACAAGGGCCCATCTGGTCCTGCCAAAGGGAGGAAGAGCCATAAGTGAGAATGGGAGAGGAGGCAATACTCCATTGAGGAGGAACATGAGGATGAGGTGCTGAAGTGGCTGAAAGAGAATGACTACCTGTGGCGGAAGGGACACAGGCTCTACAGGAACACCAAAAGGAAGCAGGCTGCTTGGAGAGAAAAGGCGGAGATCTGGGCTACACATTGGAGGTGCTCCTCAGCTGGTGGAAGCACATGCACACCTGGTACGGGAAGCTGCACCTGAAGAAATCTGGCCAGGCCGTGGTCAAGCTGACAGACAGAGAGACCTACGTGATGGACAGGTGCAGCTTCCTGGAGGGTGAGATCTGCCACCGAGGAGCAGCCCCTCTCACAACCCTCTCTCTCCGGCAGCCTGCTGAGAGCCAGTCCTCTTCCAGCCGAGAGTCAGCTCCTGTCTCCAGACAGGTTTCTGTGGAGCGTCCCACGGTGGAGAACCCGCGGACAGTTGTTTTAACCGTGGCGGAGCACGTGGAGGACTCCCTGACGCAGTGGGAGATAGGAGACGGAACTTCCACCACAGTCCTACCCGCATCCACTCCCAGCTCCACCTCCACAGAAAGGCAGAGTGCCAGAAAGGAGGGGCAGAGCCACACTGTCCTGCTGGAGATCAGGGACACCATCCGGAGCAGCATAGATCTCCTCTCTCAGCTGGTCCACACCGACTCCTCATCCTCCAACCGCAAGCCCTTCCTCACCTATGTCAACCAGACCCTCACGGACATGGCGGAACCCCAGTACCAGGTGGTGAAGGACCAGATCACCGAGCTGCTTTACAACCCTCCAGATCCAGAGGAACCTGCTCCCACCCAGTCCAGGTCTGCTCCTCCACCCCAGGTGATGTCACTCCCATTCCAAGGCTTTCCATAGGCCCTCACCTACCAGGGCTACGGCTACCAGGAGGTCCAGCAGCACAGGCAGCAGCCCTTCCCAGTCCAGGCACAAGCTCATCGGACGCCACCATTGCCACCGGTTCCACTGATGCCACCGATGCCACCCACGCCACTGATGCCACCCACGCCACCGATGCCACCCATGTCACCGATGCCACCCACGCCAGAACTCACACAGCTGCAGACCAGACAGCCCCACTACACTGCTCCTTTCTCCACTCCACAGCCAAGCCCGGCCTCAGTACATCTGTCGTCGGGACTGGAACTGACACCTCATGGCATGGAGGAAGGAGCTCTCAACATCACGGGTCTGAGCAAGCTGAGAGCTTCCTCAACACACCATCACCTGTTGTCCTCTCAGGGCCAGGCACCCCAGTGGGGCTTCAGACCAGCACTCCAGCAGCAGCCACCTCCAGAGCACCTGGACCCTTCACCCCTGAGACTGGGCACACCTCCGAGTGACCGATAAGAGTGCCAGAGACTGGGTGGCTACCTGTAGACTTTATTTGGACACTTGACTTGGGTCATTTTTCTTTTACAGCTTGTTATTAATAAAGATTATCTTTGATTCACCAACTTGCCTCATTTATTTTATTAAATAAAGTCTTGGTGGAAACTTTAGAAATGGTTTAAGCCTTTGCATGCTTGTGGGATGGGTAAGAATAGCAGTGGGGTGGGCATGGATACCTTTGGGATGGGTTAAGATAGCTGTGGAATGGGCAGGGGTACCTTTGGGATGGGTTAAGATAGCTGTGGGATGGGTTGAGATAGCTGTGGGGATAGATAAACCTCCAGTGCAAGCATAGTGGGACTGTATGGTCCACCCTCCCATCTGACACACCTATGGCCCTTCATTATCAACACTAATGTAATCATTGATCCACACATGTCAACATAAACACGACTCTTTATTAAATGCCCTGTTCATTGTAGGCCCACCCAACATACATGGCCCAATCTCATCCGTGTGATGAGACAGGCTGAAGGAAGCATCCATTAATCATCCACCATCCTGTCTTGCCACTCCACTGCTCCAGCTGGGGAGTTGCACCAGTGTTTCAGGAGGTTGCGCTGCTTCTTCCCTTCACGTGAGGCTCTGTTGGGGCCTTGCACATCCTCAGTGTCTATCAGGTTTTGCCCTTGCCTCCATTCCCCAGGCTCCATGTCCCCATTGCCTTGTTGGAGGTCTACGAGCCTGTTCTGCAAGACTGGGTAGCGGGTGCGCATGAGATTGTGCAGGATGCAGCAAGCTTCCACGATCCTCCTCACGGTCTCTGGGCGATGCTGCATGGTGGTGAGAAGCACCTGGAACCTGTTTGCCAGGATGCCAAAGGTGTTCTCCACCACCCGCCTTGCCCTGGACAGCCTGTAGTTAAAGATCCTCTCTTCACGGGTGAGGTGTCTTGAAGTGTAGGGCTTCATGAGGTAGGTTCTGAGGGAGAAGGCGTCATCCCCCACGATGAAGTAGGTCACATCTTGCGTGTCGTTGGGCAGGGGGTCTGGATCTGGGAAGCCCATGATGAGGTTGCATTCCAGCTCCTCCTTGAGGTCACTGGCGTTGTATACCTGGGCATCTGAACATGAGCCGCTGTCTGAAGCATCGATGTACATGAACTTGTAGTCAGCATCGACCATGGCGAAGAGGACGATGCTGAAGAAGCCCTTGTAGTTGAAATAAGTGAATCCCGACTTGGGTGGTGCTTTGCAGGCCACGTGCTTGCCATCTACGGCTCCAACGGTGTGTGGGAAGTTCCACCTCTGATACCACTGCTCTGCAACTTTCTTCCATCCTTCTTCAGTGGAGGGACACTGGAGGAGCTCCTCCAGGTATTCTTCGATGATGGCCTGCACCACTTCTCTGACCACAATGCTGATGGTGTTGTGTGGCACCCTCCAGCCGTACTGCATGCTCCTGTAGGTGGTCCCTGAGGCCAGGTGGCGCAGAGTCAGCGCCACCTTGAGCCCAGGGTCCAGGCTGGGCCGGAAGTTGGTGCTCTGCTTGGTCAACCTGGGTGTCACAACTTCATCAAACATGGCTGGAGGCATCCTCATGAAGTTCTGGAATGCCCAAGGGTCTTCGTTCCTGAGCTCCACCATCAGCTTGTTGTACAGTCGGTACTCTGCTCTTCTCCCGATCCATCTTCGGACCCAGACGCTTCTTGGCTGCCTCCTTTTCTTCCCGTAGTAGAGTTCACAGAGCCTGTAGATGGCTTCGCACTGTTGCAGAACAATGGTAGCTACCAAAAGGACTGTGTTACGATCCATGTTGGACATGACTGGATGCTGTGGAAGAGCAAGAAGCAGATGAAGACTGTAGAGGTCTGCACAGCTGGGCTGCTGGGCTGAAAGTGAGATCCAGGTGAGTTGCTCCCCCTTTTTATAGGCAATATAGGTTTTGCCCTATGTGTCCTTCTGCATCCTCTAGGCATCCTCTAGACATCCTTAATATCCGAGATAGGTCCCCTCTGTGAACGTTTTTTCCGTTTTAAATGCTTTGTATGCATGCTGCATCCGCTTTCATCCTTTCTCCATCCGTGCTACTAACGCTGCGCGTCCGTTCCACGTCCGTTCCACTTCCTCCCTGTGTCCGCTTTCCTCTGGAGCGGATGCGAGTTGCGCGGATGTGCAGCGGATGCCTAGCGGATATAGCGGATGCGTAACGGATGCTGATGAATGCAGAATGGATGTTCCCCGTATGTCTAGCGGATGCAGAATGGACACGTTGGATACATTTTCTGCTCAGAAAGTTTTGAGCAGCTCAAAACTTTTTGAGCGGATGAAATGTCAATAGATGGATGCTGGATGGATAGAGAGGAAGCAAAAGGGAGGCAGTGAGTACAGAACGGAAGCATTGCATTAACCAACGGATGGCAAGTGTTTTTCTCCGTTTTACATCCTCTTTCCATCCATTGGTGGAGTGTGACAGGGGCTTAACATGTGGAAAACAAGGGCTGCAATTAGAAATCTCAGGAAAAGGAAAGCACAAAACAATCATGCTGATAATCAACAACACGGGGCTTCATGAGGATTTAAAAAGCCTACCACCCTTCTTATGGGGCTGGGACGCATCAGAGGTGGGACACTTAAAGAAGCAACACCAGTTACTATCCAAGTAAAACAGGGGCCACCTCCATGTGTGCCCCAATACAAAATCCCTGCAGAAGCAATTCTCCCTATACAGAAATTAATCCAAGCATACCTTCAACAGGGAGTTCTCATAAAATGTACTCTCCCTGCAACACCCCCATTTTTCCTGTAATCATAAATGATCACGTGATACCTAGAGCCCCCATAGTGCCTAATCCATCCATGATCACTGAAGTCCCAGCCTCAGCCACTTACTTTTCTGTCATTGATTTGTGATCTGCCTTTTTTAGCATTCCTGTGGACCTGGGCATCCCAATATCTATTTGCCTTTACCTGGCAAGATCAACGATATACTTGGATTCGATTGCCACAAGGTTATACTGAGTGTCCCACCCTATTTTCACAAATATTAAAGGCAAACCTCTCCTCCATCTCCCTACCATATCAGTCTTCCTTAATCCAGTATGTTGATGATTTATTGTTGGCATCTCAAACTGAGCTAGCATGTAAAACAGATACCCTGTATTTACTCAAAGCCCTGGCAGAAAGAGGTCACAAAGCCTCTCCCTCCAAATTGCAATATTTAAAACAAGAAATAACATATCTGGGCTATATTATTGCACCAGGAATTAGAAAACTGGCCCCTAATCGAGTAGAAACTATTTTAGCCATGAAACCACCCCAAACAAAACATCAAGTAAGAGCTTTACTTGGAGTACTGGGCTTCTGCCGCCCATGGATCCCCTCATTTGGTGAATTAGCCCGACCACTCATTCAATTCACAGGCAAAAACATGCCTGACCCCATTGAATGGTCCAAATCTCTGGATAAAACACTTCAGACCATCAAACAAACCCTAGCATCAGCCCCAGCACTCGGGCTACCTGACTATAGGAGACCTTTTACCTTATTCATCCATGAGAAATTAGGTGTTGCCTCTGGCGTTCTAACACAGCCTTTTGGACACACACCGGCCAGTTGCTTATTATTCTGCAATCCTAGATCCAGTAGCTCAGGGCACTGTCCCCTGTTTATGAGCTGTGGCAGCTACAGTTGAACTGGTGAAATGATCTAAAGATTTGGGACTAGGGCATCCTCTACTGCTAAAAGTTCCCCATGAAGTTTTTGCAATTTTCTTAAAGAGCCAGACACAAGCCATTACTCAGCAGCACTTGGCTCAATATGAAGCTGAACTTTTTACCTCTGATCACATTACATTTGAAATATGTAATACTCTAAACCAAGCTCCCCTGCTCCCCACAGAACAGGAAGAAGGCAATCTCCATGATTGCCTCCATTTAGTGCATGATGCTGAACTACCCTGCTCCAATCTAACAGATACCCCGCTACAAAACCCCGACTTGGAACTTTTTACAGACGGTTCCTCCTACGTGCACCAGAACAAAAGAGTAACAGGAGCAGCTGTAGTCTCTCTACAAGAAATTATTTGGGCTTCCCCACTTCCTCCTTCCCATAGTGCCCAAGCAGCTGAGCTTATAGCCTTAACGAAAGCCTGCGAAACTGCTAGGAACCGATCTACCAACATCTATACAGACTCCAAATATGCTTTTGGAGTCTGCCATGCAACAGGAGCCCTATGGAAACAACGGGTTTTTTTAACTTCAGCAGGACAACAAATAGTATATGCATCATGAGTAGCCAAACTTTTAGAGGCCATCCGATTACCACAAGCGCTAGCAGTCATCCATTGTAAAGCCCATCAAACAGATGACTCTACAATAATGAAAGGAAATCAATATGCAGATGCAAGAGCCAAATGTGTGGCCACCAAACCTCTACCTCATACCATCATCACACCAGCCTTAACAACATCCCTTTTTGGTCGGCCTCCTGATACCATACAAGGTCTCGATCCTCATTCCCTCTGCCTAAATAGGGGGGATATGGTTCTCTCTTCTTATCTTGCAGTGCTGCAAAAGCGACTACAGACCCTCTGGACTCAGAGTGCACTGACGCAGACCTTACCCTTGGAAGAAGCCCTGCATCCACATGAACCGGGAGATTGGGTGTGGATCAAGTTCTTCACCAGAACCTCACCTCTACAACCCAGGTGGAAAGGACCCTATCATGTTTTACTGACTACTCACACTGCCATTAAGATTGCAGAACGAGACTCTTGGATACATTGGACACATGCAAAGCCAGCAGTCACAGACCACAGCCAAACTCCACCACAATCAATTCCACCCATCAAACTCAAGAAAAATCCAGACACAAATCAATGGACGCTTGCAGCATTCTTCAACATCACTGAACCAAACAACTCTGAGGAACCAAGGGCAATCATTGAATTACACAAAACTGGACTCCCAGGTGCTTAGTTATAACACTCTATTATTTTTTGTGTATATTTTTTTTTATTTTTCTTCTGCATTTTTTCTTCCTTTTTTGTATGTTTTTTTTTTAAGAAGAGACTTTTAATCATTTTTGATACTTTTACATTTTTCACATTGTACAAATATAAAAAAAAAAAAGAGGGGGGAGGGAAGAAAAGAATCTAGCAATGGGAAACATGAAATGTAATATACACTGTGTATTATTATTTTGTGTAACAATTGTAATACTTGTAACACAATCAACTGTGTTCCTGGAACCAAAGCTTATCCTAGAGAAAGGAAACATATGGGAATATTTAGCAAAAGAAAGACTCAACACTACTAACTTTTGCCTAGCAGGAGGGAAATCAGTCAAGGATATCCTAACTACATGCCTAATGGGAGTAGCAACTAGGCCACATAACATCATTAACTACACCACATTTAGAAACCTTCCTGACTCCTACGAAAGCATTTTTAGCTGGGGCCACTCTACAGAGACTAAGGAAAACACCATGTATGCCCTACACATTGCTGCAGTAACCACCTCTGAGAAATGCTTTGATGTCACTGGGTGCAGCTCACCTAGGGTCACAAAATGCACCAGTCTTAGCAACACAGACCTAAAATTCAACTACACAGAGACCATATCATTTTCATATAGTTATCTGAAGCTCCCACCTGGATGTTTTTTCCTATGTGGCTTAAAAGCCTACTTATACCTTCCTGCAAATGCCACAAATGGCCCCTGCACCTTAGGAAGATTAACCATGCTTATGCCATCCTTACAGAGACGACACAGGAGAGCCTTCCAAACCCTAGACTCAGACTGTGACTCCAAAGTCTCCCTTCCCACCAAAACAGAATACATCTCATTGGCAATATCTTTGGTAGGGGTACCTGGATTGGCAGTGTGAAATTCTAAAAATTTGAATGGACTAGCATGTACCCTGGCAAAAAGTTTGAATTCAACCTCCCATGCCCTGGATGCCCTGAACAGAGAACTGAGGGAGGTCAGAGAAGCCACTCTGGAGAATAGGGCAGCAATAGACTTCCTTCTCTTGAAGCATAACTATGGCTGCAAAACATTCAAAGGGATGTGTTGCTTCAATCTGAATGAAACCTCAGAATCCGTAGGGAGGGACATCCACCACCTGAAAGAGCTAGCTCAAAATATTGGTCAGGAGCAATCATTCCTGGACTTTCCATGGCTCTTCTCATGGATGCCAGATTTCCATTGGCTAAAAATCCTCATAACAACCACAGTCACCATTTGTGTCTTTGGGGCCCTCATGTGTTGCCTCTGTAGGTGCATACCACCCTGCCTCAGCTGCTTAAAGGCCTGTATTCCCTCTAAAAAGAGAAAATTAAAAAGGGGACAGGCAGCTATGATGATGATCCAGATTGATCAAGAATACCAAGTATACCAAGACATTCAATCAGAAATCACACCTTAGAAGAAAAAAAATGAGGGATTGTAGAAAGGGAACTTCATGAGGACAGTGGTGTCACCCAGAAAGGAAAATGCCCAAAGGGAACATCAGGCCAGCCATGGAACAGGCTTGCATAGGAAAAGAAATCTAATAAACACGCCCCTAGACAAAAGCCACAACATACCAAACCAGCCAAAAGCCAGGAACTAAATAGAAGAGTACAAAAAGCCATAAAAAAAACTAAAAGAGATCAGAGGAAAAAACCGGTAATACAGGAAGCTTTCGCACCTCCTTGTGGTTGCCTTTTGGCAGAAAGAAAAACAAACTGACAGGATGTTAGTGTCTTAACCTTATACACAAAGGGAGGGAAGAAGGTATAAAATTGGGAACTTATCATTCAAAGAGCTAGCTAGCTCCAGGAATGCAGTCATGCTTTTTCTAGCCTTCCTGAAAATAAAAGATCCAGCTTTCAAGCAGTTGTCTGTATCCTTGCACCAGAGCTCTCCCAGCGGGAAAATTTGAACCCTCAGAGAAAGGTACTGTCAGCCTTTCTACAGTACTTTCAGCCTTTCTACAACCCTTAAATAGATTTTTGTTCATTCCACCCCACTCATGGATTTGACATTTATATTCCTTTTTTACTATTTTACTTCATTTTGCGATTCCACTTTTCTCCAGTCAGAGATGAGACGCCGTTTTCCCCTCTTCATTACTCCACCAAGGATCCTCGTTGTGAGGTAAAAATTTTGGAACATCCACCAGTTTGAGTTTTTTCTTTAATTTGGAACTGGTTTTCCTTCCAATATTTCTTTTTCGTCAGCATTATTTCTTTTGTCAGAAGCTGCTACCTGCTCTTTTCAA
>BLBF01016007.1:0-12547 GCA_015471245.1 Laticauda colubrina
CACTGTACACTGCACTTTATTTCCTTGTCCAAGGCTCTTATTATGACTGTCTTCTCCAGCAGCTTCAAAGCCAAGCCTCAAGTGTTGAAATATTGATAAGAGTCCAAGAAAGCACCTGTAATAATATTTTACTGCGTTCTCCCTCTATCTTATCACATTAAAATGTCCTTGAAAAGGAGTGCTTTTCTCCCCAATTCAAATAAAGTATTTTCAAGCCTCTAGTTGGCAGTGTTACAGCATCTCTTACTACTCTTTCCCCCCCCAGCCAGAAAAATTTTTTTTTAAAAAAAACTCAAACAAGAAGAAAAAAAAGATAATCAAAGGGAGCCTCTATCCTAAAAAGAAAATTAAAAAAAAATAAAAATAAAAATCAAGAGAAGCATAAAAATATATATAAGAGAAAATTCAATCCGGTTACCTACAAAGACACATTAAAGTCCTCAGAAAAAAAAATAAGGAAAGAATCCAAGTCTCAATTTGACATCACTTAAACGCCGCTCAGCCAAGTTTCAGTCAAACAAAAATAAAGTCACAGATTTCTTCTTTGTTCAGGATGTCCTTTCAAGTCTCAATCAATTTACTATACAAAAGGAATTTCTCACCCAACCGATACACGCTCATTTAAATCACTTTCTTTCCGGAGCTGTCCCGACTTCAGCAGCTTTGGAGGCTGCCTTTCCGCTGCCAGCAAAAGGGCTTCTCCCGGATCAAACCAGAGATTTTGCGATATCTCTGGGATCCTGGGACTGTGCCCTTCACAATCCCCGTCTCTATGGGACGGTTTAGGTCCGTTAGGACCGACCAGGGACGAAAATATCAGCTGCGATCTCAGAGCCCCGAGATCGCAGCTGTAACACCGAGATGAAGCTCCGCCTTCTCCCCAATTGGTTTTTATTTTTTGCTGACACTAATATGTCATCAAAATAGGGAACGGCCCCTTTTATTCCATTTAGAAGGTGCTCCATGAGGCTTTGGAAAATGCCTGGGGTAGTACTAACACCAAATTGAAGTCTGTTACATTTGAATGCCCCTCTGTGCGTGACTATAGTCTGTGCCTCTGCAGTTTTGGGGTCATCCGGCAGCTGTTGATATGCTTGCACGAGATCAAGCTTTGCAAAAGTTTTTCCTCCCCCTAATGAATGCAACAGGTGTTGAACTACCAGAACAGGGTATGCGCTTTGCTGGAGTGCATGTTTTAAGGTGGCCTTTCATCACCACAGATGCGCACTGACCCATGTGGTTTGACAGGAGTCATGATGGGAGTTTCCCACCTGGCATGGTCTATTGGCTCTAACACCCCTTGTGCAATGAGTTTGTTAAGCTGCTTATCTATTTTTGGTTTTAAGGCAAAAATAAGGTTTTTTTAAGGTTTTTTAAGGTTTTAAGGGAACATGTCTGGCTTTGAGCCTGGTGGGAGCTATCTTAGGGTCTAGGCTGAATGTTATTGGGGTCCCCTTGTACTTGCCTAGGGTCCCATCGAATACATCCCGGAACTCCTTCAGCAGGCTCTCCTCCCAATTGGTCTCAACGACGCTGTTGATCCTGGTCACTCCGATTCCCAGAGGCGTGAACCATTCAATTCCCAGCAGGCTAGGGAGATCACGGTCGACGATTGTCAGAGGAAGTTACCTCAGCGTGGTTTTTGAATTCTATTAAGAAATGTCCAAGACCTACTACCGGGATTCGGTTTCCCTGGTAATCTTTAAGTATTAGCTTTTGCTGTTCCAGTTCTCTTTGCTTGATGTCTGGTATCAGGTTTCTAGTGTTCCATGATACTATTGACAGATATGATTCAGAGTCTACTTCCATCTCATAGGGCTTTCCTTCAATTTTCACATTTATTCGGACCTTTTTTGCATTTGCTGCCCTGGCATTTCCAATGATTATTGTTTGATGTGTTTCTTCTCTGTCATTCATTCGCTGGTTTCTCTTCTCTCGGCTCCATCAGCTTCCGGCTTGTCTCTCTCTGTTTCTGGGAGGGGGATGCTGCTGCGTCTCTTTGGACTATAGCTCTTTTTGTTTTGGCAGACCCTATCCCATTTCTCACAGCATCTGCAAAGGGCATCCAGGAATCTGCATTTGGAGCACGGGTGATTGCCTCCACATCCAGCACACTGGAATTCTTGCCTCCTTCCTCTTTTTTCCCACCATTTTCTTTCTGACTGAAGCCTATGTATGTCTTCGTTGTCATCATTGGTGTCGCTCAGGGAGTTGAGGTCTTCATGGTGGGCAGTCGCTGTGGGCTGTTTTTGGTTTCCTTCTACCTTCTTTTCTCAGGTTTGGTTTGGTGGTTCTGCATTTGTTGAATTCGTGTGGCACATGGTGGCTGCAGATTTCTTGGCTGCTTCAGCAGTGGTGGCTTCTGCAATGGCCTCAGCCACTGTGATGTTCGATTTGTTTAACAGCTTGCTTTGGAGTGTAGCATCCTTCAATCCCAGGACCACGCGGTCTCTCATGGCTTTATCCATGTTCTGAAATTCGCAGGCTCCCCCAATATTTCTTAGGGCTGCCATGAAATCTCCGATGTTCTTGTCTTCCCATTGCTCTTGTTTATAAAATTCATGCTTTTTGATCAGATTGGAGACCACAGGCACATAATGGGCTCATAGCATTTGGTTTAATTCTGGCCATGCCATTTGTTTTATGTCCTGCGGTTTGGCTAATACCTTTGCCATTTTGAAGATGACAGGGCCACAGTGCGTGAGGAATACAGCTCTCTTCCTCTGGTCGGTTATTTCTTATAGCTCGTTGCTTTCCAAGAACATCAGGAAGCGGTCAATGTATGACTCCCAATCTTCTTAGGCTGGGTTGAATGGTGTGGGCGGCGCATTGTTACCCACCATCTTGGTTGCTCTGTTCTGGTTGCCGCGTGCTTTGGTCTCGCTCTTCTTGGATGATCCCATCCTCGTCGCCAGTGTTCCATTTGGATAATAAGGTACGGTATCTCATAATAAGAGACCGGTATCTCAACAAACAATTCTTTATTTAACTGTATAGTGGGGGCCATAGAAGGAGAGTTCACGTCGCGGCCCCTGTCAGGTATCTGTTTACCTGCAAATCCTTCTACCACGCTACACCAACCTACACCAACAGTGTTCTACAGTGGCTGGGAAAAGTGTAGCGACACGAGAGAAGAAGAAGACTGTATAGTGACTTGTAATGGAACATTTGCCGAAGCCGTGGCAGCCCTTCTTATCATGGCTGCTTGTGGCTTGCGGCCAATGACAGCTCTTTAGAATTCCCGCCATCTGGCAGTCCAGTCAGACTGGTGCATAATTGCCCAATCTGAGAGCGGCCTTTTCGGCCAATCAGTTTTAGCTATTTGGAGTCTTCCAATTTCCATACACAACATTACATTTTATAAAAGTATTTCTTCTTCCAGGAAGATGGAACTCAATGCAAAAATCCTCATAATTTTTCTCAACTTTGGGATAGGATGTACTAATATTCCTTAGTGGAAAATTCTCTGTTGTCATTTCAATGTGTCCAGTGTATTTGAAGTACTGCCTGGCACTGATTTCAATTTTAACTAAAACAGAACAAAACGCTGGAAGAAATCAGCTTACTATTAGAGTTGTTCTTAATTGATAATTAGGGGAATCTTTATTCTATGTGTTTAATGAGCACTGGCTTGAGATTTACTTCTTCTGGAACAAGTAGTTGTTTTGAAATAAACAGATTTAATTCTGATTTATTACTTGTTGATCTACGCTGTTAGATCTTCCCAAGACTCTGAAAATTTAGCTGTTCCTCCAGGCTGTTGGTGATGTGGTTTTGTTTTGGGGGCATCATGAGTTATACTATTAAAATGGTTTCAATCTTTGTATGTCACCCAGAGATATTTCTGTAAGATGGGCAGCTCTGTAAATCATTTAAATAAATAACTATCTTAAAGCATGCCATTTGCAGAAGTGTCTGTGTTGTGCCTTTCTCTGTTGTAACACCTATACTTTGGAATACATGTCTCTTAGTCTTCAGGCCTGGCAAAAATTTTGTCTTGTAATATTTTGTTTTGTTTCATGTGTTTTTCATTGATAAATATCACCTGTTTCTTTGTTATGATTTCTAGATTTTTATTATGGAAAGTGGGCAGAGTTGGTTAAAATCAGGTATTATAATATATATTTAGTTAAAGGGTCTATATTTTTTGTGTTTTTCCCCATGGAACTTTTTGTTCACTAACAATCTCAGAGGTGAAATGATAAATGTTTAAGTTAAACATTTCAGTGTTAAGGCTAGGCAGTGCTTTTAAACTGAAGAAGAAAAAGGTAGCATCTTTCTGAAGATCTTAAGACAGATGCATCATTTCCTGGAGTAAGTGCTATCTTGAGCTGTATCATTGTAGCCTTCTACCATTACCTTCAGGACATGACCCAATAAGAAAGACAGGAACCATTATAAAACATGTCCCAAGGCTTTGGGTGATGTTCTAAGGCAATACTCCTATATTTAATAGCAGATAATAGGGCATTTGGAATTGAGCAGCTGAGGACAGAAGCTGAACTGTGTATAAATGATGAGTATGTAGCCACAAAAATGTAACAGAAAACTTGTTCTGAAATGTGAAACAGAAAAACAAGTGAAATAATGTGTGATAAAACTGAATATTTTGGACATGTATTGATGAAACAGTGAGAAAATATTATGATTAAAAGTACTGGAATTTAAATGATGACTTAAGAAAATTTTAACAAGATTATGTTCTGTTTATATAGGATTCCAGGAAAAAATATTGAGAAGGTATACATGAATTTCAAATCTATGTTGGAAATCTGCAGAATGCAAATGGTCATTTTATCATTCCTGATGGTCTTGTAAAAAAACGCAGAAAATTTTGGATTCAGACATATACAATGAATTTTGCACAAGTATTTTAAAAAATAAATATTCAGCTGAAACTTGTTTTTTTTAAACTGGGATTAATGGATAGACAATAAGAAAAAGACCATGGAAGATTATTTCTATATCTGATTCAAGATGGATCTGGGGCTGGCAATAGTAAAACTATCGTGGACACAAAAATACAAAGATATTTGTGGATATCTCCACAAAGATGACAAAGATGTTAGAATTAGCAGATATGGCAAGCTTAACTAGTTTGCTTTTTTAAAAAGCTCAATTATTACATTTATTAGTGTCTGGAAACTATTTATGGACATTTTGCTGAAAAAATGGACTTGTAATTTTTGAATGAAAGCAACATATTTAACTTCTATTTGTTCATGTTGCCTTTAAAGACAGATAAAATATTTTTAATTAAGTTTATTTCTCTCCACTTACTTTATTTTCACAACTTTTCACTTTCTTGAGTCTTACTTTGAATCCATGACAAATGTTTGCTGCAGTACCTAAATGAATTAAGATACACTTGAAATTGTAGGATGGGAAAATAATTAGATCACTATGTTTCTTTCTCCTCCAATCCCAGGTATATTATATCCTCTACTAGTTCAGATTTGAACTATTTTTAATGTACTTCAAAGGACAAAAGGACATGGAAAACAAATTGTAATAAAACAGGAGTTAGACAGTGCTTCATTTAGCAAAGATTCTGTAAACTTTTACTAAAGTATTTTAGACAGATTATAGCTTTTTAAGTCCCTTTCTATGTTTTGATTCTGCAAAGACTACAAAATGGCATAAAATGAAACTAGAAATGAGACAAATTGAACAGTAGATTATGTGCATATGTGGTGGATTTTATTTTTAATATTTGAGAGAGAAAACGGATTTTTAAGTCACTTATGTTTGTTTATTTGCATGTGTGTGTGTATACATCAAACAAGAAAAAAAGTGTACCTAGAGGTATAGCATAAATGTTTGGGGTGCATATCCAGAGCTGTAGAATTATTTAAAGCCCAAATTTGTTTGTATATTGTGTCTCTGTGTGAAAGAACAACTATTCATGTGGAAAGCACCCATCATACATGTTTTACAGCAAAAGGAGAAAAAGCCTCCATGGCCAGGATATATTTCATTCTCAATTTAGGTTTGAATGCTGTAGTTTAATATGGGAAAGTCTTATTCTTCACTGGTCAAACTGAGTGATGATTCTGGGTTTCCCACCCCCTTCTAACTTTAATTCTGATCATGACTCAAATGACATGCTTCAGGATTTCAAAACACATCAAATATGATGTTCTTCAGCCTTTTTCTTCTTGTTGTTCTTCAAGGGTTGTCAACTGCTACAGAAATGCTCCTCTGGAATCCTTATAAGACATGTCTCTTATGTTGGTTGAAAATGCTGCCAATGTACCTGTTCCATGAGTGCAGACTGATTGGCAATGGGAGAAAAGGCATGTAATACTTGGAAGACATCTTTGATTGATAAAATCCAAAGTTTTCTTGCTTCCTGTTGTAACTATGTATCATTCATGTGTTTGCAACTGTGTATCATTGCAACTATGTATCGTTCAGGCATTTGCAACATTGTATCATTCACGTGTAATCATTGAGCTTCTGTCTCCTCAGTGACCTTTTGCAGAGCACGTACAGGGACAAGAAGCTAAACATCTGTAGAAATAGCTTATTTACATTGTGATTAGTTCGACTAGCATGCAGCTTTGTAAAGCAGGAATATCCTGATCAAATTATAAATCTTGCAATCCTGTCTGACCTGGTATCTTGCCTTATCTGAGCCATTGTAAATCCTGTATATCCTGTCTGACCTGGGGTTGACCTAGGCTCTGAATAAACAATCACCCCCTTTTGAATGAGCATAACAAAAGAGCATGTACCCAGACATTCTGGGTGCACTCATCCTGAGGAACTTTGTCTCCTGTTGTTTCTTTCTCCTTTCGCTCCCTATCATGAGACGCCCATCTGATGCGGGATAGCAGATACCGCAGCTTCCCATCAGATACCTGACCACCCCCCCAAAAAAAGGCTTGATGAGATTATTTTTCAAGAAAAGACTAGAATAGGAAGAAAGAAAATTTTACACTTATACTCTTTTTTTCACAAGACCTATAGGAAATTTCTCCATCTCAGACATGTGCATCACAACAAGTGATATCATTTGTATGTAACCCATATAATTGTCATCACTTGTATCATGAAATGGATGCAAATAGCATCATGCCAAAATCTGATTTGATACTGATCTAATTCTAAGAGGTTAATTCACTTCAGCTGGAATAAGCCAAATCCAATTTGAAGGTTCACTCTCCAAAAAATGTAATTTCTTTGAACAGATTTAAAAGGCACTTAATTTATTGTTCCAAACTGATTTGGTAAGATAATTCCATTCAAAGAGATAAATGGACTGAACCACCTTTGAATAAAAGATTTGCATAGTTCTAATCTCAGTATTGGGGAAAAACAGGGAATTAAGTTATTTCTGCTGGAAGAAGAAAATAAATTTTGCTTCTTCAAATGCAGTATTTACAAAAACAATCGTTACAAGTGTTTGATGTCATAATTTTGATCATCCAAATCCACCATGGCCATTATATTTTGAAGTTATAGTATACTTCATATACTGACACATATACTATCCATAACATCTGGAAGTTGTCAGGTGGAAAAATGTTGTTTGCAAATCTAGCTAGTTTTCAGTTACCTTGAATTTAATGAGGTTTAATCAAAGATACATATAGTATATATCAGTGGTGGGATTCAATTTTTTTTTTACTACTGGTTCTGTGGACGTGGCTTGGTGGCATGGCAGGGGAAGGATACTGTAAAATATCCAGTCAAAGGTGATATTTACTGATTCTCTGAACCACTCAAAATTTCTGCTCCTGGTTCTCCGTGTGTGTGTGTGTGTGTGTGTGTGTGTGTGTGTGTGTGTGTGTTTATAAAGTTTTCGCGGGTACTTTACATGTATGGTGTTCAGCTTCCTTCTGGTATTATCCCACATCATTGTAGTTGTGCTTTTAAAGTTGTAGCAATGTTTCAGCAAAATTTCATCTGCCATCATCAGGCTTCTGTATTGAGTTCATATGTGGGTCAGGCTATCACAGCCGTTAGTTTTAAATTTGAGACTAGCCTACTGTTGTCTACATCCTGATTGGTTGGGAGTCTTGGTCTGTGTTTATTAGTCTTGGAGTTTGTTTGATTGGTGTTTCTGGTTTCTTCTGTCTGTTTTGTGGCTTTGATTGGCTGGCAACACTGTGTTCCTGTGTTGGAGGCTTTCAGTGCAGCTTGGCTTCGAGTAAAAGGACGGCTATTATCTATTAGGAAGCTCGGTTTCATCTGGGTGCCTGGTTGGGGTGTGTTTGAGCTGGAAGTATCAGGGGGAGTCTGTTTGTGCCCAGGTGTTTGCCTAGCTTGTGGTGTGGAGATCTTTCTATTTGAGAGTGCAGGCTTCCAAATGATTGACAGTCTGGTGGAATCATCTCTTCTATTCATGCTTTCAGGTCTTTTTTCAATCTCTATGGCTTCTCTGATGATTCTGTGGCTGGGGTTTTGGTGCCACTGAAGTTGATGTTATGACCTGTAGCTTTCATGTGTTGGACTAGTGAGGAGGTATGTTCCAGCTTTTTAACTGCATTTTTGTGTTATCAGTAAGATACTACACAGGCATCACACCAGGACTGCCTTCAAAACAGACAAAAAAATAGCAGCCATCCTTAGAAACCCCAAAGATAAAATTGTCCTGGAAAACCAAGGCATATACAAAGTTTCCTGCGCATCATGCCTGGCCACATACATTGGACAGACCAATAGTAGAATAAGTACCCGCCTGGATGAACACAAACATTCAGTAAAAAAGCTGAAAAAAATACCTAACATGAAGAATGACCCACGAGGGCCACACAAGTTACCACCACCACAGCCAAGCCCCCACCTGAACAGAACACACCCCCAGCCAATCGGAACACAGCCAACTCCCCAACCAATCAGATCACAGCCAGGCCCCCACCCAGTCAAGTCACACCCCCACTAGCAGTTAAAAAGAAAAAACAGTTGCAAGCTCACATTACTCTGAGAAGCACAAAACTGAAGACACAAGCCTGAAGATGATGAATGAGATTTCGTCAAAATGTCGCCAAAATACTTCCAATTTTACATGAGAGAAAACCCGAATAACCAAAGATCTACATACAAATACCCTCAAAAACCTCAGAAAACAAATATTGCACCTCTATGGGGAGGAAATCCACCATCTGATCAGGACTTATGAAAAACTTGAAGTCCAAAGAGCTTCCATTTTATGTGACTTTGCATTCCTGCGTAACTGCCGAGATCAAAATTTAATCCCCATAAGCTTCCTATTGAAATTCCACACCAACACATCAACCATCAAATGCATCGTAAAAAGAACAGAATTGGCCCTAATTAGAAATGAACTTCACACAAAAAGATTCCTCCTAGACCAAATCAACAAAGATCTCCTCACAATTCACCTCAGACTCAACAACAAGATTCACCCTGCACTTTGGGACAAATCCAAACAACTCGCTGTCTGGAGAGCCAAAACACAGACCACCCTCAAGACAGACACACACACCAACAAACTCAGAAAACTACAACAATGCCAGAAATAAACACCTCCCCCCTCACATCCACACAGGAAACAAACAGTGCACAACATCTCAGACAAGATCCTCACCGAAGCCGAAACCAATGACCTTTCTAAAAGATTCAACTTTGCTGTCACTCTGTGGTGATGTGTTTGGGAGCGACAGCAAAGTTATCTGTGGGGATGTTATCGCTCCCAAACATATCCCCACAGAAACCATCATATGCGGAGTTGAAACTAGCCTGACCAAAACCAACCCTGATGATGCAAACAGAATCAGACTCGAAATCACCAACATCCTCTGCACTAGCAAACCACCCAAATCAACTTATCCAAAGAAGAACAAACTGCACTACTTAACCTGAAAGAAGACACCAGCATAATAATCCTACCAGCAGACAAGGGCAACTCAACAGTGGTTATGAACACATCTGACAACGAAACCAAGTTTACCAAACCTACTCCAAGACCCCACATACAAACCCCTAAACACTGACCCCATCATCTATCTAGAAAAAACCACCAGATCCAAAATAAAAGCCTCCCCCATCAGTGGAGAAATCCAGCAAAGAATCATACCCAGAGAAAAATCATCCAGATGCCCCAAGCTTTATGGTCTCCCCAAGATACACAAAGAAGGAACCCCACTTAGACTAATAGTCAGCTCCATAGGCTCACCTCTACAAAACCCAGCCAAATTTCTCGCCAAACAACTACAGCCCTATGCAGAATCCAACAACGCACATGTAAGAAACTCATTCCAGTTCATTGAGATCATAAAGAAACAAAACTTACAACCCAACGACTTACTAGTGAGCTTCGATGTCATATCCCTCTTCACCCAAGTGCCTATAAAAGAAGCCTGGACAGCCATACAAAACAAATACAACCCCTCCAAGTACATCCTAGATCTTACCAACCACTGCTTCTCCAATACATACTTCATGTACAATGGACAAAAATACAAACAAATAGAAGGAGCACCAATGGGATCACTCCTCTCACCTGTCATTGCAAATCTCAACATGGAACACTTTGAAACACAAGCTCTAGAAAAATATGATCACAAACCCAAATTCTGGCTGAGATACGTAGATGACACCTTCATCATCTGGCCACATGGGAAAGAAAAACTGAACAACTTCCTCACACACCTCAACAGCCTACACCCCAAAATACAATTCACCATGGAAACAGAAGCTAACAATCAACTTCCCTTCCTAGATGTCTTTGTATACAAAAAATCCAATGGTTCTCTAGGACACACCATCTACTAGAAGAAAACACATACAAACCACTATCTACATGCACTCTCATACCACCACCCAGCACAGATCAATTCCGTAGCCGAGACACTCATCTCTAGAACAAAATGCTTAGCCGAAGAACAACATTTAAAAACCGAACTACACACTCTCACTAATGTACTAACAGCCAATGGATTCCAAAAAAAGAAGATTCCCCACCTAATCCAAAAAGTAACCCCAACCAAAATCCAAGACAGAGAACAAAAGAATGGCAAGGCCCTCCTCCCATGCATAAAAGGCACTACAGACAAAATCAGCAAGATCTTCCAAAAACGCAACATTAAGACAGCATTCTTTACAAACAGAAAAGTATCCACCATCCTAAGAAACCCTAAAGACAAAATCGAGTATGAAAACCAAGGAGTATACGAAATCCCTTGCACTGCCTGCCCCGCCACATACATCGGACAAACTCATAGAATAATAAGTGCATGCATTGAAGAACACAAGAACTCAATCAAAAAAGAAGAACTGACTTCTTCTCTGGTCCAACACCTCAAAGCCACAGGACATGAAATTGACTTTAAAAATACCAGAACCATCGCCAAAACTGAACACTTAAACAACAGAATAATCAGAGAAGCCATAGAAATAGAAAAACGCCCACATAGCATGAATAAATGAGATGATACCTCCCGCCTACCAGCCATTTGGAAACCTGCCCTCATTAATAAATGAGTACATAATATGAAGAGTGACACCAGACCCACACTCACCAGTGCCACACAAGATGCTACCACCACACTTCCATGGAGAAAAAAGACTCACATCCACACAGAAGATGAGACATGACCAAGGAGCAGAAGCTGTACCACAGCTGCATCACTACCCACTTCATACCCCTCCGACCCATACATGAAGCAAACTGACACCCACCATGAAGATGTGGCACGACCACGAACCCAAAGCCAAACAACAGGATCACAGCTCACCAGCTCAAATCCCCCAGCAACTGAGACTAACCTGAGCACAACCAAGCCCCCACCTGAACAGAACACCCCCCACCCAATCAGAACACAGCCAACCCCCCATCCAATCAAGGCACAACCCCCACTAGCAGTTAAAAGGAAGAAGCAGCTGCAAGCTCACATTACTCTGAGAAGCACAGAGACGAAGAAACAAGCCTGAAGATGATGAATGAGACTTCATCGAAACGTCGCCTAGATACTTCCAATTTTATGCGGGAGAAAACCCAAATAACCAACGATCTACATACAAATACCCGCGAAAACCTCAGAAAAAAAATATATTTATATGTGTAGTATTAGTCATCTAAGTGCTGAGAAGTTTGACTGAATCTATGTTCATGTGAAATTAACCTTTGTCTTGATCATTTATAATAGATTCTATATGAATTATAGTGAGGAGTGGGGAGGAGTGCTGGAAGAGTAATACCTCTTAAAAAAACCTAGATCCAGCTGACCCAGCTGGCAGCACCTCATAAGGGCCCCTTTCTAGGGTTACAGGAGAAGAAGGTCAACAGTTTTGAAGACGGAAGAGGGCTTTATGCCCCAAAGGCAGATAAAACAGTAGAACCACTTTTAAGAGAAGGGAAATTCTGATTTCAAACCTCCACTGCTTTGTGGCAATATCTATTATTGAAAAAGGCTTCAGGAGTCAACCTCAAAGCAAAATCCGGAGCCAGAGTTCCAGAAGCAGTTCGTGACTGTGTACAATCACAATTTGTGATGCAGCTGGAACTAATCATACTGACTCTGCCATTCCATTATCTATCTATCTATCTATCTATCTATCTATCTATCTATCTATCTAT
>BLBF01016008.1:3817-13958 GCA_015471245.1 Laticauda colubrina
TAGAATAGAATAGAATAGAATAGAATAGAATAGAATAGAATAGAATAGAATAGAAAATGGAATGGAACAGAATAGAAAATAGAAGAGAAGAAAATAGAATAGAAAATAGAATGGAATAGAACAGAACAGAACAGAACAGAACAGAACGGAATGGAACGGAACGGAACGGAACGGAATGGAATGGAATGGAATGGAATAGAATAGTATAGAATAGAATAAAGAATGGAATGGAATAGAATAAAGAATGGAATGGAATGAGAATAAATAGAATATAATATAATGGAATGAGAATAGAATAGAATAGAATAGAATAGAACAGAATAGAAAATGGAATGGAATGGAACGGAACAGAATAGGAAATCGAAGAAAATAGAAGAGAATAGAAGAGAAAATAGAATGGAATGGAATGGAATAGAAAATAGAACAAAACAGAACAGAATTGAATTCAATTGAATTCAATTGAATAGACCATGTTGTAAGGGACCTTGAAGGTCTTCTAGTCCAGCTCCCTGCTGTCAACCCTGAAACTGCCTGACTGAGGCCATTTTGAGACTTCACCACTTCAGACAAATGGTTATCCAAGCTCTTCTTAAAAACTTCCAGTGTTGGATGAGAAGCGAAATGTCTTCAAAGAAAAACCAGAAAGTCCAGTTGCCTGTTGAAAAAAGCACCTCTTGGACAGCCATTGTTTTGGTAACACTCCCTGCATTGGTGGGCTAGGTGAGGAGGGGTTACATTCCCCTCCCAGGTCTCCCGCTTTGGGACCATGACCCGATGTGTCGAGAAGGCACAATGAGTAGTTTCGGCTCCCTCTTTCCAGTAGCCTCTTGCTCCCCCTCATTGGCCATGGCAGGTGGGCCTCTAGCAATGCCAGGCTGAAGCCGTGGAGGGCAGTTCCCACACAGGTCCTCTCGGCTGCATTTATCCACCCTCAGCCAGAATGTCTTCACCTCCTTCCTCTCCTCCTTGATTTGAGCCATTTCCAAGCCCCGATGCACTCTCAATTGTAGCCCCTCTATGTGTGTGTGTGTGTGTGTGTGTGTTTGCATGCGCACTGAGGCACAGGCCTCAGTTACAGTTTTATGATATCACATATTCAGATTTCTATGGAGCTGACCATGGCAGCTGCTCAGGAAATCTAACGGTTACATGATTCATCGGTCTGAGCTTGGCGCACCAAAAATCAATACATGTTTTTGTGGGTTAATCAACCTCAGCACCGCTGGCCTTTTTAGACTGTATTTGCAATATCTATCATTTCCCCGCCAAAATGAAATTCAAATGGGGAAAGAATGCCATATCGATTCATGCAATGCAATGGGCTCCTTGCTGTTCTTCTGCCTGGAGTGAGTCGAACACGCCTTCCCTTGTACCCTATATATTTTCTCCTTTGGGAAAGAAGAAAGGACCCCAGCTGCCATTGGTCCCATCAAGGTGTCACGTGGTTGGCATTTGAGAAGCCATGATGGCCACCAGAGTCAGCTGACTGATGGAGACCAACCAGCTGAGAGCTTTCTTTCCGAAAGAAGCCAGCTTGACACCGTTGGAAGAAATATTGATAAAACCTATTCCACATTGAATAGCACTATCTCCTTTCTCTTTTATTTTCAGTGTCAATCTATACATCTCTGCACAGTCCAAAATTTTCCGAATTACATTTTCATCTGGTGGTGTATCCTTGTTTTTCCAATATTGTGCAAAAACAATTCTCACTGCTGTCAATGCACGTAGCTTTAAGTCCCTTTATCGTAGCTTTCTGGTATTATACCTAACAAATGGCTTTAAATCTATATGCTGCTTTATCACCTTTTCAACCATGTGTGTATTTTCATCCAATGTTTTCTTGCTTGTAAACATATCCACCACATATGGTGATGGAAGAAGACATTTATTGATGAAGCAGAACCACATGGGTGGCTCTGGGCAGCTGACCACATGGAGTGGAGATTTATATCTTCTCTTCAGCTTTGCACTTGAACTTCCTGTTCCAGAATATGTCTTCTATTGGCTGTTGTCAGACTCCCATGGGGCCATGTACAAACCCTAGAAGTTTGTCTGATCTACATTTGGTTGAAGTTTGTTGTGGATAGTGCAGCTGAGATGATGCAACGAAGGGGCTTGTGTTCTGAAAGGGCATCGGGCAATTCCTCTTGTGGCTGAGGGCTAATCCTGCCTTTGTTGAATCTTGGGTGAGGGTATTTGTTTATGAATAGAGCCAGCTCTCTCTTTATCTCTTAAGTGCTGGCATCTGCTGAGGGCTATGAAGAAAAGTGAGGGCTGCTTTCTGTCTTTAAGAGCATGTTTCTCCATTTCTCATCCAGGGAAATAGAATATTCTTCCTTTTTAATATTTCTCAAAGCATTTCTTTCTTCTAGGAGAGGGGTGGGTGCTAACCTTCTACAATACCATTATGGGATTTTAATAATAGAGCAGGTTGCTTGCCTACCTCAGTCATTTAGAGGCCTAAACTCTCCCTGGAAGTTCCATAAGTTTAAGATTTATAAACTGGAGATCATGGAACTCAATCGCTTTCGGTAGAACTCCAATGTACTTCATTGATTAGGACTGCAATCTCAAACTCATGATCCAACTAAGCAACCAGAATACTAGAAGAGAATAGAGCTGGAAGGGACCTTGGAGGTGTTCTAGTCCAGCCCCCTGCTCAAGCAGGAGAACCTACACCATTTCAGAGAAGTGATTGTCTCCAGCATCTCCTCTTAAAAATGTCTCCAGTGATGGAGCACCCATGATTTCTGGAGGCAAGCTATTCCATTTGTTAATTGTCCTCTCCTTAATTCCAAGTTGTTTCTCTCTTTGGTTAGTTTCCATCGTTGTTTCTTGTCCTGCCTTCTGGTGATTTGGAGAACAGCTTGACTCCCTCTTCTTTGGGGCAGCCCCTCAAATATTGGAATACTGCAATCATGTCACCCCTAATTCTTCTTTTCTCTAGACAAGCCAAACCCAAATCCTACAGCTGTTCTTCATATGTTTTAGTCGCCAGGTTGTTGATCATCTTAGTTGCTGTTCTGTGAGCTTTTGCCAAGATCTCCTTGGAAGGTAGCAGAGTACCTTTTTGTCAGGGATGATGACTGGCCCAAAGTCACCAAGGGGACTTCCATAGCTGAAGCTAGACTTGAACTTGATTTAACTTCATTCTCATTCTGAATCAGAGAACCTACTGATTCAATTCACTTGCTTTGTTAGGAAGCTACACAGTTCTTGACCAGGCCAAGTACAAAAATACTACAGAATTCCTGTAAGCCTGGCCTTCAACCAAATTGGCCATCAACAGGCACACAGAGATAAACAACATCTGCATACAATTGAAAAAAGACAATCAAAAAGCCAAACAGGAAGAAAAGAGACCCAAACACCTCCTTGCCAACAATCAACACCCAGATAAGCAGAAATTCACACTAAAGTTAACCCTAGAGCAAAAACCAAGCCATAAATAGCACCCAATCAAGGAATTTATTTATTTTGTATTGCTCATGTAGTATATATTAGAGGCGGTGACCATTTGAGAACTGTATGCAACAAAACTTCATTTTAACACATACCGATTAGTGTGTATTCAAAGTGACAATAAAGTTAATCTAAATCTAACCACCACCTCACACAAACAATCAAAGACTAAACAAGAGTCTAGTCAGGGAGAGGCCAAGAAGAAAACAACATTCCCATCAACACTAACAAGGAAGCTACTTGCACTTAAAGAGAGAGCAAACCTTACTCCTTTCAAGCACTGATGATGTTACCTAGCTGGGTCATGAAACGTCTGCAAGAAAACCACCCTGCTCAGAGAGCTCCAAGGACCACGCAGTTCAGCCCTGAGCTACAAATATTCTCTTCTATCAGATCTTGCTTTGCAGTTTAGTCTGTTCCACCACCACCCACAGTCTCCAAGAAACTTCAGTGAGTTGCCATAACAAACGGGCGAGGGCGGGACAAACATGCAGCCTCAGGAGAATTGTCCCTTCTCTTTTATCCTGCCAGAACAATCAATTTCCCCAAAGTGCTTCTGTTGTTGTCATAAATATCTTCGACTTCCTTTCAAATTTTATGAGATGGAGTGCATATTATTTTACTCTCTTACATTTTTTACATAAATTGTTATTGCCACTTTCAGGCATATAAGTTATCGGACATTCTTGACATTAAGGATAACATCTGCCACACTTTATGACCTTGTTTTATGGCTTCCCCCTCCCCTTTGTTGTTATTGTGGTGGTGGTTTTCCAAAAGAAAGTTGAAGAATGAAGAGGCAAAGGGAGCATCCATCGGACTGGATGGGTGGCCTGGTCCATTCCCTGAATGCTATGGGTTCCGGTTCTTTGCAGGAAACATTCAGTGCTAAACGTCTCCCCAGGTGTTTTGTCCATGTCTTCTTTTCTCCTTCTTATCCTATGTCCAGAGGATCCCTTTGCTTTGGCCTTAGAGAAATGGATCCTGGTGGTGTCTTTCACGTGAAGAGGCGCTTCATTTAAAGCCCCATCAATGCAATGTAGGTGACGAGCAGCTTAGCTTGGTCACTCAGCAGTGAGACCCTGGCTAAGTGGGCACAGCAGCCCCTAGATTTTCTGCACTGTATGAGAAAAGGTAGATGATGTTACCTAGTTGGGTAATGAAATGTCTGCAAGAAAACAACCCATCTCAGGTGTCATCAAAGATTCAACCAATAAATATATGCTAGATAGATGAAAGATAGGTAGATGATTGATGGATGGATGGATGGATGGATGGATGGAGAGAGAGAGGGAGAGAGAGAAAAGAAGGAAGGAGGAAGGGAGGAAAGAGAGCAACTGATGATGTTACCTAATTGAGGAATGAAATGTCTGCAAGAAAACAACCCAGCTCAGAGGGCACCCAGGACCCTTGATATATACAATCTGCCTTCACACAGTCTTTCTTTGATTCCCAAAGTTTGTTAAAGTGTTTCTGACATAATTCTTTGACAATCATGTTCTGTTTCATAGGGAGCGGTAAGAACTGCATATTCACCCAGCCTTTTGACTCTCTATGTTCAAGAATTTCCCTCTTTCCTCCTCCTTCTTTGGGAAGTGGTTAAAACTCAGATTTCATTACCAGCTACTTTTATGCAAAGGGCAACAAGGGTAAGCCTCATGAAACTCCACAGCTGGAGAGGCTAAAGCTTAGTGGCATATTCCCAGTCTGTATGTTCGTTCATAATTGCACCTGGGACCTTGTCCAGGTAGAAGCATTTGCATAAAGTCATACAATTTGGATCTTCTTCTTTTTGGATGAAGTAACACTGAAAATCATGAAACAAGGCTGCTGGTTCACCAAATGAAGTTTCCTTCTCATTGATATCCATATGTGGCTGGTTATGGCTTTCTAGTTGATGTCTTTTTTGATGGTGGAATCCTCTCTCTCTCTCTCTCTCTCTCTCTCTCTCCTTTCCTCATCTGATTATCTGTCTATTCATTCTCCCTCTCTTTCTCTCCCCCCTCTTTGTTTCTGTCTGTCTGTCTGTCTGTCTGTCTGTCTGTTTGTCTATTTATTCTACCTTATATCTGAGCCTGGTTGTTTTCTTGCAATTGTTTCATTATCCAACTAAAGCCTATGTTACACTGAACCAACGGATGCAAAGAGGATGTAAAACGGACAAAAAACCTTGCCATCTGTTGGTTAACGCGATGTATCCATTCTGTACTCACTGCCTCAGTTTTTCATCCTCTCTATCCGTCCAGCATCCGTTTATGGATGTTTCATCTGCTCCAAAAGTTTTGGGCTGCCCAAAACTTTTGTGCGGAAAATGTATCCACTTCGTCCATTCTGCATCCGCTACGCATCCGCTACGCATCCGTTACGCATCCGCTACGCATCCGTTACGCATCCGCTACGCATCCGCTATATCCGCTAGGCATCTGCTGTGAATCCTCGGAACTCGCATCCACCCGGACACAGGAAGGAAGTGGAACGGATGCGGAACAGATGCAGAACGGATGCAGAATGGATGCAGAATGGATGCAGCACGGAAACAAAGCATTTAAACCAGAAAAAACGTTCACAGAGGGGACCTATCTCGGATATTAAGGATGCCTAGAGGATGCAAAGGGACACCTACACTGCCTATAAAAAGGGGGAGCAACTCGTCTGCATCTCACTTTCAGACCAGCAGCCCACCTGTGCAGACCTCTGCAGCCTTCATCTGACTCTTGCTCTTCCACAGCATCCAGTCATGTCCACTGTGGATCGTACCACAGTCCTTTTGGCAGCCACCATCCTTCTGCAACAGTACGAAGCCATCTACAGGCTCTGTGAACTCTACTATGGGAAGAAAAAGAGGCGGCCAGGAAGCGACTGGGTCTGAAAATGGATCGGGAGAAGAGCAGAGTACGGACTGTACAACAAGCTGATGGTGGAGCTGAGGAATGAAGACCCTTGTGCATTCCAGAACTTCATGAGGATGCCTCCAGCCATGTTTGACGAATTTGTGCAGTGGCTGACACCCAGGTTGACCAAGCAGAGCACCAACTTCCACCCCAGCCTGGACCCTGGGCTCAAGGTGACACTGACTCTGTGCCACCAGGCCTCAGGGACCACCTACAAAAGCATGCAGTACGGCTGGAGGGTGCCACACAACACCATCAGCATTGTGGTCAGAGAAGTGGTGCAGGCCATCATCGAAGAATACAAGGAGGAGCTCCTCCAGTGCCCCTCCACTGAAGAAGGATGGAAGAAAGTTGCATAGGAGTGGTATCAGAGGTGGAACTTCCCACACACCATTGGAGACATCGATGGCAAGCACGTGGCCTGCAAAGCTCTAGCCAAGTCAGGGTCCACTTATTTCAACAAGGGCTTCTTCAGCATCGTCCTCTTCGCCATGGTCGATGTTGACTACAAATTCATGTACATCGATGCTTCAGGCTACGGCTCATCTTCAGATGCCCAGGTATACAACGCCAGTCACCTCAAGGAGGGGCTGGAAGGCAACCTCATTGTGGGCTTCCCAGATCCAGAACCCCTGCCCAACACAAGATGTGCCCTACTTCATCGTGGGGGATGACGCCTTCTCCCTCAGAACCTACCTCATGAAGCCATACACTTCCAGACTCCTCACCCGTGAAGAGAGGATCTTCAACTACAGGTTGTTCAGGGCAAGGCGGGTGGTGGAGAACGCCTTTGGCATCCTGGTCAACAGGTTCCAGGTACTTCTCACCACCATGCAGCATCGCCCAGAGACCGTGAGGAGGATCGTGGAAGCTTGCTGCATCCTGCACAATCTCATGCGCACCCACTACCCAGTGTTGCAGAACAGGCTCGTGGACCGTCAACAAGGCAATGGGGACATGGAGCCTGGTGAATGGAGGTAAGGGCGAAACCTGATCGACACTCAGGATGTGCAAGGCCACAACAAAGCCTCATGGGAAGGGAAGAAGCAGCGCAACTTCCTGAAACACTAGTGCAACTCCCCAGCTGGAGTGGTGGAGTGGCAAGACAGGATGGTAGATGCTTAATGGATGCTTCCTTCAGCCTGTCTCATCGCACGGATGAGATTGGGTCATGTATGTTGAGTGGGCCTACAATGAACAGGGCGTTTAATAAAGAGTTGTGTTTGTGTTGACATGTGTGGATGATTGATTACATTATTATTGATAATAAAGGGCCATAGGTGTGGCACCTGGGAGGGTGGACCATACAGTCCCACTATGCTTGCACTAGAGGTTTATCTATCCCACAGCTATTAGCCATCCCAAAGGTATCCCTGCTCATTCCACAGGTATCCCTGCCCACCCCATTGCTATCTTAACCCATCCCACAAGCTTGCAAAGGCTTAAGCCAATTCTAAAAGTTTCCACCAAGACTTTATTTTAAAAAAAGCAATGAAGCAAGTGTGTGAATCAAAGATAAACTTTACTGAACAACAAGCTGTAAAAGAAAAATGACCCAAGTCAAGTGTCCAAATAAAGTCCACAGGTAGCCAGCTAGCCAGTCTCTGGCACTCTTCTTGGTCACTTGGAGGTGTGCCCAGTCTCAGGGGTGAAGGGTCCAGGTGCTGTGGTGGTGGGTGGTGCTGGAGTGCCTGGCCTCGAGAGGACAACAGGGGATGGTGTGTTGAGAAAGGTCTCGGACAGCTGGCTCAGCCCCGCGATGCTGAGAGGTCCTTCCTCCGTGCCATGGGGTGTCAGCCCCAGTACTGATGACAGATGTACTGAGGCCGGGCTTGGCTGTGGGGTGGAGGAAGGAGTAGTGTAGTGGGGCTGTCTGGTCTGCAGCTGGGTGAGTACTGGTGTGGGTGGCATCGCTGTCGTGGGTGGCATCATTGGCGTGGGTGGCATCAGTGGCATCAGTGATACAGGTGGCAACGGTGTTGCCCGATGACTCTGTGCCTGGACTGGGAAGGGCTGCTGCCTGTGCTGCTGAACCTCCTGGTAGCTGTAGCCCTGGTAGGTGAGGGGCTGTGGGAAGCCTTGGAATGGGAGGGACATCACCTGGGGTGGAGGAGCAGGCCTGGACTGGGTGGGAGCAGGTTCCTCTGGGTCTGGAGGGTTGTGAAGCAGCTTGGTGATCCGGTCCTTCACCTGCTGGTACTGTGGATCCACCATTTCTTTGAGGGTCTGCTTGACATAGGTGAGGAAGGGCTTGCAGTTGGAGGATGAGGAGTTGATGTGGACCAGCTGAGAGAGGAGATCTATGCTGGTGCGGATGGTGTCCCTGATCTCCAGTAGGACATTGTGGCTCTGCCCCTCCAACTGTCTGGCTCTCTGCCTTTCTGCAGAGGCGGAGCTGGGGGTGGGGTAGATGCGGCTAGGACTGTGGTGGACTCAATGTCTCCTTTCTCCCACCACACCAGGGAGTCCTCTATGCACTCCACCACACTTACCACACCTGTCCATGGGTTCTCCGCTGTGGCACGCTCCACAGAAACCTGCCTGGAGACAGGGCCTGACTCTCGGCCGGAAGAGGACTGGGTGGCAGCAGGCTGCCGGAGAGAGAGGGTAGACAGAGGGGCTGCTGGTGCTCCTCGGTGGCGGATCTCACCCTCCAGGAAGCTGCACCTGGCCATGACGTAGGTCTCTCTGTCTGTCAGCTTAACCGTGGCCTGGCCAGATTTCTTCAGGTGCAGCTTCCCGTACCAGGTGTGCATGTGCTTCCACCAGCCGAGGAGCACTTCTGAAGTGTAACCCATACTCTCTGCCCTCTCTCTCCAAGCAGCTTGCTTCCGCGTGGTGTCCCTGTACAGCCGGTGTCCCTTCTGCCACAGATAGTCATTCTCTCTCAGCCACTCCAGCACCTCATCCTCGTGTGTCTCCGCAATGGAGTATTGCCTCCTCTCCCATTGTCGCATACGCCTCTTCCTCCCTTTGGCAGGACCAGATGGGCCCTCATCAGAGGGGCTCCCAGGTAGTAGGGGCTGCTCCTTCACACCACCAGCAGCAGCAGCACTAGCAGGATCATCATCATCATCATCATCATCATCATCCTCACCAGCAGGATCATAATCATCATCATCATCAGCAGCAGCAGCAGCAGCAGCAGCAGCAGGAACACCAGGACCAGGATCAGCAGCAGTAGAGTAAGCACCAGCAGGACCAGCAAGTCCAGGAGCACGAGCAGGACAAGGAGCACGAGCAGGACCAAAAGCACGAGCAGGACGAGCAAGACCAGGAGCACGAGCAGGACGAGAAAGTCCAGGAGCACGAGCAGGTCGAGCAGGTCGAGCAGGACCAGGAGCAGCTTCAACAGAGTAAGCAACAGCAGAAGCCCCAGCACCAGCAGAAGCACCACCGCCTGGAGCAGCTTCAGCAGAAGCCCCAGCACCAGCAGAGTCAGGGGCAGGGGGTGGGAGGTTGGCCCTGTCCCTCTTGCCAGGGATGGCGGCAGGTTGCTGAGGCTTTCACTTCCTCCCCATGGTTGTGGGGTTGCTGGCTGGCAGGGAGGCTGGCAGGCACCAAGGCTGGCAGGAAGCCTGGCAGGAAGCCTGGCAGGAAGGCAGGCAGGCAGGCAGGCACCAAGGCTGGCTGGAAGGCAGGCTGGCAGGGCAGGCAAGGAACTTGAAGTGTCCAGCAGCAGGTCTGTTAAGCCTGGGTTCCCCAACCAGGGTTAGGTAGACAAGCTAAACAGAATGTGCAGCGTTAGTCAGATAGGCACTCATTTATCTGTGTGCCTATCTGAC
>BLBF01016010.1:0-34845 GCA_015471245.1 Laticauda colubrina
TCTATTTCTTTGCCCTGATTGAGTTGTGTAGTCCATATGTTTTTGCAGTGTAAGAGTTGCAGATTACAGGATAGTTTTTTCCTGAAACCAAATTGTTTATTAGAGACTAGATTGTTTGTCTCCAAGTGGAGAATAATGGATTGGTTAATAATTGATTTCATGACTTTACAGATGATGCAGCATAAGGAGATTGGTCTGTAATTTTCAACTAGGCTGGGGTCTCCCTTTTTGAAGATGGGGATGACCGTGGCTTGTGACCATAGGTTAGGCAAGGAGCTGATCCTGAAAGATTTTTCAAAGATTATGCTTAGAGGTTCGGCTGTGGCAGTGGATAGCTTTTTTAAGAAGTAAGCACATATTCCATCCGGTCCAATAGATAGAGATGGTTTTAGTTTGCGTAGTGCTTTTTCAATGTTGTCTTCTGTAAAATCGAAATGTATTAGATCATTGTAGTTGTTTGTGGTTCGGCCAGGAAATACTGGGCATGATCCATTGCTGTTTACAAATACTGAGCCGAAGAATGTGTTAAAGATGTTGGCTTTAATGGTGTCATTGTTGCAGTCTTTACCATTACTACCTTTCAGGGGTGGGATGGACCTTAAGTCATTTTGTTTGTTGTTTACAAAATTGTAAAAAGGGCGGGTGAAATTGGTGCATGGAAGGTTTTCCTCTTGTTTAATGTGATAATTGGTGCATTCAGTCTTTATCTGGTGGCATAAATTTTTGTATCGGCTTTTGAAATTGGCAACATGACCAGATTTGTTTTTCCGCCAGAGTGATCTCTTTTTGGATTGAAGTTTCCTTATTGTTATGGGTAATCTGTTTTTTTGGGGTTTTTTTGGGGGGGAGTCATTATTGGTACATATAGTTTGATGATACTTTTGACTTCAGGTAAAAATATGTTGTAATGGTTTTCAACATTATTGCATCCAGTGAATAGAGATTGCCAATCAAGGGATGAGAGATCATTGCCTTTTAGATCATAGTTGCCTTTTTTGAAGTTATAATTGGGGATTATATCATTGTGATGATTTTTGTGTGGGCGTACGTTGAGAAAAAAGTCAATCATATTGTGGTCATTGCTGGAAAAGGGTTCTTTAGTTTGTATCCTGTCAATTAAATTCAAACTATTGCAGAAGATGAGATTGAGGTAGTTGTTTAGTCTAGTGTTATTGGTTATTAGTTGTTCCAGTCCCAGATTTGTAAGTCCCAGACGTCTATGCAGTAAATGTATACAATCATCATGTGGCTTAACATTATTATAAACAAAGCCATCTCTCAACTGATCATCATGTATCACATATAAATCATTCTTTAAAGTAGCAGTAACACTTTTACCATCTTTTTCTATTATCGAGTTATCTCCCCTAAAGGTTGCTACATAACCAAGATTAACTAAAGCCCTGACTGATAACAAATTAAATTTCAATTTAGGTACATAGTACATAGTTAAATAATCATTTATACAAGAACAATATGCAGTACCTTGACCTGATGCTTTCATCTTCCATCCATTTGCCAATGATACATGTTGTTTACTCGTAGACATCTTTACAAACCTGTTTCTATCTTTAGTAATGCATTGCAATGCTCCACTATCAACAACCCATAAATCATAGTTTATAGCTGAATCGCTAGACATAGCTAAAGTAACATTCGTTTTAGCCTTCTGGTGATTACTAGTATTCTGTTTTTTTCCTTTCTTACAGAATTTAGCTATGGGTCCTCCAGCCCCACAAGAAAAACATTTCCTAACAGTATAGGCAGTTGAAGATAAATCCTCTTCTTGTGGTTGTTCCTTCCTCAGTTGGTCCCTATCCAGCTGTTTTCTTGCTTCTTCTTACAATCTTCCAGTTCTGTCAGTCAGTGTCAGTTTATCTTTGGGAAGGACTTCCAGTGAAGATACATAATCATCATAACTTTCATCCAATGAGGAAAGAACGATGTAAACTTGATGCAGCTCTGAAAATAACAGTTCTTTTTCATGTAGCTCTTGAAAAGTTCTTTTCATGAAGTTTAAATGAGCTAACATATCTCCACCTTTCAGAAGACGTACTATAAACAGTTTATGTGTAAGATGTATCTGTGCACCTACACTGTCACAAAAATAAATCCTCTTCAAATTCTCCCGACACCTAGCAGCAGACTCTTCTCCACGAATATGGACCAGCTGCTGGTAACTCAGTGTTTGTATAATGAAACAAAGAGCTTGTTCGTTGTTCTGTTTAAAGTCAGCAAGCTTCTTGACATCATCCTCATTAGTTAGATCTGAATCATTTACTCCCAGTGGGTCTTGAACTACATTCTATAAACCTTCTCTATGCAGAAGTAGACTGCACTTCATAGACCAGGAAACATAGTTTGTTCCATCCAAACGGGTTATCAGTGATAGACTTGTTGAAGTGTCTTGTGCCTTCTTTACCAGGATAGTAACCCACAATTAAACATTAAATAGCTGTCTGTATACAGTACTATGCATTCATGCCAACTCTCAGTTATCTGAGCCTGGTATGGCCTGGGCCCATGACTAATGTTGATGTAATTCCCCATTTGGAGAATGAGCGCATAGAGGGAGATATATTTGAGAGTAGTGTTTGAATGATACACACACACAGAGCACACAGATAAACTCTGCAGTAAATGTTGATTTTTACTTCCAGAAAATTCAAGCAAAGTTCAAACAGAGTCCAAAGTCATTCACAGGTAAGATCAGTCAGTTTTTCAATCCAGGGATAATCTAGTAAAAAAGTCCAGTTGTCAAAAACAGTTGAGTATCAGACTTACATCAAATCCAGTCATCTCAATCAATTGGAAGAAATGAGGAATGCCAGTACTTTCCAACAGAAGGAAAAAGAGATACACTCACACTTTCTTCTGACACTAAGACTAAACAACCCAGGTTTCTGGTTCCATCTTATGGCCGTTTGAGAAACCACACCTAATTACAGGTTTGCATTTTATTAAAGATACAGTATTAAAATGTCTATTTTGGTTTATATATTTCAAACCCAAATACCTGGTAGGTGACTTTTATTCCTAACAGTCCTCAATGGGTCTAAGTCTACATGGAGGGAAGTAAGCAGTGGGGTGCTACAAGGTTCTGTCTTTGGCCCAGTACTCTTCAATATCTTCATGAACAACTTAGATGAGGGAATAGAAGGGGAACTTACCAAATTTGCAGATGAGACTAAACTGGCAGGAATAGCTAAAACCCAAGAAGATAGGCTCAAGATCCAGATGGATCCTGACAGACTAGAACACTGGGCCATATCTAATAAAATGAAATTCAATATCGAGAAAAATAAAGTCCTACTCTTAGGCAAGAAAAACCAAAAACACACATATAGGCTGGGTGAAACCAGGCTCAATAGCAGTAACTATGAGAGGAATCTTGGAGGCTTAGTGGACAACCAGCCAAATATGAGCCAGCAGTGTGCAGCAGCAGCCAAAAAAGCTAATGCAATCCTAAGTTGTATTAACAGAGGGATACAATCAAGATCAAGGAACGTACTAATACCACTCTATAAAGCCTTAGTAAGACCACACCTAGAGTACTGCATCCAGGTTTGGTCACCACATGATAAAAAAGTTGTTGAGACTCTGGAAAAAGTACAGAGAAGAGCAACCAGGATGATTAGGGGACTGGAGGCTAAAACATACAATGAACGGTTGCAGGAACTGGGCTTGGCTAGTCTAGTGAACAGAAGGACCAGGGGAGACATGATAGCGGTCTTCCAATATTTGAGGGGCTGCCACAGAGAGGAAGGGGTCAAGCTATTTTCTAAAGCGCCTGTAAATCAGACAAGGAATAATGGATGAAAACTGATCAAGGAGAGATTCAACCTGGAAATAAGGAGAAACTTTCTGACAGTGAGAACAATCAACCAATGGAACAAAAGTTGCCTTCGGAAGTTGTGGGAGCTTCATCACTTGAGACTTTTAAGAAGAGATTGGACAGCCATGTGTCAGAAATGGTGTAGGGTCTGCTGAATGAGGGGGGCTGGACTCGATGAGCTACAAGGTCCCTTCCAATTCTGATTATCTATTATCTGTAAAACATTAAAGGTAAGTAGGAATAGGTGCAAAAACTGAGCAGAATGAGCTTCCTGTGCCCATGTTTCTCTGCAAAGGAGAAATCACTTGCTGCAAAAGAGAAATCACTTGCTACGTCATACGAACCATCATCTTTGTGATAATTTTACTTTTTTTGTGCTGAAAAGAAGCAGATAACACTACTACGTATTGTCAATCTTTTTATTCTTTTCAAGTCAGCTCATCTTCAGAAAAACAAAATCTCATTACATCCAGTCTGGTTATTCTTCTATACTATAATTAGTAGATAGTGTACCAAATTTCCTTTTTCTTACTCCAAATATCAATTTTCAGTAGAAATCTTGACAAGATGATGAGAGAAAGATGACCTGAAGAATCTACCTTAGGAGGATAACAAAGGGATCTTGTCACAAACATTAATCACAGATATGAACTGGGGCATGAACATTAAATGCTGCACATTTATCTAGGTCCAAGAAGTGAATTAGGAAGGTTGAGGACCTCTTGAAACCTAGCATCGATAAGGACAAGAAGAAACATATAGCCAGCACACATATTTTTGCCAAATTTCTGAATAAATGGGATGGTTTTTGTATGACTTCTTTTTGTGAATAGGATTTCATTCAGACTTCCATTTTAAGAAGCTAAGAATATATATTCTGGATTAGACCAAGATCCATCTTCTCCCAGTGATCACCCAAAAACCTCTGAAGTGTCCACATTTAGAACATAGAGATATGTGAATTAAAATATCGGATCGGGTATTATGTTCAGTCTCCCACAAACCACATCCATGTGATGCTCGGTCATCCCATTCATTAGGATGAAGACCAGCAGATAACTTCTCTCTCTGGTGGTCCACTTGGACAGAGGATCCTTGGGCTGCAACACCTTCATCACCTATATGAGCCACACCCTGAGGGACCTGCCCGAGGCCCAGTACCAGGTGATGAAGGAGAAGATCACAGCACTTCTGCACAACCCTCAAGGCCCAGCTGAAGCTACTCCTACTGCTCTTCCACCCCAGGTGATGTCACAGCCCTTCCACAGCTTTCAACAGCCCCTCACCTACCAAGGCGACAACTACCAGGACTTCCCACAGCAGAAGCAGACTTTCCCAGTCCAGGCCCAGCTTCATCGCACGCCACAGATGCCATTCCTCTGTCTGCAGACCAGACAGCCCCACTACATTCCTCCTTCCTCCACCCCACAGCCAAGCCTGTCAACGGACAATCTGTCATCAGTCTTGGGCCTCACATCTCAGGTCCTTGATGAAGGGCCTCTCAACCTCACGGGACTGAGTCAGCTCTCGGACTGCTTCCTGAACACACCATCCCCTGTTGTACCCTCTGGGCCAAGCACCCCAATGGCGCCTCAGACTAGCACTCAAGCCACAGCGACCTCCACAGTCCCTGCCCGCTTAACAGCTGAGACCATGGACATGACTCAGAGTGACTGAGAACAGTGTCAGAGACTGTGTTGTTTACTTTTTCAGTTTATCTTTGCTTAAGACACTTGACTTGGTTCATTTTGCTTATTTAATCAAGTCATAAAGTTTACCTAAGAAAGTTAATAAAGGTTATCTTTGCTTAAGACACTTGATTCATTTTTTTACCTTAGTAAAGTGTTGTTGAAAACTTTTAACAAATGGTTAAGCCTTTGCATACTTGTGGGATAGATAAGGATAGTTGTGGGATAGGTAAACCTCCAGTGCAACCATAGTGGACTGTGTGGTCCACCATCCCAGTTGCCACACAAATGGACCTTTATTATCAATAACAATTTATTCATTGATCAACACATTTTAAAATAAACAAAGCTCTTTATTAATGCCCTATTCATTGTAGGACCACTCAACATACATGGCACAATCTCATCAGTGTTATGCGACAGCCTCAAGGAAGCATCCATTAACCATCTATCATCCTGTCTTGCCACTCCACTGCTCCAGCTGGGGAGTTGCACCAGTGTTTCAGGAGGTTGCGCTGCTTCTACCCTTCACGTGAAGCTCAGTTGAGGCCTTGTACATCCACAATGTCTATCAGGTTTCATCCTTGCCTCCATTCACCAGGCTCCATGTCCCCATTCACTTGTTGATGGTCCACAAGTCTGTCCTGCAACACTGGGTAGCGGGTGCGCATGAGATTGTGCAGGATGCAGCAAGCTTCCACGATGCTCCTCACAGTATGTGGCTCATGCTGCATGGTGGTGAGAAGTATCTGGAACCTGTTGGCCAGGATGCCTAAGGCATTCTCCACCACTCATCTTGCCCTGGACAGCCTGTAGTTGAAGATCCTCTCTTCATGGGTGAGGTATCTTGAACTGTACGCCTTCATGAGGTAGGTTTTGAGGGAGAAGGTGTCATCACCCACGATGAAGTAGGGCACATCTTGTGTGTCATTGGGTAGGGGGTCTGGATCTGGGAAGCCTGGGTTGCATTCCAGCCCCTCCTTGAGGTCACTGGCATTGTATATCTGGGCATCTGAAGTTGACCCATTGCCTGAAGCATCGATGTACATGAACTTGTAGTCAGCATCAACTATGGCAAAGAGGATGATGCTGAAGAAGCCCTTGTAGTTGAAAAAAGTGGACCCTGAGTTGGCTGGAGCTTTGCAGGCCACGTGCTTCCCATCCATGGCTCCAACAGTGTGGGGAAAGTTCCATCTCTGATACCACTCTTCTGCAACTTCCCTCCAGCCTTGTTCAGTGGTGGGACACTTGAGGAGCTCCTCCACATATTCTTCGATGATGGCCTGCACCACTTCTCTGACCACTTTGCTGATGGTGTTGTGTGGCACCCTCCATGCATACTGCATGTTTCTGTATGTGGTTCCAGAGGCCAGGTGCCGCAGAGTCAGTGCCACCTTCAGTTCAGGGTGCAGGATGGGACGGAAGTTATTGCTAGGCTTGGTCAACCTGGGTCTCAGACGATCTACAAGTTCGTCAAACATGGCTGGTGGCATCCTCATGAAGTGATAGAATGCACGAGGATCTTTATTCCTCAGCTCCACCATCAACTGGTCATACAGTCCAAACTCCATTCTTCTCATGATCCATCCTCGGACCCACACAGCTCTTGGACGTCTCCTTCTTTTCCTTCTGTATAAAAGGTGAAACAGTGTGAAAAGGTTTTGGTTCTGGTGATGAATGATAGCAGCTACCATACGGACTATGTCATCATTCATGGTGGAGAACAATGGATGATGTGGAAGACCAAAACCAAGGGTGAAGAGGTCTGTACACCACAGCTGCTAGACTCATACTGAGATCCAGATGATTTTCTCCCCCTTTTTATAGGAAATATCAGTTGTCCGCTCGGTGTCCTTCTAAATACTCTAGACATACTGCAGACATCCTAAATATCCAAGATACATCCCAGATACAAACATTTTGTCCATTTTAATCCTTTATATACGAGATGCATACGCTTATATCCTTTCTATTTCCATGCTACTAATGCTGTGTAGACGTTCCGTGCACCTTTCGTTTCCTCCCTCTTTCCATTTTCAGCTACAGCGGATGTGTGTTGCTGGGATGGCCAGAGGATGCAGAGAGGATACAGTGGAAGTTTAATGGATGATAACGGACATAGAACATTTGTTGCCCATATATGTCACGGACGTACATCGTACGTGGTGGAAAGTTCATCCGTTCACAAAGTTTTGTGCAGCTCAAAACTTCTTGCGCAGATGAAATGGCAGTGGATGGATGCTCGAGGGATAGAGCATATGAAACACGTGTGCAGTGAGTACACAATGGATGCATCACGTTTTCCAATGGATGGCAAGCTTTTTTTAATGTTTTACATCCTCTTTGCATCCGTAAGTGCAGTGGGAAAGGGCCTTTACTACATTCATCTTCAAGGTCTATTCTTTGCTTTAGATAAGAAATTGTGCATTTTGAGAATAAACAAGAAAACAGTTGAGCATTATATCTGTTTTTTAACTTGCATTTTAATGAAAATGCCCTGGTTGAATCCGCACCCACAAAACTTGCCCTTTTTTTGGTTTCACCCACCTTCCTGAGTAGAGATGGCCCCTCTGGGCAAGGAGCACAGTCAAAGCAGCAAATTGGCTTTCCTCGCTTCCCCTTGACAAATCCAGGATGACAATTTTCCACACATTTGGACTGAGGAAGGGACTAAGCAGAAAAACAAGGAATTTGAAAGAATTTGAAAGAAAACATGCCAGCTAACTATACTACCATGCTCTTGAAATAAAAAGAAAAGTGACTGCTCAGTTTTTAGAACTGTACTGAGGTTGAGGTGGGGGTGAGACCATGAGACCATGTTCCTCAAAAGGGGTAAATCAGGCACCTTTTCCTGAAGTAAATGAAACATAAATGTCAACCTTGCATTGGAAAGCAATATTTCTACATACTGGTTCTGCTCGTCAATAAATGGAACCCTTCTTTCCAATCATCCTCCATTTTATTTTCAGTGCTTTTCTCCTGGATTGGAACTGAACCAAATGGGTTTTTCTTCCTCCACCACTGAGAGAAAAAAGGACTTCCATCCAGTCTTGATTCCATTTCACCGGATTCAGTCCAAACCTGGACTCAGAGACTGGTCCACAGAATTGCCTTCTTCTGTGCTATTTGAGGACAAGAAGCAAGCAAGGCTGTCAGGCTAGAATTGACGGCCTCTCTTACCATTTTCCCAGAACTTCTCCATTTGAACAAAAAACCATGGTGCATAGACTTTACCCAAATGAAAATGGGTGAGACCTTTGGAAAATAGGGGGGGGGGCATCAATATTTCTTCTACCTTATTGTGAAACTTTAGCTGTAATAGATGGTCCTGGATAATGGTAAGTTTCTGTTTTTCAAAAGTCACCAGTTTCCCTATGATGGAGTTCTTTTTGTGGAAAAATATCCAGCTTGAGATCTTCAGATCAGCTGCTAAATCGCCATTTTGGTTCAAGTATAGTTTTATGTCAGAAATATTGCAAAACTCATTCTTCTCCAAGAAGTGGTGTAACTAGAAAGTGAATTTTAAGAACAGTATTCCTGAAGAAGGAGGTGGTTGAGATGGTCTAAGAGACTGCTTCAGATTTATGAAGATAAAATTCGAAGATGCTAGTCATGAAAGCACACACATAGGAACTTATTTAATAATAGATATATCCTATTTAGATTTAGCCATGTTCAAACTTTATCCAGCATAATTCCAATTCTTGAGAATATTATAATATTCCAAAACAATATAAATTATTGTTTTGACCAAATATTTTGGCCTCTTTTAGCACAAGAAGGTTGAGATGGTACCCCTCCTTCGCCTTTGGATTCCTTCTCAAAATAAATTGGATGGTACTTATCAGAACCTCATACCTGCCACGGCTCCAGCTTCTGAGCCCCCAGTGTATTTTCCTCTTCCTTCCTTCTCCTCCTGGATCTAGAGGAATATGCTGCATTCAAGGCATAGGCCAGAGTCTTAATGAGATTATAAAAATGGTGGGCATAATTGTTCTTAATTGTGTTTCTTTTCTGTCTAGTCTCCAGTGGGATTTTCTCAGTACATCTTCTCCGGCCTTTGACAGAAACACCCTTTTTTGAAAAAGAACAGTGAAATGACTGTGGGGACATAAAGAAATTGGGTTCATAGAAATCCTTTATTGCCAATTGCTTTCTCTCAAAACCAAGAGTAAAGGCAGTTTTGACATATTTGAGAAGTCTCTTTTTCAATGGATTTAACCCAATGACTGTTGTGATCCAGACTTTCCCTTCAATGGGTCCTGGCAGATGCCTAAATATTAACTGGAAAGTAAAAAGTCTGTCCCAAATGGCCTGATATTCTGCGAAGTGAACAAAGACATTGACTTGTCTCCACTTAGAGAGGGCTGCCCGGATTCTCCAGTCCTTGAGAATCATTGTGATATAACAGCACAGATGCCGTTCCTGACAAGCATAGGAGTCAAAATCCTCATGAAATTCTCTCCATACTCTGTGTCTGAAGCAAAGAGACCAATCAAGGTCCATCTGAAATGCAGAAGCACTTGGTAAAATAGCAAATAACTTTTATGTATTTTAAAAATACATAACATTAACAAGTTTATATATCACAATAATATAAAAGAAAATAAGTTTAAAAAACAATAAGAAGAAAGAATGCAAATCATATTTCTGTATCAGCCCTACTATATAATTTACTTGGACTTCAGTAAGGTGTTTCATAAAGTAGACCATAACCTACTACTAGAGAAAGTAGAAAAATGTGGGTTAGACAGCATCACCATCAGGTGGATTCGTAACTGGCTGACCAATCACACTCAACGTGTAGTTCTCAATAGAATTGCATCTACATGGAGGGAAGTATGCAGTACCCCAAATTCAATGGTGAAAAAAGTAAGGTTCTACATTTAGGCAAGAAAAATCAAATGCACAGGTACAGTATATGTGGTACCTTCAATAGTGGTAACTGTGAGAGGGATTTTGGAGTCCTAGTGGACAACTATTTAAATATGAGCCAGCAGTGTGCATCAGCTGCCAAAAAAGCCAACACATTTATAGGCTCCATAAACAGAGGGATAGAATCAAATTCACATGAAGTGTTAATGCCACTTTATAATGCTTTGGTAAGGCCACACTTGGAATACTGCATCCAGTTTTGGTCGCCATAATGTAAAAAAGATGTTGAGATTCTAGAAAGAGTGCAGAGAAGCGCAATCAAGATGATTAGGGGACTGGAGGCTAAAACATGTCAGAGCGTTTTCAGGATAACTATTATTATGAGACAACCCAGGAGCAAAACACAGCACACAGAGACATTTAACAGTGGTTTATATACAGCAGTTATATACAGACATATATATGGTAGGCAAAACACCTTACAAGCAGTCTTTCCTCTTCTTAACTCTACACAGAGAACTCTGCAATGAATACCGGACACAAGGAGAGAGAACACGCCCTGTAATGGCTGCCTTTATAAAACACCTCTTAAAGGGATAAAACCCACCCCCAGTCTTAAAGGGAAATACTCATGCTAGGCTGATTCATTCCTATTGCATCAGCCACATCTGGTCAGCTTTAGTGCTGGTTGGCTCTTAAATTCCAAGACCTTAACAAAACATATGAAGAATCATTGCAGGAACTGGATATGTCTAGTCGAATGAAAAGCAGGACTAGAGGAGACATGATAGCAATATTCCAATATCTCAGGGGCTGCCACAAAGAAGAGGGAGTCCCAAGTACCTAAGGACAGAATAAGAAGCCATGGGTGGGAACTAATCAGAGAGGGAAGCAACTTAGAACTAAGGAGAAATTTCCTGACAGTTTGAACAATTAATCAGTGGAACAACTTGCTTCCAGAAGTTGTGAATGCTCCAACACAGGAAGTTTTAAAGAAGATGGTGGATAACCATTTGTCTTGAAGTGGTGTAGCATTTCCTGCCTAGGCAGGTGGTTGGATTGGAAGACCTCCAAGGTCCCTTCCAACTCTGTTATTCTACATGGACAAAATGTCTTTATGGAATATTAACCAAAATTCCTTATGGTTAAAAAAAAAAACTCAGTAAAATTTATATTGAATAAAAATATTTCAAGTATGCACCATTGTGTTATCCCTTAGTAAAGGCCGTGTCACACTGGCCAACGGATGCAAAACGGACACAACAGAAGAGAAAAATGTTACATCCGTTGTATCCGCACTCAAAAGGGGCGAAAATTTGCATAATTGGAGCGGACAACACGGATGCGAGGAGGACGCAGGGCGGATGCAAAGCGGATGCGGAACGGAAGCACAGCGGATGGCGCGTCCGCAGGGCTTCCAGGGGGCCTCAGCGAAGCGGACGCGGAACGGAAAAAGTGGATGCAGAACGGATGCACAGTGGAAGAAGCGGATGTACAGCGGAAGTCTAGCGGATGCACAGCGGAAGCCTAACGGATGCCTGGCGTTAATTGCGCATGCGGGGGGGATGCATTGCGCAAGCCCCCTGGATATAAAGGGAAGCAGCTCGGAAGCAGGCCACCATTCAGAGGAAAGACCTACTGCTGGACACTTCTAGTTCCTTGCCTGCATGTCTGCCTGCAAGCCTTGCTGCCAGTCTGCCTCCAAGCCTGCCTCCCAGCCTGCCTCCCAGCCTCCTGAGCAGCCTCCCTGCCAGCATTACTGGCAGCCTGCCTTCCAGCCTCCCTGCCAGCCAATCTGTCTGCCAGCCTTGGTGCCTGCCTTCCTAATAGGCTTCCTGTCAGGCTTCCTGCCAGCCTTGGTGCCAGCCTTCCTGCCAGCCTTGGTGCCTGTAAGCCTTCCTGCCAGCCTCCCTGCCAGCCAGCAACCCCACAACCATGGGGAAGAAGCGAAAGTCTCAGCAACCTGCCGCCATCCCTGGCAAGAGGGACAGGGCCACCCTCCCGCCCCATGTCCCCGACTCTGCTTCTGCTGGGGCTTCTGCTGCTTGGGCTTGCTCTTCTGTTCCGCGTCTGTTCCGCTTCCTCCCTGCGTCTGGGCAGATGCGCGTTGCGCGGATGCGGAATGGATGCCTAGCGGATATAGCGGATGCATAAGGGATGCGTAACGGATGCGTAACGGATGCGTAGCAGATGCAGAACGGACGAATTGGATACATTTTCCGCGCAAAAGTTTTCAGCAGCCTAAAACTTTTGGAGCGGATGAAACGTCCATAAACGGATGCTGGACAGATCGAGAGGAAGCCAAACGGAGGCAGTGAGTATATTTCGTTTTCGAATGGATGGCAAGCTTGTTTGTCCGTTTTACTTCCTCTTTGCATCCATTGGTGCAGTGTGACAGGGGCTTAAGTTTTGTTCCTACTTCTTACAGCTCCATTGAGCCCAAATATCCATCTCAAACATGTGCATGGAGATCACAGTCAAAATTCTTTCTTAAGGGCAATCAATTTCTCTGTAATATTTGTCCCTTTCCTCTGTCAAATGCTGCACTAAAATCCAGAAAGGCAGAGAACTGCTATTTCCAATGACTGATATGTTTTGTAAATGAATGATGTGTGACAAATCTATTGTCAATAGAAGACCTACTTGGCCAAAGTTTGCCTGTTACTCTACATGGGTGCACTTGTCATTTACTAAACTCTCATCTCAAGAAGAACCTAGTGCGTATTTTATAGCTCTTGGATGAATAGGCCTGTAATTGCTAGAGTCCTCTTTATTCCCTTTTTAATACATGAAACTAATATTAATACCAGCCAATAGTCGCCTTCACCAGCAGGGATATTTTTAAAAAATAATTCAGCTGGTAAAAAGTCTTCTCCAGGAGCTCTATTGCTCTTCCAGCCTTTTATGAGGAACATCATGAACATTTTTGGGTTAAGAAGAATTGACATGTTGCTTGTATGCTTGTAATATATCTTCAATAAAATGATTTATTGATAGAGTGGTCCCTAGGAGGCCATTTGGATTCTTTCCATGAATCTGGGATTTGTTTGCCATTGAAAATATCATTTTTGTAAAGATTAGGTACAAAAGATAAGATTCCCATCTCTGCTGCATCTTTCATTTCTACAGAAGACTATTAGATTGGACACAGAGCATCTCCTCACCTTCCTAGGAATGCAGCAGAAGACCCAAAGCAATGAGGAGGATCTCATAAAGGGGATTTTACTGCTTTGATATTCTCCCCCTCAACACTATGGATCACAATCATGAACCATGATGTCTACAATGGCTCTGGTAAAAAGCACCTCTTCCAATTAAATATACAGTTGGATCTATCCCTCACGCACCCATCACTGTAGTTAATTTACCTGTGGAAAAAAATGCATACAAACCTGAGGGATTTTGAAGGTGCCTGCTAATGTTGACATTTGGATAGAGATGTCATTGGCAGCTCCATCATCAAGAGCCAAAATGTTGTCCTTCCTTCCACAGCTGTAATTAGGAACATTGGCTTCTCCAGTAGACAGAATGTCCAGCAAGGACTGTGAAGTGCCAAGTGTGTTCAAATAGTTGTCATGGATGTTGTAGCCAAATGTGAGATTTTGTGGCAGCCAGAGTGTCTTTTTGGCCACTTGAATATTAAAAATGTAGCATACACTTTTTTCCACATCAAAGGGTAAAATAATGTAAAAAAAAGTGATCATGTTATCTACATCATCATTAACAAAATACTTCCAATTAACAAAATACTTACACAATGCAACCCTCTTTGTCTCTACAACCCTTCTGAGTCTTAAGGTAATCGTGATCCAAAATCAGATGCAAAAGACAGTTATCCACCACCCTTTAATTTTAATGAATGTTGGAAAGATGGGATTGAGATACAGTAGGTTCTTCTAAGTTTAAGAATTACAAATACACTGTCATCTGTAGCAGAAGTAATTTTTGTTCCGTCTGGAAAGAACCGCGTGAGTCCGGGTTCCAAACAAGTTTTTATTAAACTCGCAAGCTAAATGTATATGGAACAACAGCATAAGCTGTGGCAGCACTTTTTATAGTGGCTTGCCTGCGGCTTCAGGCCAATGACATTCTTTTGACAGTTCCCGCCGTTTGATGGGCTTTCTGAATTGGTTCTTAATTAACCAATCCGCGAGTGGCCTTTTTGGCCAGTCAGAAAGAGGAACTTGGAACCTACCAAGTTCCATACAGAACACCCCTCCCCCCTTAGTTCAGTCCAACGTGCATTATGTAATCACTCAGGTAGGTGGAGTTTTTTCTAGTCCTGGTTGACCTGCGCAGCTCAGTTGCGGCGTGGTCTTCGAGCAGTTCGGATGGGATCGCTGTTTCTCTGGTCCTTCTCCATGGAACCTCCTGGAAGGGTGAGTCAGCCCTGCCTCTCCCGCCTGAGTCTCTCGGGCCGGTTGAGATGACTCTGCCGCTCCCTCCTGGTTTGATCGGGTTGGTTGAGTTGGCCTGGCTACCTCTTTCCAGGAAGGCTTCGCTTCTCTCTACTGCTCCCGAATTTCTTTCTTGGGGTTCATCTAACCGTGAGTGCTCCTTTTGTTTTGTTAAATTGTCTTTTTGTAGTGTTTGTTGTCTTGTTATGGGAGGTTCATCTCTTCCTTTTTTATTTATTTGTATTCCCCCCCCCTCTTTGTTTGTTTTTAGGTCGATATTTATTTTTGAGTCTGTGGTGTTTTTCCGTTCGAGGTGGCGGGAACGAAGGTCGTCTATGTGCCACTTCCATTCCCTACCATCGGCTAAGACTAGACGGTAGGACCAGGGGCCTGTAATTTGGGTGATGGTAGTGGGAAGCCACAATGGGTCCCCGGTGAGATTTTTCGCATAGACCAATTTCAAATATATGGTATATATATATATAGGTTGCCGATTTCACATATATGGTATTTGCTGTAGGAATTGGGGGGATTGTCCCAGGTGTAAGTGGGGTGCAATCTGTCCAGGTAGGAACGTAGTTTCCTACCCATTAGGAGTTCAGCTGGGCTTTTGTTGGTTGTGCTGCTAGGGGTAATATGCTTCAAAGTTAGTAGTCGGTTTAATTTGTCTTGTACATCCCACTTGTCCATTCTTTTTAGGCCCTCTTTAGTGTACCGGACAATGCATTCAGCCCTGCCGTTCGCAGCTGGGTGGGCCGGCGCAGTCAAGGCATGTCGGATACCCTGGGCAGCCAGATATTGTTTGAATTGCAAAGCTGTAAATTGGGGCCCATTATCAGAAATTGGGACCCATTATGAGAAATTGGGACCCATTATCTGGTAGCCCATGTGTTGCAAAGAGTTTGTCTGTTTCATTCCAGCTTCGGTGGTTGTGGAAGTCATGAGGATGACTTCCAACCAGTTCGAGTATGCATCCACAACTATCAGAAATGTTTTTCCCTTCGTTGGCCCCACAAAGTCAATATGTACTCTAGACCATGGCCCCCGGGGAGTTTCCCAGTCTCTTACTGGTGTCTGTCGGGGGTTAGGCCTCGATTTTTGACAGGCATGGCATGTTGCAACCCAGTGTTCAATGTCTTTATCCAGCCCTGGCCACCAGACATAACTCCTGGCCAGGGTTTTCATTTTAACTATGCCCGGGTCCCCCTCGTGCAACATGCCCAGAACGTCATCCTGGAGACTGTTTGGAATCACCACCCTGTCACCCCATAGAATGCACCCTTTTTCTATGGACAGATCGGTCTGTCTGGTACAAAATGGTTTAAAAAGTCTCAGTTTTGTTCTCCTCCGGCCAGCCTTTACCTACCCAATTTAATATGTGCGCTGTCAAAGAGTCTTTAGCTGTGGTTCTCGCGACGTCTGCTGCAATCAGTGGCAGGTCCGGGCAGGTCTCAAGCTGAAGTGTGGAGGTAGTTGGTGCAGGGTCGTCTTCCATGATGGGTAGTGGGGAACAGCTTAAGGCGTTGGCGTGTGTGATGGCTTTACCGGGTCGGTGAATCAGCGTGTAGGAGTTGGCAGCGAGGAACTCAGACCACCTCGTCATTCCAGGTGACAGAATATTCGGGGTTGGCTTGTTCCCTGCCAGGATTCCAAGAAGGGGCTTGTGATCAGTGATTATGGAAAAAGGTCTACCGTAAAGGTACTCATGGAATCTTTTGATTCCGGCGATGATTGCAAGGGCTTCTCTATCGAGTTGGCTGTAATTGCGTTCCAATTTGGAGAGCGTCTTGGAGTAAAAGGCAACCCGTGCCTCTCTGCCGTCTGGTAGCTGGTGGCTCAGATAGCGCCGACCCCAAAAGGTGACGTATCACAGGTGACCATCAAAGGCAGGGTATTGCTATACTGAATGAAAACGGTGTTGAACGTTAATAGATCTTTGATACCCTGGAAGGCTTTTTGTTCCCAATGGCCCCATGTCCAAATGGTTTTTTTTATCTAGCAATCAATGTAGGGGTTCTGCTATTATTGCCTTATGGGGCAGGAACACGTAAAAATTTATGAGGCCTAGGAATGCTTGAAGCTCAGTTTTGTTCCTGGGCCTAGGAGCATCTTTTATGGTCTTTACATTTTTCTCGGTGGGGTGAATGCCTTGTTCATCAATTAAATAGCCCCAAAACTCGACCTGGTTGGTGGCTAATTCACACTTCTCTCTTTTAACTTTGAGGCCTAATTTCCTAAATCTTGTTAATACTTCTCTTAATCTGGTTTCTAGCTGGTTGGCATTTTTTGCTGAAACCAGTACATCGTCAAAGTAAGGGACGACACCTTTGATTCCATTTAGCAGGCGTTCCAAGAGGCTTTGGAACATGCCTGGGGCAATGCTAATGCCGAATTGGAGGCGGTTACACTTGAATGCCCCTCTATGTGTTACAATATCTGAGCCTCTGCTGTCATGGGATCAACGGGTAGTTGTTGATATGCCTGTATGAGGTTGAGCTTCACAAAAATTTTTGCTCCCCCTAGCGAGTGCAGTAAATGTTGCACTGCCGGTACTGGGTATGTGCTTTGTTAGAGCGCATGGTTCAGGGTTGCCTTATAGTCTCTGCAGATGCGCACTGATCCATCTGGCTTCACCGGTGTGACGATAGGGGTTTCCCACCTGGCATGATCGATTGGCTCTAAAACCCCTTGAGCAATTAATATATTTAGTTGCTCGTCAATTTTTTGCTTTAACGCAAATGGGACGCATCTGGCTTTTAAACGAATGGGGGCTATTTTCGGGTCTAGGCTAAATGAAATTGGGGTCCCCTTGTACTTGCCTAGAGTACCATCGAAAACATCTTGGAATTCTTGGAGCAGGCTCTCCTCCCAGTTGGCTGTGGCGATGTGGTTGATCCCAGTCAACCTGATTCCCAGGGGCGCGAACTATTCGATCCCTAGTAGACTAGGGTGGTCTCGATCGACAATGATCAAAGGCAAGATTTTGGCATGGTTTTTAAATTTGACTAGGAAATGTCCAAGGCCTACTACCGGGATTTGATTTCCCTGGTGGTCTTTTAGCACTAGTCTTTGTTTCTGTAGTTCTCTCTGTTTAATGTTCGGTATTAGGCGCCGGATAGTATTCCAGGATACCTGAGTCAACTTCCATTTTGCAGGGCCTTCCCTCGATGCTCACCTCTATTCGAACCTTCTTTCCATTCTCCACCCTGGCATTTCCGATGGTAACTGTCTGATGCGTTTCTTCCCTGTCACCAGTTCTCTTGTTATGGTTCCATCTACTGCTGGCTTGTCTTTCTTCCTGTCTGGGGGGGCGGGTGCTGCTGCATCTTTTTGGACTGTAGCTCTTTTTGTTGTGGCAGACCCTTTCAATGTACCCCTTCTTATTACAAGCCCAGCATATTGCATCGAGGAACCTGCATTCAGCTCGCGGGTGATCTCCTCCACCATCTGCACATTGAAACTCCTGCCGATTTCTCCTCTTTTTGCACCATTTTTTGTCTGAATGGAATCTATGGACATCTTCGTCATCATCCTCGGTATCACTCTGGGATTTGATGTCTTCGTAGTGGGTTGTTGCTGTGGGCTGTTTCTTTCCTCCCTCTGCCTTCTTCTCCCTGGTTTGGGTTGGCAGGTCTGGAATTTTGTTCATTTGCCACATGGTGGCTGCTGACTTTTTAGCTGCTTCAGCAGCAGTTGCCTCTGCAATGGCCTCAGTCATGGTTATGTTTGGCACATTCAGGAGTTTGCTCTGAAGGGTAGTGTCCTTCAGACCGAAGACCACGTGGTCCCTCATGGCCTCGTCCATATTCTGGAACTCACAGGCTCCTCTGATGTGTCTCAAGGCTGCTACAAAATCTCCAATCGTTTCATTCTCCTTCTGGTCCCTCTAATAGAATTCGTGCCTTTTTATTAAATTCGAGACCACCGGTGAATAGTATGCTCGGAGCATTCTGTTGAGGTTGGACCAAGTCACCTGTTTGACATCTCTGGGTTTCAGCAGGGCCTTCACCATCTTAAAAATGGCTGGTCCGCAGTGTGTAAGGAAGACAGCCCTCTTCCTTTGGTCCGAGATTTCTTCCATCTCATTGCTTTCTAGAAACATAAGAAAGCGATCAATATACAATTCCCAATCCTCCTCATCAGGATTGAATGGTGCGGGCAGCGTGTTGTTACCGGCCATCTCTCTCTCTCAGTTCAGATCGCCACGTGCTTCGGTCTCACCTTCTACGACAATCCTACCTTTGTTGCCAGAGTTCTGTCCAGAAAGAAGCACGTGAGTCCGGGTTCCAAACAAGTTTTTGTTAAACTTGCAAGCTAAACATATGCGGAACATAGCCCAAGCCATGGCAGCCCTTTTCATTGCGGCTTGTCTGTGGCTTGTGGCCAATGACATGCTTTTGACAGTTCCTGCCGTTTGGAAGGCTTTTCGGATTGGTTCTTAATTAGCCAATCCGCAAGTGGCCTTTTTGGCCAATCAGAAAGAGGAACTTGGAACCTACCAAGTTCCATACAGAACAATTTTCATCTGCCCAAGAACCAGGATTCAAAATCACTCAATCATTAAAGTAGGACCATCACAATAAGAAGAGATGGTTTGTCAGTGACGCACAAAAACAATTCTAAAATCAAGTCATCCTCTCTTCCTACAAGAATCAGCTTGTAAATATGAATGAACAATTATAAAAATATGGAAATTAGGTGAGGCAAAGGAAACTACAATAATCATTACTTTAAAAAAAATCATCATTCAATTGACAAACTCAGGATTGGATTGGCAAAGGTATATAATCTGGACTTTTTCTCAGAGTTCTCCCTTCCTCGTATCTTTGCATTTGAGATTTTCCTACTGAATAAAAGAAAAGAAAGATGCCATGAAAATCAAAATGATTCAAGAAATTAGACTTGCTTGACCTGTAACACAAGCATAAGTTAAATAAGAAGAAAAAAAAGTGAGTGTTAGAACTGCAAATGGAGGGAATGCAGCTCCATTACACTGGACAATTGACGTGCGGGACTGACTAGAAGGAGCCTTATTGAAAGGCAATGCTGCTGTGTGAAACATTTTTGTTGCAGTAGTGATCATAGTAATGAGATGGTCTCCTGGCTTGTAAGAGCTCCATGGTCTTTTTCCCATCCTCCAAAGTCAGTGGGCATTTCTTTGTAAGCTTCCCAGAGGTTGACTGGGGCACCAGCAGTATTAAGGCTAGGTCCCACTGGCCAACAGATGCAAAACGTATGCAAAAAGGATACAGCGGACAAGCAAAATTTCGGGGGTGATCCATCCACTGTCATCCACTTCAAAAAGTGGCAAAAATTGGCATAAACAGAACGGAAAAGAAAGGAAAAGAACGGAGGCGGGTAGTATGTAGTGGGGATGTTAAGTGGATGTTCATAGGAAGCCTAGAGGATGTATGCAGGATGCAAACCATTCACTGCTCGTCCTTTCTATTTCCATGCTACTAACGCTGTGTAGACGTTCCGTGTACCTTTTGTTTCTTCCCTCTTTCCATTTTCAGATGCAGCGGATGTGAGTTGAGGGGATGCCCAGAGGATGCAGAGAGGATACAGCGGACGTTAAATGGATGATAAACGGACATAGAATGTTTGTTGCTTGTATGTCACGGATCGTACACAGCGGAAAGTTCATCCATTCACAAAGTTTTGTACAGCTCAAAACTTCTTGAGTGGATGAAATCTCAGTGGACAGATGCTCAAAGGATAGAGCATATGAAACACGTATGCAATGAGTACACAATGGATGCATAGTGTTTTCCAATGTTTTTAATGTTTTAAATCCTCTTTGCATCCATTGGTGCAGTGGGACATGGGTTTTAGAAGCAGAATCAGGAGGTCCATTATTCATAGGGATAAATGAATCCCCTTTGCATTTCTCAAGTAGAAGAACAAGAAGAGGTAGAAGAATCCAAAGCACTCTCACAAGATGGGAGTGCCAGTGGCTTTCCTGATTGAGACAGAGACAAACTGAGTTTCACGTGGAAAGAAGAGAAAGAGATGTTCAAAAGCACAGTTCCTGCTTGTCCCTTAACTTGTGCTGCACAGAATGTGACCTGAGTCATTTATCCCTTTTTGATGCAAGATCTCTTCCACGTTTCTTCAGTCCGTTGTTTACATCAAAAGCAATTGCTAGCAGAAGAGATTTCAAAGACCAAAACTGTGAAAATTACAGAGAGAAGCAACTCTTCCTCTGGGGATATTTAAGGTCTTTGTGCAAAGGGTTAGATGGATAAAGGCACTTAAGTGAAAAGTCACCGATATTGTATATCACTGGGGGCACTGTTCTGTGCCCCTTGTGGTTCTTCCTGTCAGGTCCTGCCCAGAAAATTATGCAAATGATCTATTGGCATCCCTATAGTAAAACAACTCATTCCCTGCACAATAACAGTTCAAAAATTACACATAATTCAATCCTTTATTTGAACAAAACAGTTCAGTTGAGATATTCATGGGGTGGTCTGATTGTGATAAATTGGAGAAAAAGAAACATCATTTGCATTCTTTATTCCTATTTCTTTCTTAATATGTTTCTTTATTTGATTTTTATATAAAATCTTGTTTTATATTTGGTATCTTGATATGGGCTAAAGGATAATCAACCACAAACAATATATTTGCATGAGAACCAAGACAGATTTTTCAAAAGTAATATTTTGGACTTGATTTGACCCCAAATATAACAGCATTTTCATTGCTTTTTCAGACCCATTATAAAAAAATTTCGGAGGCTCTGAGTGATAAGATTCAGTTCCCTTTTTTCCACCAAATGCTGCCCAAAGAAGGCTTCCACTATCCAGGGATTGTCCAAGTGCTCCTCCATTTCAGATGGACCTTGATTGGTCCCTTTGCTTCAGACACAGAGAATGGAGAGGATTTCATGAGGACTTTTACTTCTTTGGTTGCCAGGAATGGAATTTGTGTTGTTATATGAGAACAATTCTCAACAACTAGACCTACAGCAACATTTAGGGACACAATCTCTAGGTGGAAACATGTCAATGTCTTTGTTCACTTCTTGGACTTTGATAACCTTGTGGACAGAATTCTTCCTTTCCATTTAACACTTAATATTTTAACAGGATCAGTTGAAGGGAAAGTCTGGATCACGACAACTTTGGGAATGTATTCCATTAAAAAGAACAATGTTTTCAAATATATTTATCGTGTTTGGCTCTTTTCTTTAGAAGCAAAGAAAAGAGCAAAAGAGAATGCATATGAATCAATTCTCTTTGTAGAACCTCAGTTTCAAGATTAGTCTTTTTGCTGTTCTTTTTTAAAGCATGTCTTCTCTGCCAAAGGGTAGGGAAGGTGTACCCAGAATGCACCACTGGGGACTCAAAAGAAAAGGATCAGGATCCAAATCACAAATAACCAATAATAACCAAAATAACCAATGAAAAAAACAGACCCAGGAAACTATAGACCAATCAGCCTAACATCAATACCTGGGAAGATACTGGAAAAAAACAACAACAGATATGCCAACATCTAGAAACAAGGCGAATAATAACTAGCAGTCAGCTCGGGTTTGTTAAAAACAGATCATGCCAAACCAATCTTATTTCATTCTTCAACACAGTGATGAAATTACTGTGCAAAATACTGTGGACATAAGACACTGCTCAAAAAAAATAAAGGGAACACTTAAACCACACAATGTAACTCCAAGTCAATCACCCTTCAGTGAAATCAAACTGTCCACTTTGGTAGCAACACTGATTGACCTACAGGAGGTGGGGACCACAGACCATTTCCTATGCTTTCTGGCTGATGGCTTGGTCACTTTTGAATGCTGGTGGTGCTTTTATACTCTAGTGGTCACAGAAACGGAGTCTACAGCCCACACAAGGGGCTCAGGTAGTGCAGCTCATCCAGGATGGCACATGAATGCGCGCTATGGCAAGAAGGTTTTCTGTGTCTGTCAATGTAGTATCCAGAGCATGGAGGCACTACCAGGAGACAAGCCAGTACATCAGGAGATGCAGAGGAGGCCGTAGGAGGGCAACAATCCAGCATCTGGACCACTACTTCTGCCTTTGTGCAAGCAGAAACAGGAGAAGCACTGCCAGAGCCCTGCAAAATGACCTCCAGCGGGCCACAAATGTGCATGTGGCTGCTCAAACAGTAAAAAACAGACTCCATTATGATGGTATGAGGGCCTGAAGTCCACAGGTGGGGGTTGTGCTTACAGCCCAACATCATGCAGGATGTTTGGCATTTGCCGGAAAACTCCAAGAATGGCAAATTCCCCACTGACACCCTATGCTCTTCACAGATGAAAGCAGGTTCACATTGAACACATGTGACAGACATGACAGGGTCTGGAGACGTTGTGGAGAATATTCTGCTTCCTGTAACGTCCTCCAGCATGACCGGTTTGGCAGTGGGTCATTAATGGTGTGGGGTGGCATTTCTTTTGGGGGCTGCATAGCCCTCCATGTGCACACCAGAGGTATTCTGACTGCCATTAGGTACTGAGATGAGATCCTCAGACCCCTTGTGAGACCATATGCTGGTGGGGTTGGCTCTGGGTTCCTCCTAATGCACAAAAATACTAGACCTCATGTGGCTGGAATGTATCAGCAGTTCCTACAAGATGAAGGCATTGATGCCATGGACTGGCCCGCCCGTTCCCCATACCTGAATCCAATTGAGCACATCTGGGACATCATGTCTCACTCTATCCACCAATGCCACATTGCACCACAGACCATCCAGGAGTTGGGGAATACTTTAGTCCAGATGTGGGAGAAGATCCCTCAAGAGACAATCCGCCACCTCATCAGGAGCATGCCCAGGCATTGTAGAGAAGTCATACAGGCACATGGAGGCCACCCACATTACTGAGCTTCATTTTGACTTCTTTTAAGGACATTACATCAAAGTTGGATCAGCCTGGAGTGGTTTTTTCCACTTTAATTTTGACTGTAACTCCAAATCTAGACCTCCATGGGTTGCTAAATTTGATTTCCATTGATAATTTTTGTGTGATTTAGTTGTCAGCACATTCAACTGTGGAATGAACAAAGTATTTAATAAGAATATTTCACTCATTGAGATCTAGGGTGTCTTATTTTTGTATTCCCTTTATTTTTTTGAGCAGTGTATATTTAGATTTCAGCATAGCATTCAACAAAGTAGACCACAACCTACATCTTAGAAAGCTAGAAAAAAGTGGAATAGATAGCACCACCACAAGATGGACTCGCAACTGGCTGGCAAACTGTAATCAGCGACTAGTCCTTTATGGGTCTAAGTCTACATGGAGGGAAGTAAGCAGTGGGGTGCCAAAAGGTTCCGTCTTCGACCCAGTATTCTTCAATATCTTCATTAATGACTTAGATGAGGGAACAGAAGGGGAACTTACCAAATTTGCAGATGATACTAAGCTGGCAGGAATAGCTAACACCCAAGAAGATAGGCTCAAGTTCCAGATGGATCTTGACAGACTAGAACACTGGGCTATATCTGATCAAATGAAATTCAATATAGAGAAAAGTAAAGTCCTACACTTAGGCAAGAAAAACCAAAAGTACACAAATAGACTGGGTGGAACCAGACTTAATAGCAGTAACTATGAGAGGAATCTTGGAGTCTTAGTGGACAACCAGCTAAATACGAGTGAGCAATGTGCAGCAGCAGTCAAAAAAGCTAATGCAATCCTAAATTGTACAAACAGAGGGATACAGTCAAGTTCAAGGGAAGTAATAATACCACTCTATAAAGCCTCAGTAAGACCACACCTGGAGTACTGTATCCAGTTTTGGTCACCACATTATAAAAAAGTTGTTGAGACTCTGGAAAAAGTACAGAGAAGAGCAACCAGGATGATTAGGGGACAAGAGGCTAAAACATACAACAAACAATTGCAGGAACTGGGCTTGGCTAGTCAAGTGAACAGAAGGACCAGGGGAGACATGATAGCAGTCTTCCAATATTTGAAGGCCTGCCACAGGGAGGAAGTGGTCAAGCAATTTTCCAAAGCGCCTGTAAGCCAGACAAGGAATAATGGATGAAACCTGAACAAGGAGAGGTTTAACCTGGAAATAAGCAGAAACTTTCTGACAGTGAGAACAATCAACCAATGGAACAGCTTGCCCTCGGCAGTTGTGGGAGCGTCATCACTTGAGACTTTCAAGAAGAGATTGGACTACCACTTGTCAGAAATGGTGTAGGGTCTCCTGCTTGGGCGGGCGGTTGGACTAGATGACCTACAAGATCCCTTCCAACTCTGATTATCTGCTATCTGTTATATTTATAGTGACATTAAGATTCTGGCCCATGCCTTAAATGCTGCCTATTCCTCCACATGCAGGAAGAGAAGAAAGGGGGGTGAAGATTGATCAGGGGCTCCAATGCTGCAGCCCTGGCAGGTATGGGGGTCCTGACAAAATCCATTAAACTTAGTTTCTTTTGAGTAGGAATCCAAAGGAAAAGGAGAACCATCAGAGAAGCAAAGATATTATATTTATTTAATTGTCAATCGCTTACAAGATAACAGGTATAAGTATAAACATAGTTATGAATACATGAAATGGATACATATAAGAAAAATAAAGAGGCAATAGGACAGGGACAGTAGGCATGTTGGTGCCTACCAATCGATTCTTTTATCCAAAGAAGAGACTATATCTAATCTTGTTTCTATTCTGAAATAGTTTCTGGATTTTATGCTTGCGATGAAAAAAAAATCAAATGACATTTTGTTTTTGTTAACTAGATAGGCTTATTGTTACAGAAATAGCTTCTTCATACTGTAAAAGCAAAAAGTTGTGGTTGTAATGTAACTATCTTTTACTGTGCTAAAGCAAGTCAGAAGTCAGTGCCCTTTTATTTCCTTTTGATTTGATTTATTTGATCTGTCAATCACTTACAAGATAATAGGTATAAGTATAAATATAGTTATGAATACATGAAATGGATACATATAAGAAAAATAAAAAGAAACAATAGGACAGGGATGGTAGGCACATTGATGCGCTTATGCACGCCCCCTACAGACCTCTTAGGAAAGGGGTGAGGTCAGTGGTAGACAATCTAAAGTTAAAGTTTTTCGAATTTGGGGAAAAATCCCACAGAGTCAGGTAGAGTATTCCAGACATTGACTGCTCTGTTGCTGAAGTCGTATTTCCTGCAATCAAGTTTGGTGTGGTTCACCTTGAGTTTGTATCTATTGTGTCCTCTTGTATTGTTATGGTTGAAGCTGAAGTATTCATTGACAGGTAGGGCATTGCAATGTATGATTTTATATACTATTCTTCAATGTGCTCTTTCTTGAGTCTCAACATCTCACTTGATCCTCATTTAATCTCGATTGTATCCCTCTGTTAATGCCACTTAGGATTGCATTAGCTTTTTTGGCTGCTGCTGCACACTGCTGGCTCATATTTAGCTGGTTGTCCACTAAGACAGCAGACAGCCTGACTGGCTGAGGAATTCTGGGAGTTGAAGTCCCACAAGTCCTAAAGTTGCCAACTTTGGAGACCCCTGCTTTAACTGTTTTTTATATATTTTAGTCTCCAGTCCCTAATCATTCTGGTTGCTCTTCTCTGCACTTTTTCTAAAATCTCAACATCTTTTTTATCATGGGGTGAACAGAACTCGATGCACTACTCTATATATGGTCTTATTAAGGCTTTATAGAGTGGTATTAGTACCTCATTTGATCTCAATTATATCTCTCTGTTGATGCAATTTAGGATTGCATTAGCTTTTTTGGCTGCTGCTGCACACTGTTTGGAGAATAGTGAGAAACTGAAGAGATTGGAGCCATATCTTTAACTAACAAAAGCTCTTTGTTGTAACAGAACAGAAACAATCCAGAAAAGGCCTGTCTGACAGATCCCCCTTTTATAGGGAGCTGTCAAGGAGCCGGGTCAATCCCAGCTCTCTATTTTCCCACCTCTTTGCTGGATCTGTGAGAAACCTAGGTTTCTCTTGCAATATCTAACACTGTTGGTGCATATTTAGCTGTTGTCCATTAAGCCTGCAAGATCCCTGTCACAGTTACTGCTATTGAGCCTGGTTTCACCCAGTCTATATGTGTACTTTTGGTTTTTCTTGCCTAAATGTAAGACTTTACTTTTCTCTACACTGAATTTCATTTTGTTGGATGCGGCCCCAGTGTTCTAGTCTGTCAAGATCCAACTGGATCTTGAGCTTATCTTTTGGGGTGTTAGCTATTCCTGCCAGCTTAGTATCATCTGCAAATTTGGTAAGTTCCCCTTCTATTCCTTTATCTAAGTCGTTTATGAAGATATTGAAGACTTTGTGTTGATATTCTGTCAAAGGTTTCCATCAGTGCCAAGGTCAGTTTGCCTTGAGATCTGGCGTAAGGTGACCAAATAAATCAGTCTTCCCTAGTTTCCAAGGGCATTGGTTTAACTGAAAAAAGATGTGTTGCCTAAAATAATACACTTCTAAAATTCTAGGCCAGAACTTGTGGTTGAATTAAGCTATCAACTGTGCCATCTTCAGCTTGCTGCCTTGCTGACATCCTGCTATTAGATTGAGGGGGAAGGAGAGCAAGTGGGCAAAAAACACATGTATGGGTCATACGAGACTAAATGTTGACCTCATTGTGGAAATGATCAGAAAGGTGAATGAAATTAGCTCTAATTGAGATCCTGTATGGAAAAACAGCACATTGAATTCAGAGGGGCACAGGGGGTATGTCAAGGTTTTCATCAATTTATTTCCCTATTTTGGATTTCTACTGATAAAGCACATGTGTCATCCCCCTGTTGGAATCTGATTCTGAGGGGGAGGTTGAACAGCTGACAGGGAGTGGGCTCCGGTGGCTGTGGAGGAAACTGGGAAAGGACACAGTCTGTCTGGGCATTCAAAGGAAGACCCAGGCTCACCCACCTCTTCATCCTAGGGCACGAAGGGAGGAACGGATAAGGGAGCAATGTGGGTTATGGGGGAGAAAAAGGCCCTGATTCACTTCATTAGCTGCAGCTGGGGAAACAGGATTTAAAAAGAGTGTTTTCACACAGCACCTTGCTGGAAGCAAAGCATGCATTATATTTGTACGTCACGTATTCGCTGGGTTCTGGCGTCCTCCCAGCTTTGAGGGTAGGGGGAATTCACACACAGTCTCAGAGATGCACAGGCCAAAGGGCCCTCAATTACCAAATGTTCTCACAGAAAAAGAGGGACCACAAAGTCTCCCTCAATCATTTTAGCAGGGTATAACAAGAAATAAGGACCATGCAGAGAAAATTGCCACCATCACAGCTCATAGCCCTCTGTATATTTCGTAAAGCAAAAAAAAAAAAAAAACCCTACCTCCGAAATATAAAGTTTCTCAGTGCTTACACAAATATGGTAGACTATAGAGAGAACCTCAAGGAATTTTTTTTTTTGAAAAGTTCAATCCACCCAATAACTTTCTCCCTATTAAGCAAGTGGTACAGTCCATGCTGGATATCATTTTCCTGTTCTTAGTCAATTTTCATCCAAAAATTATCATTTCTAGAAATAATGGGAAATAAAATTTCACTTCAGTCACAGGCAATTTTAAAATCAGCTCCAATTTAGGATTCATGGAGATCTAATAGAAAATTAAACCACAAGCAGGTCCTACTCTTACCGTTAGACAGGGTTTAAGGCGACTGACTGCTTCCTTGCCATTAGAAGACAGACAGCACTCAAATCAGAGTTGGGTATTCAGCAGGTTCTGACCAGTTCTGGAGAACCAGTAGCAGAAATTTTGAGTAGTTTGGAGAACCACCTGACCATTGGCCACCCTCCAATCGATTCTCTGCCTCTTGAGTTTCAGCTGAACGGCTGAGTCTTCTTCTGTTGCACTGCACAGGATAACGGAACTGGAAAGTAGGTTAGTGGGGTGGGGAAGGAATGGGGATTTTTCAGTATTCTTCCCCTGTCAGGCCCACCAAGCCACCCCATGCCTACAAAGGCACAACCACAGAACTGGTAGTAATTTTTTTTGAATCCCACCACTGACTGAAATGCCATCAGAATGTCACCAAACTCTATAGATCTGGCTGACATTGTCTCTAGTGGCCTCTTAAGACAAGATACCACCTTAAAGAACAGTTGAAGTCATTATTCTGATGTCAGCTGGACTTCAGAAGATGTAGAAAAAAACAAGGTGAACACAACACTTATGTACCATTTCAGAAAAGTGGCTGTCCAGACTCCTCTTAAAAACCTCAAGAGGAATTTGGACAGCACTTTCCTTAAATGGTATAGGGACTCATGCAGGGGTTTGGACTAGATGACCTCCAGCTCTTTTCTGATGAATTTAATTTGGGAGGTGAACTACTTCCTCCAGCATCAACTGTCTGCATTAGACCTGACAGGAAAGGACCACAACCATTACAGAACAATGCCCTAAGGGATGGATTTGTGCTTTATTTATTTTTTTCAGTAACATACTTTTCTCCGGCTACTCCTTTGCAAATTTAGCCCTAAGAAGTTTAGGCTTCCCAGAGGATAATTTGCTTCTCACTGTAATTTTCACAATTCTTGGCTTTGAGGCCTCTTCTGGTTCTTCTCTAGTGACTCTCTTTGAAGTAAACATCACCCTGAAGCACCATCTTGCATCCTGATCTTGCATCAGAAAATTGATAAATGCTTCAAGCCCTTCTCCTTGTGGTAAAAATTAAAGGATAGGCAGAGATTTAATTCTTGTGTATACCTTTCTCTCTGGATAAAGCTCAGTTTGCCTTTGTCTGAATCATGAAAGCCTCTAGAATTTCCATATTGTGAAGGTATTTTGAATTCAACTAACTCTTCTTGCTGTTCTTTAAATAGAAACAGGAAGGGGATTGATTCAGCCCTATGAATTATGGACCTCCTACTTCTGATGCTGCTGGTGTCCCAGATAGTCTCTGGGAAGCTGAGAATAAAGTGCTCCTTGAATTTCGAGCACCAGGATGGAAAAAAACAATGGAGCTATTACAGGCCGGGAAACCATTTCATTAATATGATTACCACTGGAGCTAAAATATCACGTACGCCAACGTTGCCTTTCAACATGGCTCCTTCTAGTCAGCCTCAATTGTAAGTCATTCAAACCGAGGGATTACGTTTCCTCCCTTCATGGTTCTGAACACTCTCTTTCTTTTCTTTTTCCACTTATGCCTTCATTGCAGGACCTGTCTAATTTTTTGAATTGTTTTGTTTTCCATTGCATCTCCCCTTTGTCTTATTTTGTAGAAAAAAGTCAAATCCATCCAGATTATATACTATTGTCCATCCAGTCCTGACCTATCACTTGAATTCCAACTGAGTTATTGAATGGGTTGTAGTCGCCACTGCCTAGGCCATTTCCATATTTATAATTTGCTTGTTCAGTGGCTGATCCAATAAGGAACAGAATCTGACTATATATAAGAATTGTTTTTCTGGGTTACTTATGAAATGGCCTCTTCCATTTCAGCAATAGCAATAGCAATATCAATAGAAAAATAATATTAAGAATTGTGGCTTTCCTGTGCAGCTGGAGAACAAACTAAAAACCTCTCTGCACAAAAGAATCAGATATCGAAACAGACATCTTCAATAACAATGACACATTAAAATGGATGAGCTGCTATAAATGTATTTCCAAATTGTCAAATGTTTCAAAATAGCCATGCCAAAATGTTTTGTTCGGAAAACACAGGAGGTAGACCGGGTTCCAACAACAAATACTTTATTCTTTAACTAGTCAGTAAATAGGAACACTTGGATGAAGCTGAGGCCAGCCTTTTATACAGGCTGGCTTGCCTGCTTGTAGCCAATGGCAGTTGCTTAAATTTGCCGCCTTTTAGCAGCTCTTTGGATTGGTTCCTAGTGAACCAATCCAATGCTTAGTTTATTTCACCAATCAGGTTTGCAGATTTGGAGTCACCCACTTTACATATAGAACACCTCTCCCCTCTTAGTTCAGTCCTACGTGGTGACGTAGTTTCGCAGGTAGGCGGGGCTTTTCCGGACTCAACTTGACTTGCGCGGTTCATTCTTAGTGAAGTCTTTGACCAGTTTGGATGGGGCTGCCGCGTCGTGGGTTCTTCTTCCTGGAACCGTCTGGAAGGGTGAGTCAGCCATTTTACCGCCGCCTGAGTTTCTTAGGCTGGCGGTTTTGCCGCTCCCTCCCGTTTCCTCTGGGCAGGTCGAGCTGGCCTGCCTGGCCCCTTCCGATGGGCTCTTCATGCAAGTCTCTCCAAACAGTGAGTCTTTTATTTGCTCTTTTTGATTATATGTTTCATTGGTTTTGGTTTTAAACAGTTCTTTATTTACTTCTCGCCTTTCCCCCCCCCCCTTGGTTTGCAATTCGTCGGTTTTGTCGGTGAATGGTTGTAAGTCTGTGGTTCTCTCTATAATTCGGGATCGAAGCTGGTCTATGTGCCGCTTCCATTCCCTGCCATCCTCTATTATTAATCGGTAGGATTTGGGGCCTGTGATTTGGGTAATCTGTCCTGCTGGCCATACCGGGTCCCCGGTGAAGTTTTTAGCGTATACTAAATCACCTATTTTGAATTGTCTAAGCCGTGTAGAGGAGTCAGGGGGGTTTTCTGGAGTAAAATTTGGGTGTAACCTATCAAGGTGTGATCTTAACTTTCACCCCATAAGTAATTCTACTGGGGACTTGTTGGTTATGGTACTGGGCGTTATGTGCTGGAGTGTGAGCAAACGGTTTACTTTCTGTTGGACATCTCCGGCGTCCATTCTTTCTAAACCTTCTTTAGTAAACCGGACCATTCTCTCAGCCCTGCCATTCGCAGCCGGGTGAGCCAGCGCGGTTAGGGCATGTCTTATACCTAGGGAGGCTAGGTATTGCTCAAATTGTATGCTGGTTAGCTGTGGTCAATTATCTGAGACAAGAACGTCCGGTATGCCATGGGTGGCAAAAAGGTTGTCCAGCTTTTTAATTACAGTTTCTGTTGTCGTTGATGGCATAACTTTAACTTCAAGCGAATTCGAATAGGCATCAATGACAATCAGAAAGGTATGCCCCTTGGTAGGACCCGCGAAATCAATGTGTATTCTTGACCAAGGTCCCCGAGGGTTTCCCAGTCCTTAACAGGTGCTTTTGGTGGGGACGGTCTAATTGCCTGGCATTTGTTGCATGAGCTTACCCAATACTCTATGTCCTTATCAATACCCGGCCACCAAACATAACTTCTAGCAAGGCTTTTCATCTTAACCATTCCCAGGTGCCCTTCATGTAACAACCTAAGTACCCTGGGTTGTAATTTGGCAGGGATTACCACACGATCACCCCACAACAAACACCCCTTTTGGATTGAAAGTTCAGTCTGTCTGGACCGGAAAGGTTTAAAGTTTTCAGTTTTTTGATTCTCCGGCCAGCCTTTACCTACCCAGCTAAGAACACGGGCAGTCAATGAGTCTTTCGCGGTGGCTCTGGCGACATCATAAGCTGATATGGGTAGATCGGGGCAAGTCTCAATTTATAGTGTTGTCATCGCTGGTGCCGGGTCTTCGTCAGTTGCTGGTAAGGGTGCTCTGCTCAAAGCGTCCACATGGGAAATTTGTTTCCCTGGGCGATGTGTCAGAGTGTAGGAATAAGCTGCTAGGAACTCTGACCATCTAGTCATTCTTGGGGACAGTATATTAGGTGTTGGCTTGTTTCCCGCCAAAATCCCCATCAGCGGTTTGTGGTCTGTTATGATTTGAAAAGTCCGCTCATATAAGTACTCGTGGAAGCATTTTACTCCAGCGACAATTGCTAGAGCTTCCCTGTCCAATTGGCTGTAATTCCGCTCGGTTTTGGATAGAGTCCTAGAGTAATATGCGACGGGTGCTTCTCTGCCATCAGGTAGTTGGTGGCTCAGGATGGCACCTACTCCGTATAGTGAGGCGTCGCAGGTCACTCTTAATGGCAGTGTGTTGCTAAATTGGATGAGAACGTTTGTTGATGTTAGCAAGCTTTTAATATTTTGGAAGGCTTTTTTTTCTTTGTAACCCCAAGTCCAAGTTCCCTTCTTGTCTAAAAGACGATGTAACGGTTCTGCTATAGTGGCCTTGTTTGGTAGGAACACATTATAGAAATTAATTAGTCCTAAAAAGGCTTGTAGTTCGGTTTTATTTCTTGGTTCAGGTGCGTCTTTGATTGCTTTAACTTTTTTGTCTGTAGGGTGGATACCCTCTCCGTCTATTGAGTAGCCCAGGAATTTGACGCTATTCTTAATTAAACAGCACTTTTATCTTTTTACCTTGAGGCCAGATTCCCTAAACTTAGTTAATACTTCTTTGAGTCTTTTCCTTAATTGAGTTTCATCTCTGGCCGAGATTAGGACGTCGTCAAAATAGGGAACGACTCCTTGTATGCCATTTAGGAGGCGTACCATCCGACTCTGGAAAACGCCAGGGGGCACGCTTACTCCAAATTGGAGCCGGTGACATTTGAATGTGCCCTTATGGGTGACTATAGTCTGTGCTTCTGCTGTTTCTGGGTCCACTGGGAGTTGTTGATAGGCTTGTGCCAAGTCGAGTTTAGCAAAAACTTTGCCCTTTGCCAGGGAGTGAAGCAAATGCTGGACTACAGGCACCGGGTATGCGCTTGGTTGTAATGCGTGGTTCAGGGTAGCCTTATAGTCACCACAGATTCTAATGGACCCGTCAGGTTTTATGGGTGTGACAATAGGCATTTCCCACTTGGCATGGTCCACAGGTTCTAACACCCCTTGGGCTATTAATTTGTCCAGCTGTTCCTCTATTTTTGCCTTTAGTGCAAAAGGAACTCGCCTGGCTTTTATTCTTTGTGGGGCTATTTGGGGGTTTAGATTGAAAGAAATGGGATTTCCCCGATACTTGCCAAGTGAGCCGTCAAAAACATCCTGGAATTCTCGGATGAGGTCGTCTTCCCAGCCGGTTGTAGTCACTCGATCGATCCCGGTCATCCCGATGCCCAATGGCGCGAACCATTCTATGCCCAGGAGGCTTGGTCTGTCTTGGTCGACTATGGTCAGCGGTAGCACCTTGATGTGTTGTTTGTAGGCGACTCAGAATTGTCCCATGCCTACCACAGGGATTTGGTTTCCCTGATAGTCCTTGAGGGTTAGGTGCTGCTTCTTCAATTCTTTGGGTTTGATACCTGGGACTAGCTGTCTTATTGTGTCCCACGATACCATGGAGAGGAAGGACCCCGAGTCCACTTCCATCTTGCAGTGTTTTCCTTCGATTTTTACGATGACTTTAATTTTCTTCCCACTTTCCGTCTGAGCGCTCTTTACAATGACAGTTTGGTGTGTATTGGCTCGCTTCTCTTCTTGCCACTTTCTCTCAGCTCGTTTAGGCTCAGCTCGTGTTGGGGAATTTCTGCGTCTCGTTGGGCTGTAGCATTTTTTGTTCCTGCAGACTTTCTCGATGTGCCCTCGTTTCTTGCAATGCCGGCAGATGGCATCGAGAAATCTGCATTCGGCTCGGGGATGGTTTTCTCCGCAGCCAGCGCATTCCCGCCAATTTCTTCTTTCACACTCTTTTCTGTTCATGAGCAAACGGTGGACCTCGTCGTCTTCTTCACTCGATTCAATTGTTTCGCCCGACTCTTTGTTGTGGGTTGTGGTGGCAGGCTGCTTTCTGTCTTTGGTTGGTGTTTCTTCGCTGTGTGTGTTCATCTTTTTCTTTTTCTCTTTTTTGAAAATTTTTTTATTAATTTTTTAACAAACAAACATATACCAACAAAACACAAAACATAGAAAACATAAAATATCTTTTTGGACGGCAGTTTGATCCCGAGTTACATCTTTTTGTACAGACATAAATTCAAGTTCATGCTTACTTTTATATAGCAATTCCATTTCTTATTTACTATTTTACATTTTCTATATAGCTTCTCCCCTCTTTTCACTCTCTTAATTCTATTATATTTGTTTCATCTCAATTTAAATCATTATACTTATATCTTTTGTCTGTCCTGTTTCAGCTGTCTATTATTTTTTCTCATAAACACAAAATTTCTTCTGTAATGACTGATTGGAGTATAATGCCTTGTCATACTTATCCTTCCCCTAATTTTAAAGCTTAACATAACACATAATTTTCATTCGGATTCTGCGTA
>BLBF01016020.1:0-12329 GCA_015471245.1 Laticauda colubrina
GCATATATATATATATATATATATATGCTGTTCAGCTTCCTTCGGGTATTATCCCACGTCATTGTAATGCTTTTAAAGTTGTAGCAACGTTTCAGCAGAATCTCATCTGCCATCATCAGGCTTCTGTATTGAGTTTGTGTGTGTGTGTGTGTGTGTGTGTATATATATAATGTTTTTGCTATGTTTTTAGAATTTTTCTTTTTACATTTTCAAGGGGAAGTACCAAGCAGAGTCTGAATGAGATCTACATGATATAAAATAGATATTAGTAATTTGAATGTTATAATTTTAAAATGCACATTCAATGTTTAATGAGATTTCATATGATAATAATAAGATTTAAAGGTGTTGCACTTCGATTGGCAATCATAGGGGGAATTTTGCTTCTTAAGAATGTTGGAAGAGAACATATGAAATTGTAAACAAGACAGACGAAAGTATAAGTACAATGAATAAAAAGATATAGAAATTTAGGTAAAAGAAATACAGTTGAATAAGAAGAAAATGAGATAACCATAAAAGAAAATTAAGAGAAGTAAAGGGAGAAATCGTGAGAAGTTGGAAAAAAAATAATAAGATATGAAGTTGAATACATAAGGTGAATATGCATATGAAATTGTGTCTGTATGGAAATGTGATAACCCAGAACAATGCTGTACTCAAATAAAATTTGTTTTGTTAAAACTCAATAAAACTTTATTAAAAAAAAATAATTAATTTGGTCAGTTTGGTCCAGCGGGTAAGGCACCAGACCTGATATGTTTGCTACCTTGAATTACTTAAAAATCATAAAGGCGGGAAACAAGAAAATAAACAAATAATGTTAAGAAATAATGTTCTTCTCTTTCCAAGGTCAACTGAACATAAATCCTATCTGTTACCATCAGAATATAACACAACAGATCAACGCTACCACAGAACTTACCTCTTTAAGCTGAGTGATCATGCCAAGAACAATCACTTCTCCCATTTTGGCAGAGCTGCCCAAAAGAGTTTCTACCGTTTTGAGCTGGAATCAAGAGACACCAGATTAGTAAGAACTACATTAGAGGTAGCTCACATATGATCTTTAAGACACTTTTTTGTGGCCCTTGGAAACCACCCCCCCACCAATAATTCCTAAAAACTGGAAGCAAAATCTGCCATTTTTAGGTGAGATACAATTAAAATAGATCTCTCCAAGAACAGCCCCAACCACTTGTGGTCCCAACTCCTAAGCAGTCGTCAGCTACTCCCCAATGATGTGTGGTATACAAGCATCAAAAAATTGTCCATCTGTAGGTCCATTATTTCAAAGCCTTCAGTAGATCTTGGCAGGTACAATAAAACATCTCCCAAAATTCAAAAGCAGCTTTCTCCAATGAAATGCCTTCCCGAAGGGTTGAATTCAGTCATTAATCATTCCTACACTGGCTTACATTTATGGGAAATATAGTCCAAGACATCTTTAGGGGAAGATTACTCCAAAGAGTGAGATCAATTTAGTTGTGTCATTAGCATTTCAATTTTTACCTGAAATTTACTTTTGCTTTCATCTGTTTGTGTGCCAATAGCAGATGGTGTGAACAATTCATGCCTATGGGTTCTCTGCACAATAATAAATAGGAGTCAATTAAAAAGACAAACAACATAAAATTATGATTTCAGCAATTTTTTTCAGGCAGGACTACTCTCAAACTCTTATTCAGCAATAAGAATTTGTCTTTCATGGCTTTTAGACTTCATCAAACTCCAAACATAAAGGGCAGCAGAGAAAGACTGTTGAATAAGCCCTACTATGACTAATCCACCCCTGTAGACTGCAGAATAGTACAGCTACTCTCTAGATCTCAGTAACAGAATAACCCATGAATTCCTACCCAGAAATTGATCTATATTCGTAAAAAACATCTAGGACTTAGTTCCTAGCAAGGATATTTAGGAACATAATAATAATGTATAAATAACAAAAGCACTAAATGAACTTAAAATTTCTTTCCATTTTTCCTACCTGTTGCAAAATGATATATCGTTCGCGAAACAATTCTGCTTTATCCCTGGCAGAGCCAAATAAATTAGGTGCAGAGTGGTCAGTCATAGAAAGGCTGAAATAAATTTAGACTTGGGTAAAAATAATATATTTTTAAAAAGTAATAAAACACTGTTTAAAATAAATCTGTTGCTTATAAAGGAATAGGAAATAAATTATACATAACTTTAAAATGTGAAAGTAGCTGAAATTGAAACTGTTTAATAATTATATGATAAAAACTTACGGGAGAAACTTCTTTCGTTCAGAATTGTAAATATATCGTGGAATATCAAAAGCTCCAATAATGTTGAAAATATGTTCCCTACAATAAAAATATGCATCCTTTGAAAATATATGAAAAATATATTTTTCATATAAAAATATGCATCCTGACCAAACAAAATCATTTGTAGTACAGAAGAGCACATTTGCATTCACGAAGTTACACTGATTCTTCTAAAACGGTTCCTTTTAAAATACTATTATCTATACTCCCTGGTTTAAGCCACAATGCTTCTAGATATGGTATATTAATGTTAAATATTTTAATGTTAAACCTCTCGAGGTCTATTCATCAGAGAAAATATAGATACCAATAGAGGAGACAGAGGACAATTAACAATGTAATTACAAAAAAATCCTCCTGGTGGTATTTGTTTTAAAATAAAGGAGACTAACATACATTGTTTCATCTATTGATCTGCTGCACTCCATGACTGCTGTTTCCACCATGGACCTTTCAATCATGTTGCATGACACTGAAAAGAACATTCCAAAATATTGAACTGGTAGTTTATGCAATTAGAGACAGAAAAAATACTTTTAAATGGTATTAAATCTCTTCAAAGTAAATCATGATAGAATTGCAAAACATTTAGAAGGAATGACCTCAATGTTCAAAATGAATACCTGAATCAAGGAAGTTCCAAAGAGAAAACCATACCCCCACCAATGCTGGAAGGACAAGCTACTATAAACAGAGCAAATCCGTATCACTATGACACTTCTAAAAGGGCCTGAAGACCCTTTTCTGCCAACTGGTCTGGAGCCCCAATGGTGGCATGTCATTCTGGAGATGATTAATGGACTAAGACTCATCTGCTTCCTGATCTTGCTCCCTTTCTTCCTGTCTTGTCAATTTTAAATCAATTTTAGTGCTAATACTTGTTTTAAGATTTTATCTATTTTTGATTATAGACCATCTACAGTTTCCTCTAAGCAAGATGGGTATCATATAAGCTCAATAAGTAAATAAAATAAAATTGTATTCTACTATATTGTTACCTGGTTGCCTTGTCCTTGATTTATCTGGGTGTCGGCTGCTAGAGAGGATGTGTTCTGGTCTTTTTGTTTCCTTAGAGTTTTTATTGTTTCTTGAATGTTGTATAAATATGGCTTGTTTCTTTGTGCCCTTTGATTGCTGAATAGTTTTCATGCCTAGCTTCCAGGAAATCCCTAACATTTCTGGATTTAGTTTAGTTTACAATATTCAGTTTCTCAGTTGAAATTGTGATTGAATTGTGAGATTAAGGAGTTTTCATCATATTTTCTGATTGTTTGTTGGTGCTCATGGATACACACAAACCATATAAAATCTTCTAGAACATCTTAAATAAACCAAAAGATGCAATAGCCCAAAGGGGAGAAAAAACAGGGGTCATCTGCAATATACAGTATAAAGACTGTAACAACCCCTATATAGGACAGACAGGCCACCAGCTTTCAATGTGATATATCACATGAATTTTTATTATTTTTCAAATATTAACAAAATTGAAAATTTACTTACAAGACTGTTTTTCAACAGCATCAATTATATTTTCTATCATGTCTTCTAGTTCCACTTCATTAGCTGATTGAAGAGCTTCTGTGAGATACTTTGTAGCCTCCCTGATGATTAGTAATATTCAGATTATTTCCCCAAAACATCTGATGTACACTTATAAAAAAGTAAAATATTAATATGAAACTTTTCCAGTTCAATCATCTGAAGTATTTTTCAAACCATTCAGATAAACTTGGTGTGTTTCCTAGATAGTCACAGCTTAATATTCTCTACAGTAAATATGGATAATATGATGTAGTGATCAGATCAATTCAGAGATGGAATACCGTGTTATATATATAAATATATTTATATAATATATAAATATATTTATATATTACATATATAAAACTTTGTGTCCAACAGGATTTAGTTCTATGTTGTAGACATTTTCTTAATGTGTGGCAGTTCTCATGTACAATTATCATGTATCATTGGCTCTCACGCAGAAAGTATAAACTTCTTTGATTTAAGAAGATATCATTTATCTAGGTAGAAGATATCATTTATCTATCACAGTATCTAAGTCACAGGCACATGATATGAAACATTTAGTTTTTGAAGCAACGTTTTCGAAAGTGTAGGTCTATATTTGGTTTACTGACTGAGGCCTGTCTTGAAGTTTTATAAAATGTAAGAACTGGAAAATAGTTACTACATTCAAAAACATACTATCAATAACAGCATATTTCTGTTTTGTTTTTCTCCATTTGTGTTCTGCATTTTTTCTCTTATAATTCCCATTGCAGCTCCAACCAACATAGTCAGCTAATAACTTTACTGCCAATGTCAATAAAGATTGTAATTTAACCCAGTGTCCCCAACCTTTTGGGCACCAGGGACTGATTTCATGGTAAAAAGTTTTTCCATGGACCAGTGAGGCTTTGTGCATCCTGCAGATGGGTCTTCACTTGTTTACACAGTTCAGTTTCTGGCATGTCGAACCCAGTACTGGCCCGCAGACGGGAGTTGGGGATCCCTGGTTTAACATACAGATGTTGTACAGATAGTCCTCAATTTATGACAATTGAGCCTCACTTATGTTGCTAAGTGAGAAAGTTGTTATGTGAGTTTTCCTCCATTTTACAACCTTCCTTGCTATAGTTAAGTGAATCATTATAGCTGTTAAGTTAGTAACTTGGTTGTTAAGTGAATCTGGCTTCTCCATTGACTTTGCTTGTCAGGTTGCAAAAGGTTGCAAAAACATGTGACCCTGGGAAAATACAACTATCATAAATATGAACCAGTTGCCAAGTATCTGCATTTTGATCATGTGACCACAGAGATATGGCAATGGTCGTGAGAAAAATGTCACTTGTCACTTTTTTCAATGCTGTTTTAACTTTGAACAGTTACTAAATGAACTGTTTTAAGTTGAGGACTACCTTATTTGTATAACTTGCTAAACACTAGTTTCCATCATAATTCAACTTGACATGAGGTATTAGGCAAAATGTGGTTATTTTAGTCAATGTGTCATGCGAGTCTGGCAACTGGTCTTTGTGAACCAGTTATATTAACTATGGGTAAATATGTTATGTGCATATAACCATAAACATTACTGTGGCAAAAAAGATTATATTTGGAAAATTAAATCTTGAACTTCTAAATATTTATTATAAAATTCAATGGACCCAATTTTCAAAGATCACACAACAAACTTATTTGTCCACTGCTCTATGCTATATTGTATTTAAGTGGTTCGTATTTATTTTAACTGACTTTTTTTATTAAATATGCAATGAAAGTATTGAAAAAGGAACTTAAGCTCAGCAGCGTCTTAAGTGATGCTATCAATCATATTACTTAGAATAGTGAAAATAAACTTATTATAACTGTAAGTCAGTGTTTCTCAAACATGACTTTAAGTGGATAGGGAATTCTTGGAGTCGAAGTCCATACATCCGAAAATTGTCCAGTTTGGGAAACACTACATATTTATATATGTGACTGCTGTACTTCTTTAACTAAAAATAGTTCCTTCTGAACACGTTTTCATTCCATCTGGTCTGTTGCATTTGCCAGTTTTATTTTTAAAATTTTAATTTGACTGTTGGGAGCTGCCCAGAATCATCTCGAGTCGGGCAACATACAAGTTTTATTGTTGCATTCAAGAAGGTATAGCTTATATTAGTATGAATTACACTGCAAACCAAGATTAACAAGCCGCAATGGTTTAAAGAAGCAAAGCAAGAGATGGTTAACAGATTAGTCTGCTTAAGTCAACACATTAATCTGGCGGCTTGATTTTTCTTCAGTCATCATGTTTGGTTCTATAGTTTCCATAGGCAAAAACAGCCATTCGGGGTGTTCACGGGTATTCAGATTAAAGATTTTTGCGGATTTTTTTGTTTTTTCACTACTCACGCGCGGAGGACCAAGCCGTGCATTTTGAAAGCAGCGCCCACTTTACTTCTCAGCTTTTCCGCAGCCATCTTGAACGGTTCGCGCCACAACGCGACTCCTCCCCCTGAGCTCCAGCCCAAAGTGCTCCAGCCAAGCCGCTGATTAAAGCAGCTGTACGGCCGCGGTTCTTCGGCGTTCAGTAAAGGCAGCCTTGCAACCGTTGGCAGGTTTTAACCCGTAGAATTATTCCCCCCTTCCCAAATCCGGTGAATTGCAATCGGTTTATTGGCTGATGATGGTATCTGGAGGGCACCAACCCCCAGGCCCTGGATTTTAGGACTATGGGGCAATGCAGAATCCTTCACTTTTGTTTTGATCCTTCTATGTAAAAGTGTTAATAAATGCATTTATTTAATATGCCTTATTAAAAGGTGAATGTAACAATTCATGTGCATCCAGCAGAGACTCCTACCTAACCTGCTTCCTGTGTTGTTTGCCCGTGGTTAAGATGTTGAAAAGGATCAAGTGTCAGACTGCACATCATTGTAAAACAAATTAGCCACATAAACTAAACTGGTGCCACTTGCTAGGCAAAATTTTGGTGGGATAATCTGCAGTACAGTGTTTTTGGAAGCCTTATATGCTTTATTTCTGAGAAGCTAGTTTTATTAATCCAATTTGCTTGGCTGTCCATCTATTCCAGAAATGTTGGTAGCAAAACAAAAACTTAGTACTAACTGCATCCAGTCTCAATATCCAACCTGGAATGCCTAAAGGAAGGTAGGATTGCTGAGATGCACCTAAAGCTTTTCTTCAGTTGCTAAAGCCTCATTTCTTCAAAAAAAAAAAAAGCTTCACCAAAAGATGTTTTGACATAAAACTTGGTCATTAGTATCTAATTGTGGTGAGAACATGTTCTGCAAATCTTATTCTGCCACATCTTGCTGACATTGCGTTATCTTTTATTTTTGAAATAAATCATCCCTAACTATTCTGATACACCATTTTTCCTTGAAACAGACAATAAGCTGTACTGTCTTACTGTGAAAACAATCTGATAAATTGAGTTTTCCTCTATATATTCTATATGGAGTCCATTTTCCTTATTTGAAGTATAGGAAGTTAGCACCCACCCCTCCGAGAAAAATGAAATATCCTGGGAAATATTAAAAAGGCAGAATATTTCCCCATAAAAATTAGAAACTCAAGAGCAGAAACTCACTTCAGAAGTTGAGGCTCACCCTCATCTTTGTTAATGGGTGGGCCATTAAGGCATGGGCCAGAATACTTTACATAACAAAGATCTCCAGGTAAAGCTATAGCAATTGCTCAAAAGCCCTTTCAGTGCATAATCATCCAGCAAGGTTCAACCAAGCCTGGAATTCAGGATAGCCTACAGAGTTGCCCCTGCATGACCCCATGGGAGTCGACAGCCAATCAGAATACAAGCTCCAATTCAAATCCCAGCAAAAGTTATAAAACCCAGGCACTCTCAGCACCTCAGTCTTTTTCTTGATCTCTTTCTTCACTTTGAGGCATGTGATCATCCTTCCTGTCCACCATCAAACCTTCCAAACAGCCTCCATGTTTCCAATGTCTTTTTCCCCACTTGGAACTGAACCCAGAAGGCTATTTCTTCCAACAGAAGGAAAGAGTTTCATCTGATTTACAAGTGACATAAAGAAGAGCGTGCATAAGACAAAGGAAGGGAGACTCCCCCATCAGGCAATTCCTCCCTAACCTGTTGGAAGAAATATCCTTCTGGGTTCAGTTCCAAGTGGGGGAAATAGACACTGGAATCACGGAAGTTGCTTGGAAAGAAGGTTTATTGATAAACAGGATCACATGTCTTCAAGCTCCTGGGAGAAAAAAGGGAAAGTGTTGCAGTATCTAAAGGTACTCCTGTGCATAGTCACGTAGCAGAAAATGAATCATACCTGAAAAAGACTGAAGGCAACAAACAACTCCATATTAGGCAAAAGAACTGGCAGGAACAAATAAACTCCAATAAACATCCTTATCTCTAAGACTACTCAATAAAAGAGAACGTGACCAGTCCTCTGGGCGCTCTCATCAAGAAGATTCATTGTGTCCGTGTGGTTCTTCTTAATCGATGCAAGGTCCGGTCACCTAGGCGGCTGATCGAAACTCTGCCAGTTCCCGCCGGGTGATCTCTTCCACTGCGGTATCGAACAAACTTCACAACTGGTGACCCCGACGTGATTCTTGTCCAGGGATACGTCGCCCGACTCCTACACTACGCACCGGGAAGGCAAGCGCTTCGTAAGTATGGGCTCCTCAAAATCCAAAGTTCTCTCCAAACATGTGGAGGAACTTTCCTCTATAGTCGGGAAAGCTAACAACCTGCAAAAGGTTAACGGCACAAGTATATATCCTCTATCGAAGAGACAAATTTCGCATTTTCTCCTTTACCTTCAAAAAAATTGCCCCGCTTATCCTGAAGAAGGCACTCTCAAGTCTTCTACATGGACACGTATTGGCAAATGGCTCCGTAATCCCCCCAGAGCTCCTCCAGACATTTTGTGTACGTGGCAAGCCCTAATGACTGCCATAACGACGATGTTTCCAATTTCAACTAATCCACAAACGGAACAATCTCCTGAAGATACATCGTCTTCCAAAATTGATACTGTTTCAAATTCTGCTCCCCTTAATACCTCTTCTAACCCCTCTTCTCTATATCCTTCGCTAACATCTTTAAATTGTCCACCCCCCTATCAATTGATTAACACACCGTCACTAACTTCCTTTGACGAGCCTTTAAAAACCCCTGGCAAAACTAATTTGACAGAACCTCCTATCATGAATTCCTTTCAAAAGGCAATACAAACTGGGAAGGTTTCGCCGGAAGACCTTTCCTGTTTTCCTATGGTATTACACACTCCGGTGGGGGCTAACGCTCCCTTTCCTCATTACGTTCCAATGGAATGGGACATATTGAAGGAACTGAAAACTGCCACAGTTAAATACGGTCTTCAGTCACCATATGTCCGTACACTTATGGAAAATATGGCAACTAATTACCGTATCTTATTTTCTGAATGGCAAGCTATGGCTAATATGTTACTCACTTCCTCACAATTGGCTTCATGGCATAATGATTATAGAATAGCCATCCAAGCCGCGGCGGCTGCTGGTTTACCACCGAATGTAACAATAGACCATTTATTATGCCAAAATACTATAATTACTCCTCAGCAAGAAATTACAATTGGCATTCAAGGATACAGTTTAATGAAAAATGCTGCTTTAAATGCTTTCCGCCGCATATCCGATTCTTCGCAACCTACTTTGTCCTTTGCGAAGATTCTTCAGGGACCTTCTGAGCCCTACTCTACCTTTATAGACAGACTGTCTGATGCCATTAACAGACAAATTGACAATCCGCTTGCACAGGCTGAATTACTAATAAAATTAGCAGTCTCTAACGCTAACGCAGACTGTCAGGCGGTACTAAAACCGCTGCCATCAATACCACATCAAACTCTGGCAGATTATATCAGAGCCTGTCAAGATGTTGGCACGGAAGCACATCGTGCCCATTCTAACGCTTCTGCCCTTGCTTCTGCGCTATCCTCCACCTTCCCTATGACTGTGCCTCGTCAAGGAAACTTATAATTGTGGAAAACCAGGTCATTTTAAAAGTCAATGCAGGGCTCGGGGAGGGGGAAATGCTCCAAAAAGAAAAACCTTTGCCCAAACCACCAAGCCTAAAACCATATGTCCAAGGTGCCGTAAGGGCTATCACTGGGCGAGCCAATGCCGATCCAATCCTCAGCAGGGACAGGCTTCGGAAAACTAGTTGTGGGGTTGGCAACTAGCCCCGACAATAAGGTTGCAAGTCGGAATGCATTCCCTGCTGAATTATCAGAAGATGTAGTTTATGAGGACGTAGGGGCAGTCGTTACTCTTCCCCTCACTATAACTACACAACACCCTATTGCATCTGACTGTCCTGCTTTGCTGATCCCCACTTCCGCTCTGATAATAGAAGGAGTAATAGCCGCTCCTTTTCTTTACAATGTTTACTCTATAAATTGTTTGTCCATGGCAGTAATGGGAGATCGCCCCTTTTTTCTAAAAAAGGGCATGATTGTAGCTACCTTTATACTTCTTTTGCACTCCTCCGATTCCCTTTCCTTTATGGCTTTGCAACGACCTGTACAGACCTCGAAACCTTTACTCACGGTTATTCTCAACAACCGATCCTTTTCAGGCCTCGTTGACACGGGTGCTGACGCTTCTGTTATTTCTGCCTCTGAGTGGCCCCCTGAGTGGCCGCTCGACCCTTCGCCGGCAGTTCACGGTGTGGGAGGAGCTCAAGCCGCTCAGGTCAGCTCTAACTGGTTGTCTGCTTCTATTGCTGGGGTTTCTACTATCGCGCACATAAAACCCTATGTGCTTCCACTGTCCTTTAACCTGTGGGGACGAGATCTCCTATCGCAATTGCAAGCTACCATTTCTTTTCCCTGATGATCTTCCTTATGCCTCATACACTACCGCTATCTTTGACTACCTCTGTTCCTGTCTGGGTTGATCAATGGCCTCTCCCGTTAGAAAAATTAAATGCCCTAAAAGAATTGATCCATGCTCAAAAAATTGCTGGATGTATTGAGCTGTCCACAAGCCCCTATAATACACCGGTTTTTGTGATAAAGAAAAAATCCGGTAAATGGCGCCTATTACAAGATTTACGCGCCATAAATGCCATTATAAAACCAATGGGGGCTTTGCAATCTGGACTACCTAACCCCAATCTCATACCTTCGGATTATGATTTAGTGATAATAGATTTAAAAGACTGTTTCTTCTCCATCCCCCTTCAAAAACAAGATAGGCAAATATTTGCATTTACAATACCTGAATTAAACAATTCTCAACCCACCCAACGATATCAATGGAAAGTGCTACCCCAGGGCATGCTTAATTCACCAACTATGTGCCAGGCCTATGTTAAAGAGGCATTACAACCTTATAGAGCACTCTATCCCAACTATCTTGTATATCATTACATGGATGATATACTAATAGCAACTGCAGGTGAGAAGGGCATTATACAAGAGAGCCTACCCCAGTTGACAACTATATTACAGGCGGCAGGACTTTACATAGCACCTGAAAAAATACAGCGCAAATATCCATTCACATATTTAGGTCATAAGCTTTTACAGGCTGCCGCTACTCCCGCGCTGCCTATATTGTCATTACCCTCTAACCCCACATTAGTACAGCTTCAGCAATAACTTGGCACTCTCAACTGGGCCAGACCATATCTCTCTCTTACCACTGCTCAGCTCTCTCCGCTCTTTAATGCTCTAATAGGTCTAAAACATCCTTCGGATAAAGTAATTCTCTCCAAGGATCATAAGGATATCCTGCAATTAGTTAACAGGACATTAACTCATTGTTAGGGATAACATTGTTTACCCTAACTGGTTTAGGTGAAATAATAACTATGAATCATAGTTAGTGTATGTTAAAGTGTCTGCAGCTTTAACTGTGAAATAGCAATTAAGGGAGTGGTTATGAAAACAATATAAAAGTAGCAAGTCTACAGCTTGCTTGCTCTCTGGCTTTGATGATCCCTGATTACTGCTTGGAATCAAGACTGCATTGCTCGAACGGGAGAGACAACAAAGGACTGATTTGTAAGTGAACTGACATAGGATATTCTACATGGACTTTGCTAACTGAATATCCCTGAATGGACTGACTACATGATAAATGACTATTGGACTGATATTTGACTATGCCATGAACCTATAATGGAATAAACTATATTCTTGATAGCACAAGCGTATCTGTTATTTTTACTGTATGTTAATAAACATACAAGCTTAGCTCACTCATTTATCTGTGTGCCTATCTGACTAAAGCTGCACAATTCTGTTTAGCTTGTTTACCTAACCCTGGTTGGGGAACCCAGGCTTAACACTGGTTATGGGCCCAGAGGCTGCAAAGTCAGTTTAAATAGGATAAAACAGATTTATGTAAAAAGTGAGAGTTTGTGTTGTTATACATTACAGTAAACAGACAGCTGTGTTTTATTAATTATATTTTTATATCCATATAAGAAAACATGGCACAAGTCAATATACATAGTTTGTTCCATCCAGCTTGGATATA
>BLBF01016026.1:0-10207 GCA_015471245.1 Laticauda colubrina
ATGCTTTGCTGATTCTAATCCAATGACCTTCTCCAGCAGGGTTGGAAGGGAGTATGTGTATTTGTGTGTGCATAGCTGTCAAAACTCCAAAAACAGATCAAGGAAGTCTGGGGAGGCCAGTCATAAATTAGAACACTTGTTAAGCAACCGGCCATTAAGTGAGGACCACTTGTATTTGGTTTGCCAGTCACCAAACCACGCCCACCCAGTCATGTGACCAGCAAGCCATGCCACCAGTCACATTATCAGCAAGCCATGCCCACCCAGTCATATGACCAGCAAGCCACACCACCCAGTCACAATATCAGCAAACCATAGCCTCAAATTAGGCCACGCCCACATAAATTTGAATTCTGCCTCTAGGTGGAGGGTATAAAGGAAGAGTTGATAGCACCAAGGAGGCGGTGGACTAAAAAAGTTTGGGAACCACTGATGTAATGTATATGAAATTGGAGCTCTGTGATCTAACTGTGTTGACTATTTGAAAAAGTTACTGACAGCCAAACTGTTTTTATTGCATATGATGTTGAATTTAGGAGAAAAGTAATAATCTTTCCTAGCAATTGTATCTAGCACTCTAATTTCACAGGTTCACAGTTAAAGCCCATGTCACACTGGCCAACGGATGCAAAATGGACACAATGGACGAGCAAAATGTTCCATCCGTTGTTGTCCGCTCTCAAAAGGGGCAAAAATTTGCATAACCGGAGCGGATAACATGGACACGGGGAGGACTCAGGGTGGATGCAAAGCGGATGTGGAATGGAAGCCCAGCGGATGGAAGCGGATGGGAGCGGATGGCGCAACCGCAGAGCTTCCGGGGGGCCTCAGCGAAGCAGATGCGGAACGGATACAGCGGATGCAGAGCGGATGCACAGAGGATGAAGCGGATGCACAGTCGATGCAGAGCAGCTGAAGCGAATGCAGAGCGGAAGCCTAGCGGATGCACAGCAGAAGGGGAATGGATGTCACGCGTTAATTGTGCATGCGGGGGGGAAGTATTACGTAAGCCCCCCGGATATAAAGGGAAACAGCTCGCACGTGGCCAGCATTCCAAGGAAAGACCAGCTGCTGGACACTTCGAGTTCCTTGCCTGCCCTGCCAGCCTGCCTTCCAGCCAGCCTTGGTGCCTGCCTGCCTTCCTGCCAGGCTTTCTGCCAGGCTTCCTGCCAGGCTTCCTGCCAGCCTTGGTGCCTGCCAGCCTCCCTGCCAGCCAGCAACCCCACAACCTTGGGGAGGAAGAGAAAGCCTCAGCAACCTGCCGCCATCCCTGGCAAGAGGGACAGGGCCAACCTCCCGCCCCCTGCCCCTGACTCTGCTGGTGCTGGGGCTTCTGCTGAAGCTGCTCCAGGCGGTGGTGCTTCTGCTGGTGCTGGGGCTTCTGCTGTTGCTTACTCTGTTGAAGCTGCTCTTGGTCCTGCTCGACCTGCTCGACCTGCTCGTGCTCCTGGACTTGCTCGTCCTGCTCGTGCTCCTGGTCTTGCTCATCCTGCTCATGCTCCTGATCCTGCTTGTGCTCCTGGACTTGCTGGCCCTGCTGGTGCTTACTCTACTGCTGCTGATCCTGGTCCTGGTGTTCATGATGATGATGATGATGATGATGATGATGATGATGATGATCCTGCTGGTGAGGATGATGATGCTGATTATGATCCTGCTGGTGAGGATGATGATGATGAGGATGAGGATGATGATCCTGCTGGTGCTGCTGCTGGTGGTGGTGTGGAGGAGCAGCCCCTACTATCTGGGAGCCCCTCTGATGAGGGCCCATCTGGTCCTGCCAAAGGGAGGAAGAGGCGTATGCGACAATGGGAGAGGAGGCAATACTCCATTGCAGAGACGCACGAGGATGAGGTGCTGGAGTGGCTGAGAGAGAAAGACTATCTGTGGTGGAAGGGACACCGGCTGTACAGGGACACCAAGCGGAAGCAGGCTGCTTGGAGAGAGAGGGAAGAGAGTATGGGTTACACTTCAGAGGTGCTCCTCGGCTGGTGGAAGCACATGCACACCTGGTACGGGAAGCTGCACCTGAAGAAATCTGGCCAGGCCACTGTGAAGCTGACAGACAGAGAGACCTACGTCATGGCCAGGTGCAGCTTCCTGGAGGGTGAGATCCGCCACCGAGGAGCACCAGGAGCCCCTCTGTCTACCCTCTCTCTCTGGCAGCCTGCTGCCACCCAGTCCTCTTCCGGCCGAGAGTCAGTCCCTGTCTCCAGGCAGGTTTCTGTGGAGCGTGCCATGGCGGAGAACCCGCGGACAGGTGTGGTAAGCATGGTGGAGTGCATAGAGGACTCCCTGGTGCGGTGGGAGAAAGAAGACATTGAGTCCACCACAGTCCTAGCCGCATCAACCCCCCCCCAGCTCCGCCTCCACAGAAAGGCAGAGAGCCGGACAGCTGGAGGGGCAGAGCCACAATATCCTGCTGGAGATCAGGGACACCATCTGCACCAGCATAGATCTCCTCTCTCAGCTGGTCCACAACGACTCCTCATCCTCCAACCGCAAGCCCTTCCTCACCTATGTCAACCAGATCCTCAAGGAAATGGCAGATCCACAGTACCAGCAGGTGAAGGACCGGATCATCAAGCTTCTTCACAACCCTCCAGACCCAGAGAAACCTGCTCCCACCCAGTCCAGGCCTGCTTCTCCACCCCAGGTGATGTCCCTTCCATTCCAAGGCTTCCCACAGGCCCTCACCTACCAGGGCTATGGCTACCAGGAGGTTCAGCAGCACAGGCAGCAACCCTTCCCAGTCCAGGCACAGAGTCATCGGGCGACACCGTTGCCACCTGTTTCACTGATGCCACCAATGCCACCCACGCCAATGATGCCACCGATGACAGCGATGCCACCCATGCCAATCATGCCACCCACGCCAGCGCTGCCACCCATGCCAGTCCTCACCCAGCTGCAGACCAGACAGCCCCACTACACTACTCCTTCCTCCACCCCACAGTCAAGCCCAGCCTCAGTACATCTGTCATCAGTACTGGGGCTGACACCCCATGGCATGGAGGAAGGACCTCTCAGCATAGCAGGGCTGAGCCAGCTGTCTGAGACCTTTCTCAACACACCGCCCCTGTTGTCCTCTCGAGGCCAGGCATTCCAGCACCACCCACCACCACAGCACCTGGACCCTTCACCCCTGAGACTGGGCACACCTCCAAGTGACCAAGAAGAGTGCCAGAGACCGGCTAGCTGGGTAACTGTGGACTTTATTTGGACACTTGACTTGGGTCAATTTTTTTTTACAGCTTGTTGTTCAATAAAGTTTATCTTTGATTCACACACTTGCTTCATTTCTTTTTTTTAATAAAGTCTTGGTGGAAACTTTTAGAATTGGCTTAAGCCTTTGCAAGCTTGTGGGATGGGTTAAGATAGCAGTGGGGTGGGCAGGGATACCTGTGGAATGACCAGGGATACCTTTGGGATGGCTAATAGCTGTGGGATAGATAAACCTCCAGTGCAAGCATAGTGGGACTGTATGGTCCACCCTCCCAGGTGCCACACCTATGGCCCTTTATTATCAATAATAATGTAATCAATCATCCACACATGTCAACACAAACACAACTCTTTATTAAACGCCCTGTTCATTGTAAGCCCACCCAACATACATGGCCCAATCTCATCCGTGTGATGAGACATGCTGAAGGAAGCATCCATAAAGCATCTACCATCCTGTCTTGCCACTCCACCGCTCCAGCTGGGGAGTTGCACCAGTGTTTCAGGAGTGTTGCGCTGCTTCTTCCCTTCCCGTGAGGCTCTGTTGTGGCCTTGCACATCCTGAGTGTCTATCAGGTTTCGCCCTTGCCTCCATTCCCTAGGCTCCATGTCCCCATTGCCTTGTTGACTGTCCATGAGCCTGTTCTGCAAGACTGGGTAGCGGGTGCGCATGAGATTGTGCAGGATGCAGCAAGCTTCCACGATGCTCCTCACAGTCTGTGGGCGATGCTGCATGGTGGTGAGAAGTACCTGGAACCTGTTGGCCAGGATGCATTCTCCACCATCTGCCTTGCCCTGGACAGCCTGTAGTTGAAGATCCTCTCTTCACGGGTGAGGTATTTGGAGGTGTATGGCTTCATGAGATAGATTCTGAGGGAGAAGGCGTCATCCCCCATGATGAAGTTGGGCACATCTTGCATGTCGTTGGGCAGGAGGTCTGGATCTGGGAAGCCCACGATGAGGTTGCCTTCCAGCCCCTCCTTGAGGTGACTGGCATTGTATACCTGGGCATCTGAAGATGAGCCGTAGCCTGAAGCATTGATGTACATGAACTTGTAGTCAGCATCGACCATGGCGAAGAGGATGATGCTGAAGAAGCCCTTGTAGTTGACATAAGTGGACCCCAACTTGGCTGGAGATTTGCAGGCCACGTGCTTGCCATCTATGGCTCCAATGGTGTGTGGGAAGTTCCACCTCTGATACCACTGCTCTGCAACTTTCTTCCATCCTTCTTCAGTGGAGGGGCACTGGAGGAGCTCCTCCTTGTTTTCTTCGATGATGGCCTGCACCACTTCTCTGACCACAATGCTGATGGTGTTGTGTGGCACTCTCCAGCCATACTGCATGCTTTTGTAGGTGGTCCCTGAGGCCAGGTGGTGCAGAGTGAGTGCCACCTTGAGCCCAGGTTCCAGGCTGGGGTGGAAGTTGGTGTTTGCCTTGGTCAACCTGGGTGTCAGCCACTGCACAACTTCATCAAACATGGCTGGAGGCATCCTCATGAAGTTCTGGAATGCCCGGGTGTCTTTCTTCCTTAGCTCCACCATCAGCTTGTTGTACAGTCCATACTCTGCTCTTCTCCCGATCCATTTTCGGACCCAGACGCTTCTTGGCCACCTCTTTTTCTTCCCATTGTAGAGTTCACAGAGGCTGTAGATGGCTTCGTACTGTTGCAGAAGGATGGTGGCTGCCAAAAGGACTGTGGTACGATCCACAGTGAACATGACTGGATGCTGTGGAAGAGCAAGAGTCAGATGAAGGCTGCAGAGGTCTGCACAGGTGGGCTGCTGGTCTGAAAGTGAGAGGCAGATGAGTTGCTCCCCCTTTTTATAGGCAGTGTAGGTGTCCCTTTGCATCCTCTAGGCATCCTCTAGGCATCCTCTAGACATCCTTAATATCCGAGATAGATCCCCTCTGCAAACGTTTTTTCCGCTTTAAACACTTTGTTTCCATGCTGCATCCATTCTGCATCCGTTCTGCATCTGTTCCGCGTCCATTCCGCTTCCTCCCTGCGTCCGGGAGGATGCGAGTTCCACGGATTCGCAGCAGATGCCTTGCGGATATAGCGGATGCGTAGCAGATGCGTAACGGATGCGTAGCGGATGCGTAGTGGATGTGTAGCGGATGCGTAGCGGATGCAGAACAGATGAACTGGATACATTTTCCGTGCAAAAGTTTTAGGCAGCCCAAAACTTTTGGAGCAGATGAATCGTCCATAAACGGATGCTGGATGGATAGAGAGGATGAAAAACGGAGGCAGTGAGTACAGAACGGATACATCGCGTTAACCAACGGATAGCAAGGTTTTACATCCATTTTACATCCTCTTTGCATCTGTTGGTTCAGTGTGACATGGGCTTAAAAGATTGGAGAAGGAGGCAAGCACATTTTCCATCCAGTAAGAATATAGTACATAGTCTGCAAAAGATTGTACCACCTTTGATAGTATGTGATATTTCTAGAAAGAAAAACCTTTTACTTTGCATGGGGGATAAACCTTTGCATGTCATAATATTCCACCTTTCTCACTGTCTTATCCAAAATCTGTCCATCCTCTTCGGTCAGTGAGAAAAGATCTGTTCAGGATGTAATGCTTTTATTATTGGAAATTATAGACAAGTATTGAGGCCTTCTTTGTTGTGATCCCATCTTTATAAAGTATGCTGTTCCTGGACATAAAACTTGACTTTGCATTTAGGAGGCTTCTCACAAGTTTTGATCTTTTGAAGCCTGGTGAATAAGAAGCAAAGCCCTGCTTTATCTATTTTTGACTGTTTTTTAATTATTGTTGTTAGGATGTGATTTTTTTTTAATTTGTTGTTCCAGATTTTTATGAATTATACAGAGTTTGAAAGTGGAGTGACACAAAATTGTATTAATTTTAAAAAATAAATAAATGCTACTATAGAAATCCATGAAGAATCCACCTTGATACATTAACTTGTGGTTAATTGGAATGGGAAAACTAGTCAGAAGAAGAGGGAGATAATAAAGAAGAAAATACTTGAAATGTTTATGTCTGAATATGGAAAGACTAATAACAGAGGTAATATTTTAATTTAGACATGTGCTGAATAAATAAAATAAATTAAATCTCTCCCTCCTTCTCCTTCTCCCTCTCCCTCTCCTCTCTCTCTGTTATACTTTTTTTGTCCTGCCTTTATTATTTTTATAACTAACTCAAGACGAACATACCTAATTTTCTTTCCTTCTCCAGTTTTCCCCACAATAACAACTTTGTGAGGTGGGTTGGGCTGAGAGAGAATGACTGACCCAAAATCACCAAGTTGACTTTCATGGCTAAGGTAGGACCAGATACCACACAGGCTCCTGGTTTCTAGTCCAGCATCTTCACCACAATTGATCATTTAGGAAAACAGGATTGTCTGTCATATTTATATTTCAATTTAGAGAAAAAAGGTGATCTCCGAATAAAAGCTCTTGCAAAAGAGGGTGTGTGTTTGTTTAAATGACTGAATAGGAACAGTGGGAGTAGCACAACCTTGTCTGGTACATACTCAAAAGCTGTTTACTTAGCTATGCCAAAATCATAGAACACATGCTTTTCCTAAGAACAGAAGTCATTTAGATGTGGTTCAATAAAGTTCATCATTAAATCATTAAAGGCTGTCAGGCAAAAGAGATGTGGGTTGTTTTGGTTTAGGGGAAGGTGTCTCTATTTTCCCTTTTTTGCTCATACATGATGTACTTTAGAACATGATAAACTAATGATTCAAGACTGCTCTCTCTGCATACCCAAGAATGGGTCTCAATGAATACAGTGGAACTTATGTCTGAGTGAGTATCACCAGTAAGTTCCAGGTACCACTAAGAACAAAAAGGAATCAGTATCTACAGAAGGAGTATCAAAGACTCAATCCAGGTACAAATGCCTTTTCAAAATTTGAGAGCAGAATGATTTGGAAGGCACTTTTTTTTTCAAACTTCCATAGAAGAAAAAAAATCCAGTTTGCTACTACTGGAAAACCCAATGAGATAATATAACATAATATAATTTCCCATTATGTTATATTTGACAGTTACCCATTTGTACTTTTGGGTGGAGCTATTCTTATAATCTTAAATCTTAAATCCTTATCTATATCAAATTTTGTTTTTATCAAAGCTTGTTGAATTCTGATGTGCTACTGAAATTACTTTTGCTTTTTATAATTTCTATTGATTTTTTGGTGTGAAAAAAAGAATCATGAAAAAATATCAAACAGTGAAAAGAAAAAGAAAAAGTGCAGGAAACAAAAAGATATTAGAAAAAAGAAGTGATTTCCAATTTCTCTTTAAAGTGTCAAATAGTGTTCCCTCTTCTTACATTCAACCCTTTTTAATTAACAAAAGCATAAAAAAATCTGAGGTCAGCAAAAAGTCCATAAAGGGTTTTCAGTCTTTTATGAAAACACTTATTATTTTATCCCTGATCAAACAAATCTATTTTATAGTCTTTCTTTGTAAGCAATCTTAAAATAGATGTTTCTTTGGACAGAATTAACTTGTTGAAGTATTGTATAATTTGATTTCTTGTCATCTTCCTGAGAGTGCACAAGTATAACTCTTGAAATCTATTTTTTATCTTTGTATGTTTGTATTAGTTTTGTGTGCTCTATCTGCTTCTGTATCTGCCTCTTCCCACTCCATAGAGTTACAACTCTGACAGCTTTCTCCATAATGCCTTTCTCAGGTTGTTCCAAAATTCATCTATGTCTCAAATGATTTTTTTTCTGTCTTGTCCCAATAATACCACTACCAGGTCTTCATTTATTTTTCTGATTGTTATTTTCATCTTATTTTCTAAGAACTTATTTTTTTCCTCAATTTGTTTAACTATTCCAATCATTTGTATCACATATTATTCCAATATTTTATTCACTTTCCCTTTCATATTTTTGTCAATGGAAATAATTTCAAAGAAAAAGTGGTGAATAACATTTGTCGTGTTGAGTTATGTGGAATTGTCCAGGGTGAGTTGTCTCATGGCAAGTTATCCAGGGTGATATGGGATGTCTATGGGATGTCTATGGCAAAATGATTGCCCTTCCTGATTTGGACTCGCTGTCAATTCCATTTTTCCACTTCAGCATCATCCCTGCTCTTTGGAGACAGTATTTTCATTCACCTGGAAGCCAACTAAATTTATTTATTACTTTGTGAGATGAAATTTGGTCACTGTTAGAAATACCCACAGCCACACATCTGTCTGTCTGTCTGTCTGTCTGTCTGTCTGTCTGTCTGTCTGTCTGTCTGTCTCTCTCTCTCTCTCTCTCTCTCTCTCTCTCTCTCAGCATTCATTTCCATTATATGTTTGGCAAAGTAACCTCATGAAAACATTTTGATCTTTTTTCTACTCAGGTATTTTTTGTGCTGATTTTTTTTAATCTAAGAAGAAAAGGAAATAAATGGCTAGAGGCAATCTTAGAGCAAATTAACTAGCTACTGAGAAAAAAGCAATAACAGGTAATAGACTTTTTAGGCCGTCTTCTGGTTATTTGTTTCAAGAGGTTTTAAATTCAATCATTTTCCAGCAAAGATAAGATACCCACTATCAGTGACTGGTTGAATTAAATGCTTGATAAGAGAAATGATTGCTGAAATAACATTGCTTATGAGTGTTGAAAGGCTGTCAAAGTACCTTTCTTCTGACGATTCGAATTTTCCCGCTGGGAGAAGTCTAGCGCAAGGATACGGACAACTGCTTGAAAGCTGGATCTTTTTATTTTTCAGGAAGGCGAGAGACTGCGAGGCTGAGTTACTGAGGCTAGCTAGCTAACTTTGAATGGTAAGTCCCTGGTTTTTATACCTTTTTTCTCCTTCTGTGTATGAATGTTCATTTAGTATTTAATGTTTAATGTTTAGATATTAAAATCTTGTCAGAGTTTATTTTTCGCCAGAAAGCAAACTTAGCGAGGTGTGGAAAATAAACTCTGCAGGCTGGTTTGATTGTATTATCGTTTTTTTCCTAATCTCTTTTAGCTTTATAATGGTTTTTCTATTTGTTTTTGCGACAATCTTCTGTTTGTTTCCTTTGTAATTTATTTTGTATCTTTTTTCTGTTTGTTTTGCTGATTTGGCATGTCCTGTATTTGTAAGGGTTTTCTTTTCCTTGTTTCCCTAGCTTTCTTAATTATTTGGCTTTTGTCTAAGGGGCTTCTTTTAATACCTTTATTTGATTTCTTTTCCTGTGCAAGTTTGTTTTATGGCTGGCCTGATGTTCCCTTCGGGCTTTTCCTACTTGGGTGACACCACTGTCCTCGTGAAGTTCCCTTTCCACATGAGCAATCAAAAACAGATGAACTTTTATGTACAAAACATCCTCTCCTAATATATACCTAAATGAAGCACTTTACCTAAATTAGGAGTGTCCAAAATAAACTATTTTTAGCAAAGCCATTAAATATTATGTAACAGTTGCTCATAGTCTTGAGGCCACACAATTTTTGAGCAGAGATTTACATGGATGGATGTGTAGCAGTGAAACAGAGGTGTCCAAAAGAAAGAGAATGTTCAAAAAGATGGTTGAACAAGATTTTTAAATACATATATTTTTGTGTCCCAGGCAGATCTTGGGAATCTTACACTAAAACTATATCTTCTATGAACCGACATTAATGTTCTACATACATGCAATATGTATTTACATATTTACAAATATACATAAATATTACATACATGAATTACAAGAAAAATATCAGAAAGTTTATCAAATTTCAGGGTGATCTTGTGCCATGCTCAAGGAGTTGTCTTCTAAAAGCAACCAAGGCTATTGGTGGATATTTCCCTCAGTTTCTAAGAGTCCCAAAATTAATTTAAAAAATGAAAGCTTTAAAAAGGAGTGGTACAAAAATATGTAAGAATACAATGAGGGGTTTGAGTCACAGAAATCAGTGAAACTTGATTTTTTTGTGAGTTTTTTAAAAATTATAATCTGCTGTTAGGGATAACATTGTTCACCCTAACTGTTTTAGGTGAAATACTA
>BLBF01016031.1:0-14293 GCA_015471245.1 Laticauda colubrina
GGCATCATCACCCATGATGAAGTAGGGCACATCTTGTGTGTCATTGGGTAGGGGGTCTGGACCTGGAAAACCCATGATGAGGTTGTGTTCCAGCCCATCCTTGAGGTCACTTGCATTGTATACCTGGCCATCTGAAGCTGACCTGTTGCCTGAAGCATCGATGTAGATGAACTTGTAGTCAGCATCAACCATGGCAAAGAGTATGATACTGAAGAAGCCCTTGTAGTTGTAATAAGAGGACCCTGAGTTGGCTGGAGCTTTGCAGGCCATGTGCTTCTCATCTATGGCTCCAATGGTGTGGGTAAAGTTCCACCTCTGATACCACTCTTCTGCAAGTTTTCTCCAGCCTTGTTCAGTGGTGGGGCACCTGAGAAGCTCCTCCATATATTCTTCAATGATGGCCTGTACCTCTTCTCTGACCACTTTGCTGATGCTGTTGTTTGGCACCCTCCATGCATACTGCATGTTTCTGTATCTGGTTCCAGAGGCCAGGTGCCGCAGAGTCAGTGCCACCTTCAGTCCAGGGTCCAGGTTGGGATGGAAGTTGGTGCTAGGCTTGGTCAACCTGGGTCTCAGACGCTGTACAAGTTCGTCAAACATGGCTGGTGGCATCCTCAGAAAGTGATGGAATGCACGAGAGTCTTCATTCCTCAGCTCCACCATCAACTGGTCATACAGTCCAAACTCCATTCTTCTCATGATCCATCCTCGGACCCACACAGCTCTTGGACGTCTCCTTCCTCTCCTTCTGTGTAAAACGTGACACAGTCTGAACAGGTTTTGGTTCTGGTGATGAATGAGCACAGTTATCATATGGACCGTTTCATCATCCATGGTAGAGAACAATTGATGATGTTGAAGACCAAGACCAAGGGTGATGATGTCTGTACACCACGGCTGCTGGACTCATACTGAGATCCAGATGATTTTCTTCCCCTTTTTATAGAAAATATTGGTTGTCCGCTAGGTGTCCTTCTACATACTCGAGACATACTCCAGACATCCTAAATATACGAGATACATCCCAGATACAAACGTTTTGTCCATTTTTAATACTTTATATATGAGATGCATACGCTTACATCTTTTCTATTTCCGTGCTACTAATGCTGTGTAGACGTTCCGTGTACCTTTTGTTTCCTCCCTCTTTCTGTTTTCAGCTGCAGCGTATGTGAGTTGAGGGGATGGCCAGAGGATGCAGACAGGATACAGCAGACATTTAATGGATGATAACGGACATAGAACGTTTGTTGCCTGTATATGTCACGGATGTACACCGTACGTGGCAGAAAGTTCATCCGTTCAAACAGTATTGTGCAGCTCAAAACTTCTTGCTCAGATGAAATTGCAGTGAATGGATGCTCAATGGATAGAGCGTATGAAACACGTATGCAGTGAGTACACAACAGATACATAGCGTTTTCCAATGGATGGCAAGCTTTTTTTTAACATTTTACATCCTCTTTGCATCCGTAAGTGCAGTGGGACCGGGCCTTTAAGTATCTGGACACTTGGCCTGTTTTCATGGAATATTCTGCTTTCTTTTGCTACAGAACTACCTGCTAATGTGGGTGCCACATTAGTTTTGCAAAGTGGTTACTATCACTTTATAATGCCTTGTTAAGAAATACTGCATTAGCTTTGGTTACTAGGATGTAAAAAGATGCTAAGGTTTTAGAAAGAGTGAAAAGAAGAACAACAAAGATGATTACGGAAGTGGAGAAAAACTGTATGAAGAACAGTGAACTGCAGGGGTGCCTGGTCAGACCAGTTCTATAGAACCAGTTGTTCTGATTCTGCCCAGTTCAGAGAACCGGCAAATTGCACCACTGGCTGGCCCCTCCCCTCCCTGCCCACTCATTCCTTACCTGTCACGCACGCTATCAAACTTGCCTGCATTTGGTAAGTTGCTATTTTCCTTCTACCCCACCCCCCGACCATCAGCTGTTCTGCTGTGCCGGGAGATTTAGAGTAGCTAGAAAGTAAGGAATTGTCAGGTTTCTTGCTTTCTAGCTATTCTAAAAGCAGAGATGAACCTTCCTTAGGACTGAAGCTTCTATTTTTCAGTGCAGACTCAGGCAGTAGATTGCAGAAAGGTAGATCTCTGAGTGAATCTGTGATTTTGTGAGCCTGCCTGCTTTGCCTGATTTTGGGTAAAAGTTGTTCTTCTTTATAAAAAATTCAATATTTACATAAATATTTATAATATTTTACATATAAGCCATGCCCAGCCATCACATGACCACCAAGCCACACCCACAAATTAGGCCATGCCCACAGAACAGATTGCTAAGAAATTTGAATCACACCCCAAGGTGACAGGAATTAAATATGTCTGGTTTAATGAAAAGAAGGAATTGGAGTGATATGATAGCAGTTTCCAGTATTTGAGGGGATGTGACAGAAGGGGGGGGGGAGTATCTTTCTCTCTCTCACACACACACACACACACACATTAGATGGAAACTAATCAAAGAGAGAACCAACCTAGAAATTAGGAGAAATTTCTTGACACAATAATTTATCAGTCGGAAGGTTTAATTTCAGAGATTGTAGGTGCTGCATCACTGGAGGTTTTCAAGAAGTGAATGGACAGTCATTTGTCTGAAATAGTATAGGGCAGTGATGGTGAACCTTTTTGGTGCCGAGTGCCAAAACAAAATATGTGCATGTGTGCGCCCATGGGCACATGTGCCAGTGCACCAAAGTGCCGGAAACTAAAAGAGAAGCTTGTGACTGCACACATGCCCATAGAGAGGGCTCTGCATGCCACTTCTGGTATGTGTGCCATAGGATACCATCTCTGGCATGCTTGCCATACCTGTAGATTCACCATTACAGATATATGTTCTCCTCCTTGAGGAGGAGTTGGGCTGGAAGACTTCCAAGGCTTCTTCCAATTCTGTTGTTCCATTAAAAGGTTACTATATGGCACGCTATACTTCATTGAGCCATGGTGGTGCAGTGGTTAGAATGTAGTATTACAAGGCCAGCTCACTGCTCACTGCAGGGGTTTGATTCTGAGCAGCTCAAAGTTGATTCTGTATCCAGTTTTGTTCATACTGCCAGTTTTGTTCACCACATTATAAAAAAAATGTTGAGACTCTAGAAAAAGTACAGAGAAGAGCAACCAGGATGATTAGGAGACTGGAGACTAAAACATACAATGAACAGTTGCAGGAACTGGGCATGGCTAGTCCAATAAAGAAAAGGATCAGGGGAGACAAGATAGTGGTCTTCCAATATTTGAGGGGCTGCCACAGGGAAGAAGGGGTCAAGCTATTTTTTTAAAGCGCCTATAGGCCAGACAAGGAATAATGGATGGAAACTGAACAAGGAGAGATTCAACCTGGAAATAAGAATAAACTTTCTGACAGTGAGAACAATCAACCAATGGAACAGCTTGCCCTCGGAAGTTGTGGAAGCTTCATCACTTAAGACTTTCAAGAAGAGATTGGACTGTCATTTGTCAGAAATGGTGTAGGGTCTCCCACTTGGGTGGGGGGTTGGACTAGATGACCTACAAGGTCCCTTCCAACTCTGATTATCTGTTATCTGATTCAGCCTTCCATCCTTCTGATGTTGGTAAAATGAGGACTCAGATTATTGAGGCAATAGGCTGACTCTGTAAACTGCTTAGGGAGTAAAGCACTGTAAAGTGGTATATAAGTGCTATTTCTATATCTTGGTCACGTAGCTAGGTGACAGGATAAATGTATCAAGAAATCTTTCTTTTCATCTATGGAAGATCTGGATTTGTTTACTCCCTGTCCCAAGCAAAACAGCCAAAGATATAAATAATGTGTCTCTGGTCCATAAACTTCTTATTTTCATAAATCCCTATTAAAATGTTGAGGACAACATGAATAAAAGGGAAATAACAAAGAATATGAGGGAAATTTGTTCGTTTCTATCAATTACCAGCTCCTTTTCACATGGTAGTTTATTTCCAACCTAGAATTGCTTCTAACTTCTGATACACCTTCATACATTAAAAAAAAACCAACCCAGCTAAGTAAGTCTTTCATGATATGTATTAATCATTTTGAAACAAAGTCAATATTTACAGTAATAATACCAATGTCTGAGGTCATTTTTTCTTTCTTTCTTCATGTGAGAATATTCCATCTTGCAAAATCTAGTCTACAAATAGCAGACTAATAAGCAATTAATAATGAATTAGTTAAGGATACTTAATTAGATGGCCCATCTCCAAAAAATCTCAGAGCTTTCCTGATCAGGAAAATTAAAATACTGTACATTTAAATTTTGTTATTACTTTTCTGGAAGATTATCAGGAATTTAAAAAATATCTTTAAAAGTGCAATAAATCGGGAGTAAATCAAACAGATATACTGTTTCTAAGAAAAATCTATGGTGTCAACTAAAAAATACTTCTTTGTTTTTTTTAGTTGCCAGCAGAAAGGGAGGGGGAAAGTCGTGCATTCCTAAAATACTTCAGATAATTGCTAGGTAGCCGTTAGTGCACAAGATTATTACTGGAGAGCATGATTGATGACTCTTGGCTATGGATATGTCCCATTGGAGAATATTCATCCTAGGGGTGGGAGAAAGACCAGGGTCAAGGGGGAATGAATGATGTGTCTTAGTGTTGGCTACACCAATGTAATGTCAACATGGTCACTCCTAATAAATCATTTTTTTTTACTCTGAGAGATGCGGCTAGAGACTTATGATTCGAATGGAGGGGATTTGTCGGAGCCCTGACATATGGTTAACTTCATGCAGTCACATGGAATTTTGAGAATAATTTGAGGATAACTATATATTTTATACATAATTGTTCTGCTTAAAAACTAAAAGGCAAAGAAAGACTGAAAACCAACTGTTGAAGGTTACTCTCTGAAACTTAGATAAACCGGTAATCAAACCTTGGTTTTCATCAAAGAATCAACTATTGATCAAAAGCCCATGTCACACTGCACCAACGGATGCAAAGAGGATGTAAAACGGACAAAAAAGCTTGCCATCCATTGGTTAACGCGATGTACTCACTGCCTCTGTTTTGCTTCCTCTCTATCCGTCCAGCATCCGTCTATTGACGTTTCATCCGCTCAAAAAGTTTTGAGCTGCCAAAAACTTTTGCGCAGAAAATGTATCCAATTCATCCATTCTGCATCCGCTACGCATCCGCTATGCATCCGTTCTGCATCCATTACGTATCCACTATATCCGCTAGGCATCCGTTCCACATCCGCGCAACTCGCATCCGCTCGGACGCAGGGAGGAAGCGGAATGGACGCAGAATGGATGCAGAAAGGATGCAGCACAGAAACAAAGCATTTAAAATGGAAAAAACGTTCGCAGAGGGGACCTATCTCAGATATTAAGGATGTCCAGAGGATGCCTAGAGGATGCCTAGAGGATGCAAAGGGACACCTATACTGCCTATAAAAAGGGGGAGCAACTCACCTGCATCTCACTTTCAGACCAGCAGCCTAGCTGTGCAGACCTCTGCAGCCTTCATCTGACTCTTGCTCTTCCACAGCATCCAGTCATGTCCACCATGGATCATAACACAGTCCTTTTGGCAGCCACCATCCTTCTGCAACAGTGCGAAGCCATCTACAGGCTCTGTGAACTCTACTACGGGAAGAAAAGGAGGCGGCCAAGAAGCATCTGGGCCCGAAGATAGATTGGGAGAAGAGCAGAGTACGGACTGTACAACAAGCTGATGGTGGAGCTCAGGAACGAAGACACTCGGGCATTCCAGAACTTCATGAGGATGCCTCCAGCCATGTTTGATGAAGTTCTGCAGTGGCTGACACCCAGGTTGACCAAGGCAAACACCAACGTCCGGCCCAGCCTTGAACCTGGGCTCAAGGTGGCACTCACTCTGTGCCACCTGGCCTCAGAGACCACCTACAGGAGCATACAGTACGTCTGGAGGGTGCCACACAACACCATCAGCATTGTGGTCAGAGAAGTGGTGCAGGCCATCATCGAAGAATACCTGCAGGAGCTCCTCCAGTGCCCCTCCACTGATGAAGGATGGAAAAAGTTGCAGAGCAGTGGTATCAGAAGTGGAACTTCCCCCACACCGTTGGAGCCATCGATGGCAAGCACGTGGCCTGCAAAGCACCACCCAAGTCGGGCTCCACTTATTTCAACTACAAGGGCTTCTTCAGCATCGTCCTCTTTGCCATGGTCGATGCTGACTAAAAGTTCATGTACATCGATGCTTCAGGCAGCGGCTCATGTTCAGATGCCCAGGCATACAATGCCAGTGACCTCAAGGAGGGGCTGGAAGGCAACCTCATCATGGGCTTTCCAGATCCAGACCCCCCGCCCAACGACACGCAAGATGTGCCCTACTTCATCATGGGGGTTGACGCCTTCTCCCTCAGAACCTACCTAATGAAGCCCTACACTTCCAGACTCCTCACCCGTGAAGAGAGGATCTTCAACTACAGGCTGTCCAGGGCAAGGCGGGTGGTGGAGAACACCTTTGGCATCCTGGACAACAGGTTCCATGTACTTCTCACCACCATGCAGCATCGCCCAGAGACCATGAGGAGGATCGTGGAAGCTTGCTGCATCCTGCACAATCTCATGCGAACCCACTACCCGGTCTTGCAGAACAGGCTCATGGACCTCCAACAAGGCAATGGGGACATGGAGCCTGGGGAATGGAGGCAAGGGTGAAACCTGATAGACACTCAGGATGTGCAAGGCCCCAAGAGAGCCTCACGTGAAGGGAAGAAGCAGTGCAACCTCCTGAGACACTGGTGCAACTCCCCAGCTGGAGCAGTGGAGTGGCAAGACAGGATGATAGATGATTAATGAGTGCTTCCTTCAGCCTGTCTCATCACATGGATGAGATTGGGCCATGTATGTTGGGTGTGCCTACAATGAACAGGGCGTTTAATAAAGAGTTGTGTTTGTGTTGACATGTGTGGATGATTATTACATTATTATTGATAATAAAGGGCCATAGGTGTGGCACCAGGGAGGGTGGATCATACAGTCCCACTATGCTTGCACTGGAGGCTTATCTATCCCACTGCTATTACCCATCCCAAAGGTATCCCTGCCCATACCACAGCTATCTTAACCCATCCCACAAGCATGCAAAGGCTTAAACCATTTCTAAAAGATTCCACCAAGACTTTATCAAAAAAAAGAAATGAAGCAAGTGTGTGAATCAAAGATAAACTTTATTGAACAACAAGCTGTAAAACAAAAATGACCCAAGTCAAGTGTCCAAATACACTCTACAGGTAACCAGCTACCCAGTCTCTGGCACTCTTATTGGTCACTCAGAGGTGTGCCCAGTCTCAGGGGTGAAGGGTCCAGGTGCTGTGGAGGTGGGTGGTGCTGGAGTGCTGGTCTGTATCGTCATTGGGGTGCCTGCCCCCGAGAGGACAACAGGGGATGGTGTGTTGAGGAAGCTCTCAGACAGCTGGCTCAGACCCGCGATGCTGAGAGGTCCTTCCTCCATGCCATGGGGTGTCAGCCCCAGTGGCTGTGGGGTGGAGGAAGGAGTAATGTAGTGGGGCTGTCTGGTCTGCAGCTGGGTGAGGACTGGCATGGGTGGCATTGCTGTCGTCGGTGGCATCATTGTCGTGGGTGGCATCGGTGGCATCAGTGGAACCGGTAGCAACGGTGTTGCCCGATGACTCTGTGCCTGGGCTGGGAAGGGCTGCTGCCTGTGCTGCTGGACCTCCTGGTAGCCATAGCCCTGGTAGGTGAGGGGCTGTGGAAAGCCTTGGTATGGGAGGAACATCACCTGGGGAGGAGGAGCAGACCTGGACTGGGTGGGAGCAGGTTCCTCTGGGTCTGGATGGTTGTGAAGCAGCTCCGTGATCCGGTCCTTCACCACCTGGTACTGGGGTTCCTCCATTTTCTTGAGGGTCTGGTTGACATCGGTGAGGAAGGGCTTGCGGTTGGAGGACGAGGAGTCGGTTCTGACCAGCTGAGAGAGGAGATCTATACTGGTGCGGATGGTGTCCCTGATCTCCAGCAGGACAGTGTGGCTCTGCCCCTCCTGCTGTCTGGCTCTCTGCCTTTCGGTGGAGGCGGAGCTGGGGGGGGTGGATGCGGGTTGGACTGTGGTGGACTTGATGTCTCCTTTCTCCCACTGCACCAGGGAGTCCTCCACACGCTCCGCCATGGTGACAACATCTGTCCACGGGTTCTCTGCTGTGGCACACTCCACAGAAACCTGCCTGGAGACAGGGACTGACTCTCGGCCGGAAGAGGACTGGGTCGCAGCAGGCTTCCGGAGAGATAGGGTAGACAGAGGGGCTCCTGGTGCTCCTCGGTGGCAGATCTCACCCTCCAGGAAGCTGCACCTGGCCATGACGTAGGTCTCTCTGTCCGTCAGCTTTACTGTGGCCTGGCCAGATTTCTTCAGGTGCAGCTTCCCATACCAGGTGTGCATATGTTTCCAGCAGCCGAGGAGCACCTCCAAAGTGTAACCCATACTCTCCGCCCTCTCTCTCCAAGCAGCCTGCTTCTGCTTGGTGTCCCTGTACAGCCAGTGTCCCTTCCACCACAGATAGTCATTCTCTCTCAACACTTCAGCACCTCATCCTCGTGTTCCTCCTCAATGAAGTATTGCCTCCTCTCCCGTCCCCACATACGCCTCTTCCTCCCGGACCAGATGGGCCCTCATCAGAGGGGCTCCCTGGTGGTAGGGGCTGCTCCTCCACACCTCCAGCAGGATCATCATCATCATCATCATCATCACCAGCAGGATCATAATCAGCATCATCATCATCATCAGCAGCAGCAGCAGGATCATCATCATCATCAGCAGCAGCAGCAGCAGCAGAAGCAGCAGCAGCAGCAGGATCAGCAGGATCAGCAGGACCAGGATCAGCAGCAGCAGAGTAATCACCAGGAGCCCCAGCAGTATCAGCACCAGCAGCACCAGCAGCACCAGCAGCACCAGCAGGACGAGCAAGACCAGGAGCATGAGCAGGATGAGCTGTATGAGCAAGTCCAGGAGCATGAGCAGGATGAGCAAGTCCAGGAGCACGAGCAGGACGAGCAGGACGAGCAGCAGCTTCAGCAGAGTACGCAGCAGAAGCACCACTGCCAGGAGCAGCTTCAGCAGAAGCACCAGCAGAAGCAGAGTCAGGGACAGGGGGCGGGAGGGTGGCCCTGTCCCTCTTGCCAGGGATGGCGGCAGGTTGCTGAGACTTTTGCTTCTTTCCCATGGTTGTGGGGTTGCTGGCTGGCAGGGAGGCTGGCAGGCACCAAGGCTGGCAGGAAGCCTGGCACCAAGGCTTGTAAGAAGCCTGGCATCAAGGCTGGCACAAAGCCTGGCAGGAAGGAAGACAGGCAGGCAGGCAGCAAGGCTGGCAAGCAGGCAGGCACCAAGTCTGGCAGGCAGACTGGCTGGCAGGGAGGCTGGAAGGCAGGCTGTCCAGGAGGCTTGGAGGCAGGCTGGCAGGAAGGCTGGCAGCAAGGCTTGCAGGCAGGCATGCAGGCAGGGCAGGCAAGGACTCAATGTATCCTGCAGCAGGTCTTTCCTCCAAATGCTGGCCACATGCGAGCTGCTTCCCTTTATATCTGGGGGGCTTGCGCAATGCATCCCCCCCGCATGTGCAATTAATGCACGGCATCTGTTAGGCTTCCGCTCTGCATCCGTTAGGCTTCCGCTCTGCATCCGCTTCATCCGCTCTGCATCCGCTCTGCATCCGCTCTGCATCCGCTTCATCCGTTCCGTGTCCGCTTTGCTGAGGCCCCCCGGAAGCCCTGCGGATGTGCCATCCGCTCTCATCCGATTCCATCCACAAGGCTTCCGTTCTGCATCCGTTTTCCATCCGCTCTGCATCCTCCCCGCGTCCGTGTTATCTGCTCTGGTTATGCAAATTTTTGCCCCTTTTGAGAGCGGATAACAACAGATAGAACATTTTGCTCGTCCGTTGTGTCCGTTTTGCATCTGTTGGGCAGTGTGACAGGGCCTTAAAGCCTTTTGAAGTCAAGAGTTGGACAATCATGTGTTCTCCAGACATCTTCAGTTATAATCCATACAGTTATCCTGATGACAAGAGTTAATGTAACCTCAAGTTCCATTTACCATGCTTGACTCTCCTTCCAAATACAGAATAACTTGATTAGAGGGTACCTTGGAAGCCTTCTATTCCAACCTGCTGTTTGAGCAGGAGATGCAGTACCTGTTCTAGGCTTCACAAAATCAGGAAACAGACTCCTTGTCCTGACAAAACCCCTTTTTATTTGGCTAATGTGAATTCCTCTCATTCACATCCAGCAAAGTCCTGGCAAACAGTCTTTGAAGGGTGAATTGCAAGCACAGACCTTATCAGGCTTGGAGAGTTGCCAGGATGATGGCTTCCAAGTGCAACGCTGTACAATAAAATACTTGGCAAGGAGTCTCTGTGAATTACAAACAAATCTTCACACTAATTAAATAAATTAATTGTCTCCTGCAAACACCACTCCCCTTTCACTCATATTTATTCCCTATGAGAGGGGCCATTCACCATCCACCTGTGGCTTTATTCATCCCTTGTTCCTTAACTGTTCCCTTCTCCTGGAAGCTCTGTGCATGCACACATCGGGAAGAGGCTCCAGCTGTTCTTCTGCTCCACTGATCTCTGACTCCAAAGGCAGCTGATAACTGTTGGACGGCCCTGGCCCCATCTCTGCCTCTGATGCAAAGCCATCGTCAGAGCCTTCCCCGGACTCCAGGACTGGCCAAATGTTCCTCCCCAAACTCCTCACTGTCTGAATATGTTGCCAGCTGTGCTGGCTGCTGGCAGGCCACAACAATACCATTCCAAACAAATATCTGTCCAATTTTTCTTGAAAGCCTCCAATGCTGGAGCACCCACAACTTATGAAGGCAAGCTGCTCCACCGATTCATTGTGTCCTCTGTCAGGAAATGTGACCTTAATTCGAAGTTGGGTCTCTGCTTGATAAGGTTCCATCAAATAATCTGGTGTTATCATAAGGGTGCCACGACCAACCCAAGCAGCATTTTAATATGCAAGTTCTTAATCCTTACAATTGTAGTTTATTCATTGGAGCATTTTTGAAAGCTATCCTTGTAGAAATAACATGTTCTGACCCAGGCTTCATCAAATATACCTAAACACAATCGTGTTTTAAAAGCAAAACCCATTTTATTGCAACACTGGGAATTACTTGCATTCCAAGCCAGAATTAATTATAAACAGTTCCCCAAGATAAGCACATGCCTTTCAGTGCTGTGGAATGCTGCCAAAACTAGAAGTTTCCAATTATAACAAACCAACCGAAGTACCAGAAAAAAACAACCACAGCTTCAAGGAGGACTCGGAATCTGTTGAATTACTTTGCTTCCTGCAAAGCTTTTCGTCATTGAGGTCTGACTTTTATTCCTTATGGGAGGGGCAATCACCTCCCAGCCTTACTCCCAAGTTGCCCCTTCTGGTTCAGCTTCTCTCACCTTCTACCAGCTCTGTGCACACACGCACTGGGAACAGGCTCCTCTGGGTCCTCTGCTTCACTGCTGCCAGACTCTGGAGGCTCCAGAGTCATCACACAATTTCCAGGTGGTCCTGTATCAGGTGCAGGACCCTTATCCAAGTCCTCTCCAGACTCCCTGACTGAACCCTTGTCTTCCTCACTGTCTGACTCCACTGCTGTCTGCACCAGCTGCCAACGAACCACAACAAAACTTTTAGACAGAAGATCTCCAATAGGGGTCTTGAAGCACAAGTATCAAACTTCAGGCCATGGTTGCTTTGAAGCTTCAAAGACCAGATCTGAAGTAGCGCTTTACTCAAACTCATGAACAAGCAGAGAAGAGAGGGGTTTTGAATTTTAATTGGGATGCTGAAACATCAAATCACACTTGTTTGTTTCCTAGAGACCTGTCGTGTTAGTGTAAAAGGGAATGAAGCATGAAATGTAAAAGATGTCTATCTCTCAGATAATGAATGGATGCCTTGTTTATGGAATTAGGTTATTTCACATTAATTTAAAGAACACAAAGGAGCACTTACATTGAGGATATGCTAAGGTGAACATTTCTTTAGCTGTAGTTAATTGATTAGTCAGTTGGAAAGGAAAAACATTATTCATTTAAGCATTCTTGAATTAATAGACAGCCGTAACAGACAAATACACTTGTGCAATGGAGTGTAAAACAACTGTTTCCTGAGTATGGCTTTCTTACTGAGTCTGTGCTTTTATTAAATCCTGAATGTAAATAAACAAAATGTTGAAGAAGAATGATATAACCTGTAGGTTTTTGTTTTTTTAAAAAAGAATGCAATTCTCTGGATTTTCCACCGCAACTAAGTGTCTAAGCACAACCAATTTTATGGGGGAGAATTTGGAATCTTACATAGCCAATCTTAAGGGAAGATGGAGAAACTTGCTGAAAAGGTGACTCTAACTGCAATGACCCCATGAAAATAGATATTTAATGATTTATTAAAAATCATTTGATGCTTAGGAATCAATCTGTCTAATCTCACAAGGAGGAGTTTCTAAGTTCCAGAAAAAGCCCAAACATATTTCCCCTTGGAAGGCTGGAATCAGTGTGAATACAAGTATTGCTTCCTGCTTATAAACAGAATGGAATGCAATGCAATGCAATGCAACAGAACATAACAAAACAGAACATGATCTTGGAGGTATACTCATCCAACTCTCTGCTCAAGCAGAAGACTTAATACCATTTCAGACAAAACAATTTCCAATATCTTCTTAAAAACCACCAGTGATAGAACACCCACAACTTCTGGAGACAAACCATTCCACTGTTTGTTCTAAACTATCAGGAAACTTCTTAATTCTAGGCTGGATCTCTCCTTGATAAAGCCCATGTCACACTGCGCCAACGGATGCAAAGAGGATGTAAAATGGAGAAAAATGCTTGCCATTCGTTGGAAAACATGATGCATCTGTTGTGTACTCACTGCGTATGTCTTTTATACGCTCTATCCATCGAGCATCCATCTACTGCTATATCATCCGCTCAAAAAGTTTTTAGCAGCACAAAACTTTTTGAGTGGATGAACTTTCCACCACGTACGATCTACATCCGTGACACATACGGGCAACAAACATTCTATGTCCGTTGTCATCCGTTAAACATCCGATGTATCCTCTAGGCATCCTCTGGGCATCCACGCAACTCACATCCGCTCCAGCGGAAAATGGAAAGAGGGAGGAAGCGAAAGGTATGCGGACGTCCACACAGCGTTAGTAGCATGGACATAGAAAGGATGTAAGCAGATGCAGCTAAGATATAAAGCATTAAAATGGACAAAACGTTTGTATATGGGATGTATCTTGGATATTTAGGATGTCTGGAGGATGTCTAGAGTATGTGGAAAGACACCTAGCGGAAAGCTGATATTTCCTATAAAGAGGGGGAGGAAATCACCTAGATCTCAGTATGAGTCCAGCAGCCATGGTGTGCAGACCTCTTCAGCCTTGGTCTTGCTCTTCCACATCATCCATTGATCTCCACCATGGATCATCGCACACTCCTTTTGTAGCCACCATCATTCAACACCAGAACCAATCCCTGTTCAGGCTGTTTCACCTTTTTTAGGCCAGGAGAAGAAGGAGACGTCCAACAGCTGTGTGGGTCCAACGATGGATCGGGAGAAGAGCGGAGTTTGGATTGTATGACAAGCTGATGATGGAGCTGAGGAATGAAGACACTTGTGCATTCCAGGACTTCATGAGGATGCCACCAGCCATGTTTGATGAAGTTGTGGAGTGTCTGAGACCCAGGTTGACCAAGGCAAACACCAACTTCCGTCCCAGCCTGGACCCTGGACTGAAGGTGGCACTGACTCTGCGCCACCTGGCCTCTGGGACCACGTACAGAAACATGCAGTATGCTGGAGGGTGCCACACAACACCATCAGCATTGTGGTCAGAGAAGTGGTGCAGGCCATCATTGAAGAATACGTGGAGGAGCTCCTCCAGTGTCCCACCACTGCAGAAGGCTGGAGGAAACTTGCACAGCAGTGGTATAAGAGGTGGAACTTCCCCCACACCGTTGGAGCCATAGATGGGAAGCACGTGTCCTGCAAAGCTCCAGCCAACTCAGGGTCCTCTTATTACAACTACAAGGGCTTCTTCAGCATCATCCTCTTTGCCATGGTTGATGCTTACGACAAGTTCATGTACATCGATGCTTCAGGCAAAAGGTCAGCTTCAGATGGCCAGATATACAATGCCAGTGACCTCAAGGAGGGGCTGGAACACAACCTCATCATGGGCTTTCCAGATCCAGACCCCCTAACCAATGACACACAAGATGTGCCCTACTTCATCATGGGTGATGATGCC
>BLBF01016035.1:1610-25148 GCA_015471245.1 Laticauda colubrina
TATATATATATATATATATATATATATATATATATATATAATATATTAATATATATTATTAATATATATATAGGCTACTGCATTTTACATGGGATTTGCCAATACATTCTGACATAGTTTCAGTCATATTTGATAATATAAACTTTTGATAATGTAAACTTCCCTATAGTAATTTGCTTATTAGGAATTTGGCTCATTAATTCCCATGAAATTGCATTCAAAAGTAAACACACTTTGATTGCTATACATTGTGTATGAAAGTATCTCCCTTACTGTAGGGTCTGGACCAGTGGTGGGATTCAATTGTTTTTTACTATGGGTTCTGTGGATTTGGCTTAGTGGGTGTGGTGTGGCCTGGTGGGTGTGGCAGGGGAAGGTTACTGCAAAATCTCCATTCCTTCTCCACACGATCCCACTGACCTTTTTTCCAGTCCGTTCTCCTGTGCAGGGCAACAAAAGAAGACCCAGCCAATCAGCTGGGACTCAGGAGGCAGAGAACAGGTGTGGGTGGGACCAGTCAGAGGTGGTATTTGCTGGTTCTCCAAAGTACTCAAAATTTCCACTACCGGTTCTCCAGAACTGATCAGAACCAACTGAATACCACCTCTGGTTTGAATGATGTTCAAAAACTTCATACCTATACCATGTTTCTCCAAACGCCCCCCCCATAGGAAGACCCACCATGTTTTCTTAATTTCATAAAATGAAATTAAGCCCCTCCCCCCAAATTTAGGCCTAATTTAAAACATGCGAAATTGGGGGGGGGGAAGGTGGGGGGGAACTTGCCATTAGGCAGTGGGCAACTTGCCTGCGGGCAGCTACACCTCACCATCAGCCACTCCTAACACCATGGTGGAGCACGGAGGGCCCTTACCCCTTCCTTACCCGGGTCATCAGCTAGGTGGCATTGCCGTAGATGTCTGGCAGCATTTCAGGCGCTTCTCAGGCCTCCGTAGCTTCCACAGTTCCCACCAGTGCTGGCACCTCTTTCACCAGCGCTGTCTCCAACAACAGCATCTGAATCACTCCTGCTTTTCCTCCGTCCCAATAACAACAGGAAAAAAAAAACATTTTGCGGTACCTGGGAGTGCTGTGCACTGTGTTTTGGTTTAATCCCAAGCAGCTGGGTGGGTGTGAGAAGAGCTGAGTGAGCATCTCTGCTGCTGCTACCCTTGGTGCTCCAGCCTCGGGCTCTGCAAGTTTGCAAAAGTCCCAGTGCACAGCCCATTCCTGCGTTCCAAGTGCCCAGGCCGAGCTGCAGCTGTCCCTCTCTCACCAGCGCCATCTCCAATAACAGCGGCAGCAGCAGTGGGAACTGTAGAAGTTACAGAGGCGGCTACCCCACATGAGAAGTGGCTGAAATGCTTCCATGGTTCCCATCGCTGCTGCCGCTGCTATTGGAGATGGCACTGGTGAGAGAGGGACAGTTGCAGCATGGCCTGGGTGCTTGGAATGCAGGAACGGGCTGTGCACCAGGACTTTTGCAAACTTGCAGAGCCCGAGGCTGGAGCACCAAAGGTAGCAGCAGCAGAGATGTTCACTCGGCTCTTCTCACGCCCACCCAGCCACTCAGTATTAAACCAAACTGCAGCATGTGGTGCTCCCAGGTACCTCAAAATGTTTTTTTTCCCTGTTGTTATGGGGATGGGGGGGAAGCAGTAGTGACTCATACGCTGTTATTGGAGACAGCGCTGGTGTGTGGGGGGGAAGAAATTAATTCACCCCCCAAAAGACGTCCTAGCCATTTTTTCGGGGCTCAAAAAAAAAAATAAGCCCGGCCTTATTTTGTGAAAAACACGGTATTTATCTATGCTAACAAAAATCAATTTGAGAACTGAATTTAGATAAAAGCCAGTTCCCTTACTATAAGCAGCATATAAAGTCATGATAACTGAGTATTTTATAAGCCTAGATAGGTAGTACATTTTTACACACACATCTAAGAATCTGCCAAGTGAAACAAAATGAGAAATGAACGCTCAACATTTTGAGAAGTTGTCACAGTATTCTTGGAATTGTAAAAATAGTATTCTTGAAATCACAGTTCTCCGTCGGTAGCAAAATTTTCTTCATAAAGCTATTCATATGCAGGACCTTTGCAGTATTACACATCAACCAAGTTATACTTTTAAATTAATTCATTTCCATTCCTCTTTTCTTTGCATAGAATCACCCTTAATGAGCAGCCCTAAGATTTATGTGATGCATGTGCCTTATTGACAGACAGGTTAGAAGGTTGGAGCTGTAATATTACTTATATTTGCATAAAATAAGGACTTTTAAAATAATTTTCATGATGCTGATTTGGATAAAATGATACTTGCTGACCATATTATAATTAGATGGGTAATCATAAAGTAACCTTTGCTCATCATCAGAAATGTATTATACAAATAAGCTCTGATTTTGTATCTAATTCATTCTCCTGCTATCTTTGAAACTGAGAAAAGTAAATGCGGTACAAGGAAACATCCAGAAAATGTAATTGCAAACTTCACTCCTCTTCCAGCCTTAAGTTGTTGTGGCATTTTATAAGTCACAAATGCTTAATCAATAAATAAAATATGTAGGGCTAATGCACACTCATACTCTATTGTGGAAATTAGTTGGTTGGCTACTCACAAAAACTGTAACAAAAATAGACTGTTTTGGATATAACACTTCAGGACAAATTTGTCTTCACAGTTTCAAATAAGAGGAAAGGCTTTTAAGAGAAAAGAATCTCATGTGGGCAAGCACAAAAGAATACCACCTGCCCTTTGGCTTTCTAACCAACCTGTTCTTATAATGACTGGTTCCAAAAAAAACATTTAATACACTATGACTGCTAGAATAGTGCTTTAACCAAAAAATTGTTCCCTGGCCTTTTTTATCTCAATATGCCAAGAAAACCTGGCTAAAGAACATATTCTTCTGTCAAAGCAAAATGGGTGTAATTCCCTACAGCAAAGCTAAAAGAGTTGATGTTCTAAAACAAAGATGAAATTCTACTGATGCAGTCCAACCCATTACAGCTTTGGGGGAACATTCAAACATCCTTGCTTAGTATTCTGTTCAGCAAATGAAGATTTGGCCTTTCTCATATGGCATTCTGGAGGGAATCTATAGGAATGTATTAATGCAGAACAACATTATGGCTGTTTATTATAAAAGCCCAAAGGAAGGCATTTTTAACCAAATCTGATCTCTCCTCCCCCAAAAATATTTAAAATAAATCAGCTTGTATACTTGATGTACAATGCATGGTATCTGTTTGGTATTATAGATATACATCCAAACTATTGGAGAGATATATAATTGGATCTGCTGGTTAGCCTGGGGCCCTGACAGGATTATCTATGCTGGAGTGGTTGGTGGAGTAATCCCACAACACTTACAGTTTTTAGTTTTATATAATTTTTGTTATTTTTAACAAGAATTTAAGCCTTTCAAGTGTCACTTTGGATGGTGAGATTGGTGGCATGAAAATTTAGTAAATAAATAAATAAATCCAAAAGTCTCTCCCTCCTATAATATGGGAAGTGGCAAATGTAACATTTTATTGTAACATTTTAAGAGTGTTACAAACATTTGATAGAATGTTCTGAAAATAAATGTACTGATTCATTTCTCTGGTTGGGGATTTTATAACTAATAGACTGGAAATTCTATGTGTCGCAGTCTGAATATGCCTTAAAGAAGTATGCATTAGATCAGTGTTTCTTGACCATAGCAACTTGGAAGATCTGTGAATTTCAACTCCCATAATTGGTTGGCTGGAAAATTCTGGGAGTTGAAACCTACACAACTTCAAGATGTCAAGGTGGGAGAAATATTCCATTAAATACATGATGGGAATTTAATTAGATTAAAGGTTTATCACAATCCATTAATATCACAAGTTTCAATGATGGTTCACAATCCAAGCAAAGAATCCAGAATGAACCCTCCAGAGTGGTATATTCAGGCAATGGAAATTTTCCAGAAATTCCCTGAATGCTCAAAATTGAGTAAAATAATAAAGGGAGGGAAGGAGGGAGGGAGGGAAGGAAGGAAGGAAGGAAGGAAGGAAGGAAGGGAGGGAGGGAGGGAGGGAGGGAGGGAGGAAGGGAGGAAGGAAGGAAGGCTCCCTGTCAACAATGAGGAAGCCAGCAAAAAGTCAGAAGTCCCTCCTACTGCTTTTCTATCCACCCAAGATCATTCTGTTTCTCTGTTAAGTAAAGAAATATCTCTGAAACAATGACTCAATTTGACATGGATTTTGGAGTCCTCCTATATTTTTCTCACCACAATTTTTAAGAAATCTAATAGAAGAGAAAGATGGAATAGACAGTTAAGAAGATAGTGTTTTGATTGGTGGGACCATACTAAGAAATATCTGGAATATCATGAAACATCTAAGGAAATTATACTGACAAAGGCTAGTGTTGCCTATTAGCCAAAGGATAACATCCAGGCTTAACACACTGGCTTTCATATAAATCAATAATTGCTTCTGGCTTTATACTTCATTAGCTATTGATGATAAATAAAATATCTAGAAAGGTTATCCATTTATTTGAAAAATAACACCAGTATAAGAATGATATCCAGTTTTACACTGATAACCTGCAAATCAAACTGCAAATGTTGTGGAAGTCCTGAACCAATATTTGGAGGCTATTAAAGAGTAGGTGAGGCAAAGTAACCTCAGATTAAATGCTAACAAGACAGAATTGCTACTAGTTAAAAAATATCTGGGCAATCTGAAAATATCAATACCATTAGTTATTCTTGATGAAAATATGTTCCACCTGGAAGAGGTGACTCATATCTCTGGAATTCTTCCAGATTTGCAGCTATTGCAAACCATGGTCAATCCTATCTGATTAGTCAATTTCAACACTTTCTGCCCAGATATTATGGCTCCAACATGCCTACTCCCCACATCCCCAGATGGACTACTTTTTACACTCTTCAGAGGACTGCCTTTGAAGATGATGCAGAGACTGTTCAAATCAAATCAAATCAAACCTTTATTGTCAATGCACACCATATATACACCATGTATAAATGAAATTGAAATTGAATGAGCCTCCCTTGGTGCAGCCTCTTTCCCAAACATGAAATACATCTCAAAATATAACAAAAGTGCTCTCACGATAAGTTTGCTGTTGCCTCTCAATAGTGTCATATAATTCAGAGAGCGCTATACTAACATTTGCATCAATGGAATATAGACAGCGGTTATAACTATAACAGAAATTTTTCTAGGTAAATAAAATGGCTGACAAATGACAGTTAAGAATTCCACATCTGGAGAACAGTGTGTATAAGTAACTCTACTGTCAGTACACCAGTCATTATGTGTGTAAATACAAAGTCTTTGCTTTTACCAGAGTTGCTGTTTCTGTTGAAGCAATGTGTGGTGCAGTTAGTTAGCTCCACTGACACATCGAGTACAAGTGAATGAAGCCAGGTCTCCATGATAATCATTGTGGCGTTCAAAATAGACTGAGCTGAAGTCTTCACTCTGGTCCGTGTTTCCAGTGGGAACACTGACCGTTCCCATTGGCTGATGCCATTTGACAGCCAGCTATAAAAGGGAGCTGTCAAACAGCATCAACTATTGTCCGCCAGCTGGCTGCCTTGTTAGCATGGCAGCCACGGCAACCCTTTATTGTTACAATAAGGTAAAAGCTGAAGTTTGCTCCATGTTCGCCTCAGATTATTCCGCCGCTCTACAACAATCGTCACACAGCAGTCACAAATGAGCTTATTCACCACCATCCATAGCTCAAGTTCATTGCTTTTGTTGACAAAGGATCTAGCATTGGTTAGAAAAATACTTGGTAATGCTGGTCTGTGAGGCTGCTTCCATAACAGAGCTAGCAAACCAGCTCTGCATCCCCACTTCTGCTTCGTCTCTCTTCACTGTCAACACTGCCTCCCAGGCCCAACAACAATCCATGGAGAACTTGGCAGTCTTACTACATCACTCAATATATTATGAGATGAAGTCACTGGTAATATCTAGTCGACTAGAAAATCCAATCTTTCGTAACTCCCCGCTGGTATAGACTAGTTTTTTTCCACTCACTCCATTATAACATCAGGAGTTCAAAGCCGCAGTATTTACGTGTGCCACCATCTTGTATGGAACTTTCAACAGAATGAAACCACCAAACAACTTACAGGACTACCTCATGAGTGCATGTTAATATCATCTTTAAGATTACTGCACTAGTTACCAGTAAGCTTCTGGGTTCAATCAAATTGCTGATTATTGTTATTTTAAGGCCTTATATAGTATGACACCAGAATACATCAGGTAGTGCCTTGAGAAAATTGATGCGGTTGATCGCCAACCTTTCGGAACTCAGGGACCACCAAACTCATAATTTTATATCCCTCAGACCAGAGACCCTGGGAAAATCTCCAAAAAACTCTGCAGGAAAATTCCCCATCCCATTTTCTTACTGATTGATCATTCTTTATTTGGGATTGCAGGATACCATCTCCAGCTCCATTCTCGGGTGGGGGGGGAGAGAGAGACTTTTGGCTTCATGCAAGGAAAGCAGAAGAAGCAGCAGAAGTCTTTTTTCTCTCCTCCAAACTCTGCCAGAAATAAGTCTTTGTGAGATTTGTCACCCTGGCACAGCCTCTCAGAGCAGGGCGCTTTGCAGGGTCCTAAAGACTCATTTTTGGCAGTTTGGGGGAGAGAAAGAAAGCCTTTTGCTGCTTTCCTTGAGTGCAGCCAAAAGCAGAAGAAAGAAGCAGAAAGCCCAGCGGCCAGACAAGGTGCGTGGGGTGCGTGGGGCAAGTTCCCCCCTCTGCCCTTTCCACCTCCTCTCACTATCTGGTGTTGTTCGCAATGCAAGCAACGCAAGCCTTGTGTTTCCCATGGGCCATGTGGGCAGTGCAGCCTTGTGTTCCTGCACAGCCTTGATTGATTGCTTTGGGGGATGACATTCCTCTTTAGTGGACCACCAAAACTTTCTCATGGACCACCAGGGATCCCCGGGCCCCTGGTTGATGACCACTGGTTTAGAACATCCTCTCCCAGATTAATATTTAGCTCCTTCATCCCTTGCCTTTTGCAAAACATTTAAGACTGCTTTTTTCCAGAACTGTTATGGTTTGGAATGATTTTTTTTTTTAATTTGATGTTGTGGAATTTTGTTCTTTGCTGTAAACTATCCAGAAATTTCATGACATGGAATGGGTAGGATGATGAAGAGATAAGGGGAGGGGAGGGGATGACAGGAGAGGAGAAGAAAAGGTAGGAAGGAGGAGGAGAAGTGGAGGAGAGGATGGAGGGAGGGAGAGGGCAGGAGAGGGAGAGGGAGATAGAAAAAATAGCCAATAGTTTTGAAAAACATAATCTAGCATATTGTATTATGCGAAATTCCCACCCTCTAGTCTAGTGCATGAGTCAAATATAGTCCTTCAGGTGTACCCTTTTCTCATTTAAGGCTGAATTCTCATGAATGGCTTCTATTTTTCAAAAACTGATAATCTCTTCAAATCCCATCATCTTGTGTTATTTCCTGGTTTATCCTGCAAACAAAGATAGTTCTTTAAATCAGCTGCAGAGGTTGGACTATTTGTTATTCTGAACATGACAAAGCAAGCCCTCTTCCAAGATAAGGCTGGACAAATTGACTCTATACTGAAAATGGATTACCTTCCCTGCCAAAAGGAATATGGAACAGTCTCTTTGAGCAAGATTGCTAAAATGCAATTGCCAGTAGGGTTTCCCCTTTGTGATGCCCTCACCCAGTGCTTCCTAAAGCAGGACAAATTACCCAAAATTGGCTAAAAGTAATTTTTCTTTGGATAATAACACATGGACCCATTTCCCATCACAACTGGGATATTTAAGCTGACTTAAAGATTTCCACATGTACTAAGATATATTCAAAAAATCTTCCAAAGTATTCCTGTTAAGACAAACATTAATGAAATTACCAAAGGTAATTTATTGAAATGACATGAAGATCATTCAATGATATTGTTTTCATAATACAGGTAGTCCTTGAGTTACATTAACATTCAGCAACCACTTGAAGTTATGATGGCACTAAAGAAAGGGACTTATGACCAGTCCGCAAAGTTTGATCAGACTTCCTGATAAGCAGTTTTGGGTAATGCAGGAAAATATTTGGGAAGCCCTGCCTTAACCTCTTAAAGTAACAGAACATTTTGAAGCATCAGGAGGAAAAATTTGATTCTCCAACTGTTTTCTAGAGCTGCCTTTTTGACATTACTAAATATGCAATTTCAGTCATTTCTCTGCATATGATTTAAAACATGAGTGCAAAATATCATATGGAAGAAGTCTAATGTGCAATTGATGCAGCAATCTGTGCACATGAATCTGACCTGCCCTAGAGTGGCTTCAGCTCTATTTATTCACTGAATATGATCAGTCCTTTTTTTTTGTTTGTTTGAAGAAAATTTTATTGATTTTTAGAAACAAACATAAACAAACACAACACAGAACATGAAAACATAAAACCTCTTTTCTGAAAGCAGCCTGATCCTGGGTTACATCTCTTTGCACAGACACCAATTCAAATTCATGCTCATTTTTATATACCATTCCATATCTTATTACCATTCTACATTTTCTATATAGCCTCTCCCCTCTTTTAACTTTCTTAATTTTATTTTTATTTGTTTCATCTCAAAACATATTTATATTTATATTCTTTGTCTGTCCTATTTCTGACCTAATAGCTGTCTATTATCTTTTCTCATTAAACAAAATTCCTCCTGTGATCACTGATTGGAGTATGACGCCTTTATATCTTTCCCCTAAAATTATAACACTTAATATAGAACATAACTTCCTTTCGGATTCTGCGTAGTACATTACAGCTACACACTACATTTTAAAAAGAAAAAGAAAAGAAAAATATAAATATATAATATATAATATAACTAAAACAACGATCTATACCAATTCAATTATATCATTAATGTTAATATTCATTTAAATTTTAAACATTTGGCACATTACTTTTCAAGTAGGTATCATGCTTCTATGGGAACGCTTATAAACTTTCCATAATTACTTCCCCCCCACTTCACTTGCATTTTAAAACATTATGTCATTAAAATGTTCCCATTCCTTTCTAAATTAATTCTCTCATTTAATTCATTCCATTTATTTTATTCACAAATGTGTCACTAAATCATACGTTGTTTCCAATTTTCTAACAATATTTCTAAATACAAATATAACAATACAATCATATGTACCTTTGCAGAATCACTTTTTCAATTAAATTTTTACACATTATCTCTCAATAAGTCCTGTTTCTTTACATCTTGCTTCACACCCTTGTAGCTTTTCTTCCCTTCCCTCCTCCTTTGTTTCTTCTCTCTGCCCTTTTTAACCCCCTGTCTCTCCACCTCGATTTCCTTTTTCTGTATTCCCTTTTTCTGTTGCTTTCTCACATTATATCCACTTTTCACCTTAGTTTTCCCTTTTTTGTTTGTTGTTTTAGGTCTCAAATTCTCCATTCTCTTTCCCCTCTTTCCCCTTTCTTCCCCAAGTAGAGTTACTTGTTCATTTAAAATGGCTTCTTCTTTGTCCCAATCTTGTTGTTGCATAGTCTTTTCTTGTAATTTCTCGTGGGTAGAGATTGCCATTTCTAAGAATTGAAAAACGGAACCAAGAGAGCCCTTCCTTTCTTGTTCCTCTTCTTTAAGTTTTTTAAATTCTATTTTCAGTTCATCCACAAGTGATGCCATTGAAGAGGGGTTTTTTCTTTTAAAACAACCACCCAAGTGTTTTTAATCCTTCAAATATAGTTGCAAAAGTCCCAAAGTCAGCAAGCAATCCAAATACACACAAGCTGTTTCTTTTGACACCTTCTTCCTTTTTTTTTACTTTCTCTTCCTGGGGTTAGTATTTAGTTACAAAGTTCCAGTTAAAATGTATCTTAGAATTAGAAATAGAATTCCCCAGCCAGCACAACAGGAACCACCTGCAGTGCTTCTGGGAGCTACCACTGGACTTTGTACTAAAGGTTGTTAAGCTTTTAGATATATTAATTTAAAAATGGCATTGCTGATAATTATTGAGTAGATTAGAAATATAATAAATAAATAGCTATGATAGCTTTATTCAAGTATCTTTAATTTTGATTGATTATGTGCCATCGAGACAGTGTCAACTCTTGTAACCACATATATTTTCTCCAGGATGATCTGTCTTAACTTGGTCCTTCAGGTGTTCCAAAATGTACTCAACACTGCTGTCATCTAGTCACTCCAATTTGCTTTTGGTTGTTCTCCATTGCACTTTCCTTCCAAATTCCCCATTGATACAGACTTCTCCAGACAGCTAAACCTTCACATACAATTCCAAAATATGGTAATTTGAGCCTAGTCACCAACTCAAAACTTTCAGTTGAAGTATTTGATGATACATTTGTTTGTTCTTAGCTCTCCATGGTGTTCTCAGGACCAAAGTTCAAAAGCATCAATACTCTATTCTGCTTCTTCAAAGCCCAGTTTTCACATCCACTGAGTGTCAAAAGGAAAACCAATGCTTGCACTATTCTGTTCTTTGTAGGTCTAGATGCATACTAACTTCTGAGAGTCTTCTCCAAAGCTTTTATTGCTACTCTACAAAGTCTAGCCTGCAGCATATTTCTTGACGACTGATTTCTTTCCTTTTGATACTTAGCCCTAAAAGGAAAAAAATTCTACCACTTCAGTATCTTCACTCTCAATTCTAAGCCTGGTTGCTGTACCTGTTATCATTAGTGCTTTATATTTAATCTTACTTCTATTTTTTCATTATACTCCTTCACTTTTATTATTAGAGCTTGCAGATCATTTGCATTTTCAGCCATCAGTCATCTGATAGAGCAACTATGACATCAACATAGTTCAGATTGTTGATGTGTCTTCCTCCAATTTTAAAATTTGCAAAATATTGTTTTTCTGTGATGTGGTAGAAAGACTCACATTTCCTGTTTAATGTATATATGGTGTAGTGATCTGGACATTTTTTTTTCTCATTAAATTAAAAGGCTTTAGCTTCGATGGGAAATCATATTTAACATAGTAGAATTTCCAAACTTTTAGAAAATGCTATATTTTCTCTTAGACTTACAATTCTGCTGTTTTTTAAAATACACTTTAATGTAATCTCCTGCTCTCAAAGGGACTATAATGGAATTGATATGTTTAATTTAAATTATGATAGCAACAGAAATGGCACTTAGACTTATATACCACTTCACAGTGCTTTAAGAAGTTTACAGAGTCAGCATATTGTCCGCCACAGTCTGGATCCTCATTTTACCAACTTCAGAAGGATGGGAGGCTGAGTCAACCTTGAGCAGAGGAGAATCGAACTGCTGAACTTCTGGCAGCCGGCAGTCAGAAGAAGTAGCCTGCAGTACTGCATTCTAACCACTGCACCACAACGGCTCACATGATGCTAACTTGGGGGTGCAAAGGTATCTTTGAAAAATAACATATTTATGCATGAAAGTGTGGTAGAGTACTAGCAAGAAAAACTTTTCCATTCTTATAGCAAACAGGGTTTTTTAAATTAAAAAAGTAACCATGTCTACTGAAAATGGTGTAATAGTACCCATTCATCTATATCTGTTGTGGTCTGCCAGAGGCCAGTGGAGTTTGCAGCAGATTCAGACAGAAAGGAGGTCGGGGAGGAACATGGGCCAGTCCTGGAGTCTGGGGAAGTCTCTGACTCTGCATGAGAAGCAGAGATGGGACCAGGGGTGTCTGACAGTTATCATCTGTCTTCGGAGTCAGACATCAGTGAGGCAGAAGATCAACTGGAGCCTGTTCCCAGTGTGTGCATGCACAGAGCTGCAAGAAGAAGGGAACAGCTAAGGAACAAGGGTCAACTTGGGAGTAAAGCCACAGGTGGATAGTGAATGGCCCCTTCCAGAGGGAATAGAAGAGGAGCGAAAGGGGAGTGGGGTTTTGCAGGAGACAATTAGTTCATTTGGGTGAAGATCTGTTCCTGCATTCTTGCCAAGTATTGTCTGCTACAGTATGGCATCTGAAAGATATTGGCCTGGCAACTCTCCAATCTTGATAAAGGTCTGTAATTGTGAAATATCTTAAAAGACTATTAGCCAGGATTTTGCTGGAGAGGAATTCACTGTAAACTAAATAAAAGGGGTTTATCAGGACAAGGAGTTGGCTTTGTGCTGTTTGTGGAAGCCTAGATCAGAACAATAGCTCCCAATCACATGTTATAGTGGAACACTCTTTGAAAGTCTGTTCTGACTAATCCAACAGATAGTTAATTGCAGAACTTTAATGTGCATAGACATATTTGTAAAGTGTAAGTTTTTCATATTACACAAATGTTACTTGACATATTATTTATTTATTTATTATGTGGCATTTTTATTGTGTGAATGTTTTGTTTTATAATTTTAGAACTGTAAGCCAGCCAGAGTCACTTGGTTGAGTTGGGCAGCTATAGAAAATGAATGAATGAATGAATGAATGAATGAATGAATGAATGAATGAATGAATGACTACCTCCTAAACCACAGCACCTAAACAACCTGAATGGTCAGTTGCTTGATCTGCAGAACCTTGCCCTCACCTTGCATCCTCAATTCTTTTTTGTCTGGGCTTTAACTACTGAAGGAGATCATGAAGAAGAAAAGTGACTTTATACATCTCTAGCTCCTTCTCCTCAAATGAATTTCCTGAATACTTGCCGTGAGACATCTGCATTAGTTGTCAGTGTATTTCAAAGTTTGCTTCAAGGTGTTATTTCTGACTAACATAGTCCTAACTGAATTTAACACAAAAATTTCAGCAAATATATTTTGATCTTCTGTAATCTGGTTTCTTCAAATGTTATGGAATACTATCACTCCTAGAATTGCCAGCTTGCATAAAGATCGATACAATTGGAGGACTCTGACAACTCATGTTCATTTGTCATGTCTCAATATGCCATCTTATCTAGTTTAATTTGAGTCAATCATAACTCTAGGACATGTTTTAAAATCTGGAGAGGTTTTCTTCAATTTGGATCCCTCCAAATGTATTATGACTAAGACTTCCTAGGTATTCCCAGAAGCAGTGGTAGCCTAGTGGTTAGAATGCAGTATTGCAGGCTAACTCTGCCCATTCCCAGGAGTTCGATCCTGACTGGCTCATTGTTGACTCAGCCTTCCATTTGAGGTCGGTAAAATGAGAACTCAGGTTGTTGGGACAATATGCTAACTCTGTACATTGCTTAGAACAGCAGCCCACAACCTTTTGGGCACCAGGGACGAGTTCTATGGAGAGAGGTGTTTCCGTGGACCAGAGAGGTTGTGATTTCATGTGCTGCCTGCATACTGCAGATGGGTTTTCCTTGTTTTTCATGGATCGGGGGTTGGGGATCCCTGGCTTAAAGAGTGTTATAAAATACTATGAAGCAGTATATAAGTCTAGGTGCTATTGCGATTGCTGTTATGACCATAGGTTGGCATAGAATTCTCTGAGGTATAGATCCAAAACATCTGGAGAGCATCAAAATGGAGAAGGCTACTCTCTGGAGCATGTAAATAGTGATTTTAAGTGCTTAATTTATATACTGCATTTCAGAGAACTTCAGTGCAAGGCCGTTTTGATGTAGAATTAATTACCAGTGCAATTTTTTTTCAAGGTGACTTGCATCCCAGCATTTCACTTTTTAATATCTTAAGAATTGTTTCTAATTTCATTATGGAACAAAATGGAACACTTGCTTTGTATAGTGAGTTTTAAGAATTAAGATTTCCATATCTCTAAAATGTTTCTTTACAAAAAAAAAAAGTAAATTATGCTGACATTTTTATTTATGTTTCAGAACAAAACTTTAGTTGGCTAAAGTCTGGGCCAATAAGATATTATTCATGCAGTATAGATTAAGATTTCACTTCAAAATATATATCAACATTATTTTTCAAATGTATATGATATGTATGCTATATAGCAATGGTTCTCAATTTATGGTCAGCAAACTCTGCGGGAAGGGATGTTGTCAAAGGGGTACATAAAATATTATGATTTAAATCTTCAGTTAAGTCTTCGGGATTCGTGGCCATGGTCTGTAGCCACAAAAGGGGTCCATGGGGAAGAAAAAATTGAGAACAACTGCTATACAGCATACATTTACATTCAAACATCTAAACCAATACAGTACGATGAATTTCTTAGCATAAATAAATAAATAAAATTGGTACATATTTACCTGTGGGAAAAAAGGCAGTATTTCTGAAAAAAGAACAGTGATCTTAAGCAATTTAGGCAAATTACAACTAATATCATTTCAAAGAAGTATTATTTTATGTGAACTTCTTAACATTTTTATAAACATTGCATTCATTTTTTAAAACATTCTGCCAAATAAATAGGAAAGATCTTTTAATCTATTTATCTTTTTTATTCAATTAAGTTTTGCTTCTCCAAATATGAATATATTCATCTCCAAATATGAATATATATGCAAACTATACTCTATAAGCGGAAATTGGACGATATCCATTTATCTATTTTCCACCCTCCCTCAAATATCTCATAGATTTTCATCCCTTCCTGCTGGAGATAAACAGTTGCAGCAGGAAATCTTTAACAGTGGGAAAATGTGCACATATCTTTAGCCCAAGTTACATATACTGTAGTTCCAGCTTATACTATTTACACAAATGGACTTAATGGCCTAACACCAGCAATACTGAATAATAGCAATAGCAATAACCATTAGACTTAAGGCCCGGTCCCACTGGCCGACGGACGCAAAACATATGCATAAAGGACACAGTGGATGAACAAAATTTCAGGGGTGGCTCCATCCGTTGTCATCCGCTCCAAAAAGTGGTGAAAATTTGCATAAACAGAACGGAAAAGAACGGACAAGAACGGACGTGGGTAGTATGTAGCGGGGATGTTAAACAGATGTTCAGAGGAAGCCTAGTGGATGAAAGCGGATGGAAGCGGATGACACATCCGAAGGGGTTCCGGGGGAGAATTTCAAAGCGGACACATAGCAGAAGGGGCGGATGCATAGCAGATGAAGCGGATGCATCACGGACGCCTATAGGAAACAAAGGGGAGGCCACGCGGATGTATATCGGATGCAAAGCATTCACTGCACATGTGGGGAGTATGAATTGTGTCAGCTCCGCGGATATAAAAGGATGCAGCACGCACACAGTCAGCATACATGGGAAAGACGTGCTGCCACATACATCTTGCAAGAACACCATGGTTCGTCAGTCAGGCAAGAAGAGGAAGCCTGTGCCTACTCGTTCAAGCCCTGGCAAGGTGAAGAAGGCCAGAACCAGAATCCCACCCCCTGGCACTGACTCTGAAGGTGCTGCTGCTGCTGTGGTGGACCAGTCCCAAGGCCTTCAAAGCCCTGCTGCTGAAGGCCCTGCTGTTCAAGCCCCTGAAGGCCCTGCTGCTCAAGCCCCTGAAGGCCCTGCTGCCCAAGCCCCTGAAGGCCCTCCTGAAGCCCCTGCCAGAGGGAGGAAGAGGCAAGGGAAGGAGAAGGGAGAGAGGAAACAGTACACCGTTTCCAAGGAGCATGAGGATAAGGTGCTGGAATGGCTGAGGGAGAACGAGTACCTCTGGAGAAAGGGCCACAGACTGTATCGGGACACCAAGAAGAAGCAGGCAGCTTGGAGAGACAAGGCAGAGAGCCTGGGGTACACTGCAGAAGTACTCCTTGGATGGTGGAAGCACATGCATACCTGGTATGGCAAGCTACACCTCAAGAAATCCGGGCAGGCCGCTGTCAAGCTCACTGACTGGGAGATGTACATCATGGCCAAGTGCAGTTTCCTGGAGGGTGAGATCCGCCACTGAGGAGCAGTCCCTCTGAGACCCCTCTCCCTCAGACAGCCCACAGATAGCCAGTCCTCTTCCAGCCAGCAGCCAGCTACCCTGTCCAGGCAGGTGTCTTCAGAGGGCCCCATGGCAGAGACTCCCTCGACAGCTGCACCCATGCCGGCAGACTTGGAGGATCCCATGGAGGATGATGCCCTGCTGTCACAAATGGAGGAAGAAGCAGCAGCCACCAGAGGCCAACCCACCCCCACCCCCAGCTCCAGAGGATGCAGGCAGAGAGGCAGAGTGGAGGGCCAGGACCACAGTATGCTGTTGGAGATCAGGGACACAATGAAGACCAGCACAGAACTTCTCTCTCAGCTGGTCCACAGTGACATACCATCCTCGGACCGGAAGCCCTTCATCACCTCCGTGAGCCAGACCCTGAGGGACCTGCCCAAGGCCCAGTACCAGCTGATGAAGCAGAAGATCACAGCACTTCTGCACAACCCTCAAGGCCCAGCTGAAGCTGCTCTTACCCAGTCCAGGTCTGCTCCTCCACCCCTGGTGATGTCACAGCCCTTCCACGGCTTTCAACAGCCCCTCACCTACCAAGGCTATGACTACCAGGACTTCCCACAGCAGAAGCAGAACTTCCCAGTCCAGGCCCAGGTTCATCGCACGCCACAGACGCCACTCCTCACCCAGATGCAGACCAGACAGCCCCACGACACTCCTCCTTCCTCCACCCCATAGCCAAGCCCATCAACAGACAATCTGTCATCAGTATTGGGCCTGACATCTCAAGTCCTTGATGAAAGGCCTCTCAACCTCGCGGAACTGAGTCAGCTCTTGGACAGCTTCCTGAACACACCATCCCCTGTTGTACCCTCGGAGCCAAGCACCCCAATGGTGCCTCAGACCAGCACTCAAGCCACAGCCGCCACCACAATCCCTGCCCGCTTAACAGATGAGACCAGGGACATGACTCAGAGTGACTGAGAATAGTGTCAGAGACTGAGTTGTTTACTTGTTAAGTTTATCTTTGCTTAAGACATTTTACTTGGTTCATTTTGCTTATTTAATAAAGTCATAAAGTTTACCTAAGAAAGTTAATAAAGGTTATCTTTGCTTAAGACACTTGGTTCAATTTTTTTACTTAATAAAGTGTTGGTGAAAACTTTGAAAAAATGGTTAAGCCTTTGCATGCTTGTGGGATAGATAAGGATAGTTGTGGGATAGATAAACCTTCAGCACAACTTTAGTGGGACTGTATGGTCCACCATCCTAGCGATCCAGATGATTTTTCTCCCCTTTTTTATAGAAAATATCGGTTGTCCACTAGGTGTCCTTCTACATACTCTAGACATACTCCAGACATCCTAAATATACGAGATACATCCCAGATACAAACGTTTTGTCCATTTTTAATACTTTATATACGAGATGCATACGCTTACATCCTTTCTATTTCCATGCTACTAACGCTGTGTTGACGTTCCGTGTACCTTTTGTTTCCTCCCTCTTCCATTTTCAGCTGCAGCGGATGTGAGTTGAGGGGATGGCCAGAGGATGCAGAGAGGATACAGCGGACATTTAACAGATGATAATGGACATAGAAAGTTTGTTGCCCATATATGTTGCGGATGTACATCGTACACGGCGGAAAGTTCATCCGTTCACAAAGTTTTGTGCAGCTCAAAACTTCTTGCGCAGATGAAATCTCAGTGGATGGATGCTTGACGGATAAAGCGTATGAAACACGTATGCAGTGAGTACACAATGGATGCATAGCGTTTTCCAATGGATGGCAAGCTTTTTTTAACGTTTTACATCCTCTTTGCATCCGTAAGTGCAGCGGGACCGGGCCTTTATATACCATTTCACAGTGCTTTACAGCCCTCTCTCAGTGGTTTACAGAGTCAACATATTGCTTCCAATAATCTGAGTCCTCATTTTACCTACCTTGGAAGGATGGAAGGCTGAACCAACCTTGAGCCGGTGAAGATCAAACTCTATTAGTCAGCAGAATTAGCCTGCAATACTGCATCCAATCACTGTGCCACTCCATTACTACAATAACATTAATACAAATAAAATTAAACTTCCAGATATTCACAAGCATTTTAAGCCTCATGCCACTCACTACTACCAATGGAGTCAAGGGTTGTTAATGCATTTGGGCATCCACATTCAACATACTATTGCGAATAACATTTAAAAAGGAAATGATGAATTTAACAACATGGATAATTGCATCACATAATATCTGTGAATTCTCTGAACATTTGTGGTGCAATGGCCCACAAAAGGCTTAAATATTAAGAGTATATTTTTAAAAATATTTTATTTCTTCCTACTGCTTGCACAGCATATTTAATATACCTGTTCTCTCCGAGGCTTCTCCAAAAAACACTAAGCAGACTCTTTGTCCTGACCAAACACCTTTTATTAAATGAATGTGAATTTCTTGCATTCACATTCAGCCAATGTCCTGGCAAACACTCCTTCAAGGGTATAATTAGGAGCTCAAACCTTATCTGGAAAGCTGCCTGGTAAATATTTCCAAACACAGTGCTTACAGAAAGGGCCTAGCACAGAGTCTCTAGATACACAGACAGATCTTCACAATGATTGAATGAACAAATTGTTTCCTGCAAAAGCCCCCTCCTCTTTTAATCCTCTTTTAATCCTTATGGAAGGGGCTATTCATTGTCAACCTGTGGCCTTACTCTCACGTCAACCCTGAGTTCGTAATTGTTCTTTCCTTTTGGCAGCTCTGCTCATGTGCATGCTGGGAACCGGTTCCAGCTGCTCCCCCACCTCACAGCTGTCCAAGCCCAAAGCAGCTGATGACTGCCAGCCTGCCCTGGTCCCATCTCTGCCTCTGATGCAGATCCCTCATCCTAGTCTTCCTTAGCCTCCAGGACTGGCCTAGGTTCCTCCCCAACCTCCTCACTGTCTGACTCTGCTGCCAGCCTCTGATTGGCCAACTTTTGCTTTCCAATAGATGCTTCCTTCATTACTTACAGATCCCATGTGACCTAAGCATTAGTAAACACACTAGTTTTTATATGTAAAAGTTTGAAGAAATATTCTGAAGACACCAAAAATCTCCTGTCATCAAACAAAACCTTTTTACAGGGGCTTCTGATAACAGCCAAAAGAAGAGGCCATGCATCAGGTTCTCATGGATCAGAATGGAGACTTAAAGATACAACAAATGCCAAAAAACCATGCCTCTCATAACTTGTCAACATCTCAAGAAGCAATTAGTGTGTTTCTCCAACAATACGGCCTCCACCAATAGGAAGGCCCAGCATGATTTCTAGGTATGAGGTGAAATTAAGCCCCGCCCCCTAAATTTAGGCCTATTAAAACCATGGGTTTCCCCGCCATTTCTCATATCGTTCGTTAGAACTACATGAGGTGAAGAGAAAACTTGCCTTTAGGAGTGCCCTGCAGTTAGCCTAGGCTGGAATACCCTGATAGCCGATAGAAGCTCTCTTGAAGGCAGAGTCACCTGCCACTTCGATTGACCGGTAGAAGAGGCCTCGGGGCGAGCGCACACATACACTCTCCTCGCCGCGAGGCCGCTTCATCTGCCGATCAAAACAGTCCCCAGCTGCTTCGGAGCAAGGTTTGGCTCCCTAGCAGCTGGGGACTGTGTCCTCAAGGGAGCTTTTGATCAGCATATAGAAGTGGCCTCGCAGCGAGTGGAGTGTGTGTGTGCGCTCGCCCCAGGCCACTTCTACCGGCCAATCGAAGTGACTGTTGACTGCACTTGGGAAGCTCCCATCGCCAGAAAGAGCCTGCCCTAAAGGCTAGGGGACAGGGGCAGCCACGCCACGCCCCGAAGCAGCTGGGGACTCTATCTTCAAGTGAGCTTTCAATCAGCTGATAGAAACAGCCTCGTGAAGAGGTATGTGTGTATGGGCTGCTCTAGGTGGGGGAGGAAATTAAATCACCCCTGAGGTCAAACAAAAATAAGGCCTGGCCTTATTGTGTGAGAAACCCGGTATTAAGTTTCCTTGCTAAGTCAATTGAAATATAAGCATACCTCAGAGATATTGCAGATTCAGATCCAGATTCTTGCAATAGATATTGAAATAAAGTGAATCACACAATTTTTTTTGTTTTCTAGAGTATATAAAGGTTATGTTTATGTTATACTGTACTCTATTAAATATGCAATAGCATTATGTCTTAGAAAATGTATATTCCTTAATTAAAAATACTTCATTGCTAAAAATGGTAATCATCATCTGAATCTTTAGCCAGTTGTAACATTTGTCTAACCAATTAAAGACAACAATCAGTGGTTGTTTTTCCTTTACACCTTGTGGAAGGGAAACACCACTAGAAGTATATATCATATACTATCCTTCACTTATTCTCCATTAAAGATGTTAAGGGCAGCAGTGATATGGCACTAGAATGAACCCAGAGCGGGGCAATTTATGTTTGCATAATTCTCTGCCAACTCAAGGACTGGGGGTCAATGAATGGTAATGTAATAATGTATCATTGTATTGAAATATCTTTTTTTTTTCTTCGTTTAGCAGTGCCTGAAAAGTTGCTACAGTTTTCTTGGCAACATTTCAGAAGTTGTTTGCCATTGTCTCCTCCCGGGGTGAGCTTCAAATTTTTTAGCAAGGGGCTTTCTGCCCTAATGACTGGCTGGGTGGGCATGGCTAGGTGGTCATGTGATTGGGTGGGTGTGGACAACTTGACATTGCTTCTCTGCCCTAATTACCTAAAAAAAGATATATACAAAAAAGTTGTTTATTATTTTGTTCATTTAATACTTAAATAAAAGACTGGATAAAACCAGGCTTAATAGCAGTGGCTATGAGAGGGATCTTAAGGCTAGGTCCCACTGGACGACGGATGCAAAATATATGCAAAAAGGACACAGGAGACGAGCAAAATTTCGGGGGTGCTCCATCCGTTGTCATCCGTTCCAAAAAGTGGCAAAAATTTGCATAAACAGAACGGAAAAGAAAGGAAAAGAACGGACAGGGTAGTATGTAGCGGGGAAGTTAAACGGATGTTCATAGGAAGCCTAGAGGATGTATATAGTATGCAAACCGTTCACTGCTCATCCTTTCTATTTCTGTGCTACTAACGCTGTGTAGACATTCCATGTACCTTTTGTTTCCTCCCTCTTTCCGTTTTCAGCTGCAGCGGATGTGAGTTGCAAGGATGCCCAGAGGATGCAGAGAAGATACAGCGGATGTTTAACGGATGATAAATGGACAAAGAACATTTGTTGCTCATATGTCATGGATTTACATCTTACACAGCGGAAAGTTCATCCGTTCACAAAGTTTTGTGCAGCTCAAAATTTCTTGAGTGGGTGAAATCTCAGTGGATGGATGCTCAAAGGATAGAGCATATGAAACACGTATGCAATGAGTACACAACGGATGCATAGCGTTTTCCAGCATTTTTTAACGTTTTACATCCTCTTTGCATCTGTTGGTGCAGTGGGACAGGGGCTTTAGAGTCTTAATGGAGTTTCTGGTGAGTTACATGATTCTTATTATTTGGGAATTAATCCCCTCAGAGGCAAATGCTGAGTGGATTGTTTACAACACTTTTATGAGGTGTGAAATGCTCTTGGCTGAATGCCCAGAAGCTCGGTTAAGCCTATTAAGAACTTTTCCTTGCTGCTTCTTTTTGAGGCTATTGGGGGCTCTCTGAGCCCTGCAAAATCTTAGCTGGGGGAATCTCCCGACCCCTGTGAGCCCCCAGCAGCCCACCCCTGCCTCCTCTTTAGGGCTGAAAGTGACTAGTCCCAAGTCACCAGATGTCTTTGAGTTTTAGGCAGGACTACAATTCAGTCTCCCAGTTTCTAGCAAACTGGCTCTCCACTAAAAAGATATGTTGTACCATAACTGAGAAGATGAAGCAAAAGATATATAAAATTAAAAATCTGGAAAAGCCCATAAACTACAGTCAATCTGTATTTGCCTGGTCCTCTCCTTTTTCTTTCATTAAGTAGGACTCCATTTTTAATTTTTTGGGTGTACATTTGTATTAAACTAGGAAGGGAAAAAGGAAAAGGGCATCTTTATTTGCAGTACCCCTTCTAAAGAAGATGGTTGTGTTCACATAAATGACAAGAGGCTGAGATCACACAAAAATCTTTTTTGGCTCAAAACAGAAGCCCAATATACTCAAAGAAACCTTAGATTTCCTTTTTTTTTTTTTTTTTTTGCCCTCTTGCTCCAAGCCCAAATCTGTTAATTCCTTTTAGTGTAGCTGGATCAGTGTTTCTCAACATCTGGCTGGGGAATTCTGAGTGTTGAAGTTCACATATCTTAAAAGCTGTTGGGATTGACAAATATCCACAGAGAGAGAGGGGGAGGGAGGGAAGGAGAGGGAGAGAGTCTTTGTATCAACTTGACTCTTCTGTGCAAAACCAACTCAAGAAATGGAGAAGAGGGAGTCAAGCTATTCTCCAAAGCACCTGAGGGCAGGACAAGAAGCAATGGATGGAATCCAATCAAGGAGAGAAACAGCTTAGAATTCAGGAGAAATTTCCTGACAGTGAGAACAATTAATCAGTGGAACAACTTGCCTCCAGAAGTTGTGAATTCTCCAACACTGGAAGTTTTTAAGAGGAGACTGGATTACCATTTGTCTGAAGTGGTATAGGATTTCCTGCCTAGGAAGGGGGTTGGACTTGAAGACCCTTCCAACTCTGTTATTCTATTGTTCTATATAATGGTCATAACGTGGGCACTGTGGCTTGAGTAAACCCTCCTTAAGCAAACCAGGAGTTAACTGATATCCAAGTCTGACATTTTATCCCAGAGAAGAAGGGGGGAAAGGGGACAACCTCATGTCGCTGGTGTGACAAGAGGATGGAACAAGCAACCCAGACCAGACCAGCATTCCGGGAACAACTGCCGATGGACCTTCGTGCTTGGCCACTCCCCTAAAGTTGCCGGAGGTCTGGCAGGCACATGGGTCAAGGTTTATTTATTTAAATTGCTTACAAGATAATAGGTATAAGTAAAACATAGTTATGAATACATGGATACATAAAAGAAAAATTAAAAGAAAATAAAAGAAACAATAGAACGGGGACGGTAGGCACATTGGTGCGCTTATGCACGTCCCCTACAGACCTCTTAGGAAAGGGGTGAGGTCAATAGTAGACAGCCTAAGGTTAAAGTTTTTGGAGTTTGGGGAAGAAACCACAGAGTCAGGTAGAATATTCCAGACATTGACCACTCCGTTGCTGAAGTCGTATTTCCTGCAATCAAGTTTGGTGCGATTAACCTTGAGTTTGTATCTATTGTTTGCTCTTGTATTGTTGTGGTTGAAGCTGAAGTTTTCATTGACAGGTAGGACATTGCAACGTACGGTGGATTGAACGCGAGCGCTGCCAGCTTGAAGACCTTTAAAGTTCAGCTCCGTTTCCGCGGGAATTTCTGCTTCTCCGCCAGAAATGCCTAACTTTGCAAAGTAAAAGAGAGAGAGAGCGAGCGCAGGGAAGCATTCTGTTCTGTTTGCACCTCGCCTTCTCTTGCACTTTATTTTCCTTTTTTTGCAATAACCATTGCAAGCCTTAAAAACCCTCCATCTCGGGGGCCCCGCTTGCAGCGACAGAGGATTCACCCTCCAGCCGCCTGAACCCGACCTGCCTATTTTCTTTCGCAATTTTATCTTTTGTAAGTGCCCCCCACACTTTTTTTTTTTAAACCTTCCCCCCCCCCCCCGCCCGCCCTTCCTCGTTCTCCGTCCTTTGAT
>BLBF01016035.1:33406-82582 GCA_015471245.1 Laticauda colubrina
CCTCCTCCTCCTCCTCCTCCTCCTCCTCCTCCTCCTCCTCCTCCTCCAGCATACAAGAACAAACGTGATGTAAATGCTGAAATGGGCAGGATTGTGCATCTTTTACCTGTTGCCCTACCTGTTTGTTGTCTCCACTTATGTGTGCACAAAATTTAAAGTAATTGAGGCAAATACAAGGTAAGGATGTCAATCATCTATGGCATCCTTCCAGATTTTTAATTTCCTGTCTTGACCTGGCTGTCCCAGGCTTTCTCTAGTATATCAAATGTGGAAAGAAGAGTTGTTTTGCTGAGCCAAGAATGTGTGCAACAAGTTTTTCTTCATTTTACTAATGCTTGTTCTACCAAAAACAATAATATATAATGTATCCCAGTCAAAATAAAAAGATAAATTTCCAGATAATACTTTACATTTTGGAATGAAAGGAAATTGTTGTTCCTAGTTATCTGTAAGTTAGGTGTAGGTGTAGACCAATGGTCCCCAACCTTTTGGGCACCAGGGAGTGGTTTCATGGAAAGAGATTTTTCCACAGACTAGAGGGGGCGTGGTTTTGTGTGCTGCCCGCATTTCATGCATAGGCCTTCACTTGTTTGCACGGCCTACTTTCTGGCATACTGCGGACTGATACTAGTCCACAAACCAGGGGTTGGCGACCCCTGGTACAGACCACAAAGATTTAGAAGGGTACATTTGTTTTTAAATTGTTTTTAAAGATAGCTCTTACTGACCTAGCTAGAATAAATACGCTCTGCCAGGATGGCCTGCCCAGCAGAGTGTAACTAATTGACAGGTTGTGCTTTATCCAAAACACTGAGTCAGTCCATCTCCTCAAAAAGGTCAAATGGTTCAAGAAAAACTAAAATTACACCCACCACCCCCAATTTAAGTTTAAAAACTCAAGAACATCACTAGAGACAGAGCAATTTTAATTTTTTTCTATCTCTTTGCAGCCATCTGTTTTGGCTGAATCCAGAACAGGACATCATTTCAAATTTTCCTTCATGTAGGATTCAGGTAATCCAAACTAGGAACAGATAGAACAGAACTATTGGTGTATTACACTTGTTACACATCCACAATCCTACAACGTTAAAGAATATCCAAAGGTTCATAACCCTTCAGCCAAATTTAGCCTTTCAGTGGTATATCTGGGGCTGTACTCCAACTTTTTTTTAGGATTAGGGCAGACAAAGTGGATAAAGTCAGCCAAAAAAAGTAAAGGTGAGCTGATTTTAAAGTATAGCTTCTGTTGTTTCTGATATCTTAAGTCTTTTTTCCTTCTTTTTAAAATTTTGTAACAGTTTTGGGAGGAATGCTTTAGACTACATTCAGGTTTTCTAGTGTCTGTTTCATAAATCAATTCACTTTTTTGTTGACTTCTGATGACCTTACGAATATGTTCATGAAGTTCTCTTGTGAAGAATACAAAAAAATGGTTTGCCATTCCATTCTTGGATTTTTAAATTTTTCAGCCTACATATGCTTTGCTGATAAGATCTGCCTAAACTCCAAGCCTAAACAAGATCATCCAGTACTATCTGCTGAGATGGTTCACTGTGTTAATAATGAAATAAATTACATAGTTGTTGTTTCTGGCACACAATATTGAAAAAAATAAGGATTAACTATATATCTACTGAGATACAAAGTGTTAGTCCAGTAGCTAGATGATCATGAGACAAACTATGGAAGAACACATAGATGACTAAAACTAACACCATACATATTGAACAATAATTAAATGTACAGTCATTGTTTAATGCATGGCTAATGATACCTTAATTAAAAAGCCACTTAGAACATTTGTTTTGCAAACATGTTCAATAAAAGAGATCATGCAAAAATGAACAAGATGATGTTTCATTCCAGACTAGCAAATAATAATGATAGGCAAAGAACAGCTGGGAGGACATGGAAATGAGATCAAAAGATCAGTTACCAAACTACTCATTCTAATCTATGTAGGCATTGTAGAAGACCATTATCTGATGATAATGTTCCTGAGTTGAGAGGAAAACAATCTGTCCTATTGTCTCCTTTCCAAAAATGAAGTAAAATTTGTACATAACATCTCAATTTTCGTAGTCCAAGCTCTGTACATTGTTCTGCCAAATAAGGTCAGACAAGAGGGGGGAACCAGAGCATCCAACTGTTCATTCCATTTCTCTCCAATGATGAGAAAGTTTTCTTTTTGCAGCTGTTGTACCATCCGGGGGTGGGTGGGTGGGTATATATTTAAGGAACTTCAGAAAGAAACTACATTTGTACCCCTGCATTCTCCAAAGCACCTGTGGAGAACAAGAGTAATTTGTTCTCTACAATCTACTATCAAAAGTAGAGATAGGGATGTTGGATATATGATTTTAAAATGTCTACCAAAAGCCCTTGGCATGAATGAACTAGCATAATTATATAATTGTAATCAGGTGATATCTAATAATTCTGATATTACATTTTTGATGTTAGGGTGGGAACCTGAAATCTCTAGATTTTGCTGAACAACCACTATCTCACTGCTAGGGGTGCTAGATGAGGCTCTTAGGAATTATGGTTTGGCCACTGCCAGAAGATTGCACATTCACATTCCTGATTTGTCATCTTCAATCATTCTAAATTTCTATCCATGAAGGAAGATAAAAGCATTGATCTGGAAGTTGTCTTGAATCACAAAGCCTGATATATACAAGGAAGTCCTCAAAAGTAATTGATGAAATGTCAATGGATTGGGAGAAATATCAGGAACAATGTGACTGGCACAATTCTGTAAATCTAAACTCCACTAATAAGCAGTCTCACCCCTTTCCTACCTCAATTGTATCAAATCACCCATGGGTTTAAAATGGTCACTAAGAAGATAGAAACTAACTTCAATAACCCAGGTGGAAGTGCATCTCGCAAAGCAAAACAAATCCTATGTGCCATTTGATGATAAATATATGAAACTCCTTATCTTTAGTTAATCATCAGTGGATATTACTGGAAATAAACTTTTTTGCACTGCTGATAGCAGTTAAAAGAAAAATAATCAGAACAGGGCTTTGAGACCCTAAAAATAGTTTAGCTATTATAAATTAACTGGCTTCCTGGGCTAATTTTGATTCAAGTGTAGGTAATTGGCACCTTCCACATATTTTGGACTACCATGTTCATTAGTTCCAGTCAGCACTTCGCTTTCAGAAAAGCAAATCAAAGAATTTTAAAACAAGAAAAGAAAAAAGGAATGAGTGTTGTGTATGGAAATTGGAAGACTCCAAATAGCTAAAACTGATTGGCCAAAAAGGCCCTGTCGGATTGGGCAATTACGCACCAATCTGATTGGCCCGCCGGACAGCGGGAATTCTAAAGAACTGTCATTGGCCACAAGCCATGAGTAGCCGCTATAAGAAGGGCTGCCGCGGCTTCAGCAAACATTCCGCTACAAGTCACTATACTGTTTAATAAAGAATTGTTGTTGAGATACTGGTCTCGTGTACCTTATTGTCCAAACGGAACAAAACCAATCACTACACTTCATATTTTACTATTCCTCCAAATCATCCTTGGTAACATTCAACTCATACACAAAACACTGTTTCATACATTACCTCAGTTTTCCTTTGCATATTTATTTTGCTTTTCACCATATTTATTTTGATTTTCTCTATATAGTCAAACAATTTCAACATTTTTCTTTGGTACAAATAGTCCTCGGTGTACAATCACAATTGAGCCCAAAATTTCTGCTGCTAAATGAGACAGTTAAGTGAGTTTTCCCCCATTTTACAACCTTTCTTGCTACAGTGGTTAATTGAGTCACTTCAGTTATTTAGTAACATGGTTGCTGGGTAAATCTGGCTTCCCATTGAATTTTCTTGTCAGAAAGTCACAAAAGATGATTATATGACCCCGGGACACCGCAGCTGCCATAAATATGAGCCAGTTGCCAAGCATCTGAATTTTGATCACATGACCATGGGTATGCTGCACTGATCATAAGTGTGAAAAACAGTCACAAGTCACTTTTTTCAGTGCCATTAACTATAAACTATAAATGGTCACTAAATGAACTGGGTAAGTTGAGGACTATTTGTATTCATATTTATTGTTACATTCAATCTGTATTCATCCAGCACCCTTTAATTCTGGATCCTCTCACTTGTTTTGACCGTACACACTCCTTAAGCATCTCATTCCTTTTGTTAATAACATTTTTAATTGAATTTTACAATTACAGAGGTAAAAAAATGAATATAAACTAAAAAGAATATTAACAATAACAACATATAAAAAGCAAAAAGATAAAGGGAGGGAAGGAAAAGGGTGCTTTCTAAATAATATAGACAGAAATAACTTCCCCCTTTGTCAAGACAAATATAAACATTTTCAAAAGCTTAACAGCTTCTCTAAGATTTCAACTAAAACCCTCTTCATCCCATATCTCATTTTATCTACTGACAATAAAACTTCATTTTTCAAACTTAATCAGAAATGTCCATTAAGAGCTAGCAAGAATTAGCCATATACACATTTTAGCATTTAATTTTCATTATTCTTTCCCATAATTTATATAATACTTTGTTATTTTCTCTAAAACTCTTTTTCCCATGTCACTCATATCTCTAAACAAATCTTTAGAACCTCACCATTCAAATTTAATCAAGGAAAATTCCATTAAGAACTACTGGAAACAAGTTGAAAATATTAATCTTTAATCCCTTCAAATGATGCAACAAATTTTTAATTTTCTCATCTATTCTAATCATAATACCATAGCTTATCACTATCTCTAAAAATAAAATAAAATATTCTTCTTCCCATAAACAAATATTTAAGGTCTCATCATTCAGTCCTATTCAAGAAAAAATCATTAAAATCTGTTAGAAAATAGAGGATTATAACTTCAATCAAATAAGCCCACTTTGTAAACTTAGTTTTAATTTTTAGAGACTGAATTATTCCCTTTAAGTAATGTCCCAAAAGCTTTTTTTTCCTCTTTTGCTTTACTCATAAATTTCTTCATAGATATAACACACCTCTTTTGTAAGTCCAAAGTAAGAAAATTAGCCAACTCACTTTTCTGAATTAAGTTCCACATATCCCAGTCTTTCTTCTGGTTTATTATTTGTGTGTCCCTTTTAATTGTTGAAGCCTTAGCAAGTTTAATTTGTTGGTGTTATATAACATCTTTGTCAATATCATTCTTATATACCAGGGGTTTTCAAACTTGACAGCTTTAAGACTTGTGGACTTCAAATCCCAGAAATCCTCCTCCTGTCTTGTTAGCTTAGGAATTATGGGAGTTGGAAGTCCACAAGTCTTAAACTTGCCAAGTTTGAAGACCCTTGTTACATACTGTCAGTTTTAAATCCATATCCTCTTCTGTTAATTTAAACCCACTTTTATTGTAACAAACAGTCTAAAGCAGGGGTGTCAGACTCATGGTCTATGGACCAGATGTGTCATGCACTGGCCATGCTCAGCCCCGTTATGGCAAAGGGGGGAGAGTCATGATACTTCATGTGACGACAGCGTGACACCACGAGTTTCTCACCCCTGGTCTGAAGAGTAAGTTCCGAGTATGTTGTTGCCAAATATCCTTAAATTCTTTCACTAAATCTAATTTCTCCATTCTCTCTTAATGAGAACTCTCCTTTAATTATAATCTTTAATTCTTTCTGAATGTAACTAGACTTCAAGGTCACCTTTTATATGGCTTTCTTTGATCACATTTCCCAGGAAGATATTTCTTACACTTAAACTCAATTCTTCATATATTTTAATAGAATTTTAAACAAACAATAAATATTCTTATAACTGTTTCAAAGTCAACCTGATCCCCAAGTTCATAAAATATTTCTAAAATGAACATGAAATGAATTGAGAACATACTAATTGTCCTTTCATTGTCCTAATTGTACTTCTTTCTAAATAAAAAAAATAGTTTAAAAATACATATACCTTCTTTTGCTGTGGATTATTTGAAACAAAAAATCACCAAGTGTACTAAAACTTATTATTCTGGAATTTTTTGGTGTCCAAAAGGCAATTTATAAGCCATTTCCAATAAAAGTGATTGAGAGGGGAGATGGGCAAATCCAGTGTCCTTATGAAAGAATCTGACTGAAACTTCTGCAAAACTGTTTTTCACAACTTCCAGAGCTCTAAAACCTGCTGGAGAAGTTTAGTTTATAATCCCATCATGGGAAACATCTGTAAGGAGGCCTCTGGGCAACCCCAAGTCCTGTTCTTCTATGGAGTGGTATTCAGGGAGCCAGTTTTAGGTGTCTCATTCCCACTGCATTCAATTTACCTGCATGTTTTTCCTCACATACCCTCTTCTTATTTCCCTATAACTGAGAAAACATACTTTTCTTTGTATTTTTAAATATTTTAAACAGGACCAAAAGGCTAGGTTTAATACGTAGTATATAGATAAAGAGATGGGGTGTGGGAATAAGAGATCATTTATTGTATTTTAAGAGAAGATTATAAGCTATAACTAACTTATAACAATATAACAATTTCTTGGTCCTTAGCATCAATAAGACCAAGGACCTTATAGTGGACTTTAGAAGGAATAGATCAGATATCCAGCCTTTGCTTATCGATGGAGACTGAGTGGAACAAGTGGCCAGTTTTAAGTTTCTGAGTGTTATCATAAAAGAGGACCTGACCTGGGGTTCTCACATTGCAACACCGATCAAAAGAACCCAGCAGATATTATACTATCTGAGACTTTTCAGGAAACAACAACTGAATGAAAAACTGCTGATGACCCTTCTACCACTGCACCACAGAGAGTATTTTAACTTACTGCACCTGTGTATGGCTTGCCAATTGCACAGTGGCAGATAGGAGATCACTCCAGAGGGTTAACGTCATTGCCCAGAGGATCATTGACTGCTCTTTCCCCTTTTTGGAAGAGTTTCAGAGCTCCCGCTGCCTTAAGAAAGTTCAAAACATTCTCAAAGATTCATCTCATCCTGGGCACTTTTTTTTTGAACTATTATCATCTGGAAGAAGGTACAGGATAATAAAAACAAGGACAAATAGGCTGAAAAATTACAATGTACACTGCATTTAATTTTGTTGTACAAGGTGCAATGACAATAAAGTAAACTAAATTACTATATTTCTTAATACTTGGGATGAAGAATGAAGTCATTTATTTATATGTTTTTTCTTTTTCTTTTCTATATTCTTACAGAAGAGGAAAACGTTTTATCAGCTGCTGGCTGAAGATTGTCAGCATCTCTCTTCCGCTTTGAAGTTGTCTGCTGTTGGTTTGATGAATTCAAACCTGTTCTTCCTTCACCATCAGTCAACTGTTAAGCCTGTTAGGCTGCAATCCTTCCTGTCTGTTCTCCCACACAACTCTTTCTCCAACATACATTTTCAATCAAGTAATATAAGTGTTTTTTCTGTTATAATTGTAAATCAGTTGTGGTCTAGTGCTCTTCAGGCTGCCTTAAAGTCCCAAGGGAAAAAACAAAGAGGAAGAAAAGCTCATACTGGCTACTATAAGGTTTTCTTTCCACATCGATGGACTTTATTTCTTTCTAATGCTCTCTTCCTTTTCTTGGTCTTCATTCAACCTCTAGCTAACTTTTGCTGCTGTTTTTCTTCTCCAAGGTCATCTCTATGGTTTTCCAACAGCAACCTAAACCTCTCCTAGTTGCTCTATTATCATCCCAAACTCTTTTTCTCCATGAGGGATAGTAGAAAATGAGCTGTTCTTTCTCTTCTTTATTTGCAGAATGGTAAGAGCACTTCACAGTGAAATATTTCTTCCTATGTTTATCATCTTTTCTTCTCAAGAATGTCCCTGGGGAATAAAAATGACTTCAGGCTGAAGTGGGTACTGAAAAACAAATTAAAGTTTCTGTTTGAGTAGCTCCTTGGCAGCAATAATGTATTTGCATATCGTTATATTGTTTAGCTTCAAGCTGGAGATTACTGAAGATCCCTTGGCATAATATGCCAGGGCCAAACATTTATCATCCCTCATCAATTAGAAATTGTAATGTGTTAAAAACCCGATCTGTTTGTTGAGATCTTCAAAGATTGCCTGAAACTTTTTGATGCGTATGAGTTAGGCAGTCTCTCATTCTATAATGTTGGAGTAGTTTCATTGTTCTAAAACTGTCACTTTGAAATCTGTGATTAGAATATCCTGGGAAATTAAAATGCTCTGACATTATTTTGTCCTTGTTTTTAACTCTAATGTCAAACTTATGTGCATTAATTATTTTGCATGAAGCTTGACCTATTCATCCAGTGTAAAATCAAGAGGGACATTGCTGGTAGATGATGGTGTCTATCATATTGGAGGGAGAATTAGTGAATGCATCTCTAGTTTTGTGTGTAATGAGGATGTTATCCCTTCAGTCATGCCCAACATTTAGTGATTCTATGGGCCATGTCTCTCCACGTGTTTCTCATCTTGCACTACTTCTTTGAGTTTTTGTATGCTCTGCCTGGTGTCAGCTTTGTGTGTATTAGTTCTTTTGAATGTGGAGAGAAATAGACATTTACAGTAGGTTGGTTGCAGAATCTGGTTTCCATATTAGTAACATTGCTCTGTTATGTCCAGTTTCCTGTGAGAATCTGTTTCAGGTTTAGGATTCCTGAGGTTTTTTTTTTTTTAATTTCAGCAGAAATACAGTTAAAAGCTTTGGAGAACTCTGTATAGTTAGTAGTCAGATTTTCTGGGCTTCAGGAGACCAATACTGGTGTATTGATCAGGCTTTTGCAAATGTCTCCCCTCCACCATTTCAGCAAGTCTTTTTCAGTACAACAGTTCTTTGCAATGTTTGTAGAAATGATAGTCTGTGGAGAATGATTGGAGGTTTCCTGGAACATGTCAAATAATTGGTTGCTAGGGATTGCATTGTTTTTGTTTTATTTGTTTTTGGTTGGTCTGTCTTTTTGCTGTGTGGGGTCTGGATCAGACATCTGAACTGGGTGGTAGATGGTATCCAGCTCCATTTATTTGTTAATGAGCCAGAAATTGAACTGCTGGGCTTCTAGCTGTTTGCATACTCAATTATTCTAGTCCAATGTATGATTTGTACGAAGGGCATAGGTAGTTGTTAAGAATTTGCAATCCTGGTTCTTTATTGTAGGCATGACTTCTTTAATTCTTTGAAGCAGCTGCATTCTATCTGTTCTATGCAGTGCAGGTTACAATCTTGGTAAATTTCCCATACAGTGTTCTGTCTTTCAATTTGCAGAGTCTCTGTGTGGTGTTTTTGTAGGTTTCTGGTGTGGTGCCTAATGGATGGAGTAGGCTGCTGGTGAGTTCTGTTTTTTTTTTTTTAATATATAGTGTTATATGTTATATTCTAGGAGTGCCTTTCTGATGATTTCTTTTTCAGAGCACCTTTAAATGAAATGGGAGTGGGTCAATAATTTTGAATATATTTTGGAGGCGGTTGGCAGCCCATGGGCCGGATATGTTGCGCATAGGACACACCTACCCTGGCTCCGCAAAGGCAAAACTACATTGCGATACATCACAATCCAGCCTGTGACATGATCAAGTTTGGTACCTGTGTAAATTTAAACCAAACCTTTAAACCCTAAAGGTAGTTTGATAGTGGTTGCAGCTGTTTATCTTCCTGGGATAAAGAGTAACCTTCTTCTTGAATGCATCAGTGAACCAGAGTCTACTGGAGTGGGTGGCCATAACAACTTTAATGAAATATATTTTGTTTTCCATTTTGCACGTAGCTCACCCAGAAAGCCAATCTGCCATGTTTTTCTATTAATCTGATACTGCTTCAAATAAATCTTCATTAAAATCTTCATTTAGTATTTCTGAACACTCTTGAAAATACATTCTATATATGTATTGTATATTTAAAATACAATGTATCTTAAAAATATATTCTGTATTTTTAAGGTGACATATTTCTAAATGCAAATTAATATTTTTTTAACTTAAAACTGCAGGTGGTTAATTATATTCCAACTCATCCCTGAATCTGAAACATTTTGATACAGTCACCTCTTATCAGAATTTATAAGTATTCAACTGGGCATACTTCCAAGGCATTTTCTGTAGTTTCAGAGAATAATTATCTCCCTTCATCAGGATGTTTTCAAATAATTTCTGCTAACACTCCTTTTTATCATTACATTTATACAAATCTCTAGCTATCAAGGACATCCACAGACAAGACTTTCCTTGTTTTACTACTCAGAAAAGTTCCTAAATAACAAAAACCCTACAGGACTCTTTTGAGTTTCATTTTTTTTAAAATAAATGAAAATGTTAGAATGGCAGTAATAAAGAACAACTCAAAGGCATCAACAGCTTTAAAAGGGTATTTGTGACTTTTTAAAGACTATAAAGTGGCTCCAGAAAGTGTAATTGACAATAGTGAATAGATGCCAACAATGGCCATACAATTACAATTATAGCTGCCACCATAGTAATGTGCACCAGTTAAGACAAGAATTATTTCTAGGTATGTACTACACAGGGCTGAGAAAATACCATCTTGGAAAAGAAAGAGCTTGAATCTTAGGAATGCAGCTAAGAGATACGTTTTCAGAATAGAGGAGAAAACAGTAGAAAAAGACTTAATAGTACTACTTTCAAACCAAATGTTGCAACTGACTGCACATGTCAACATGCAGAGACTTCAGCAACTAAGAGACTAGACTTTTGTACATGGTCCAAAACTCTAGAAGGATGCTTCTTGATGAAAGTGTTGCTTATGATAAAAGTGTGGCCATAGAAATGCAAATAACTTTTCAATTAAGGTTCACAGTACTTATCTTTTTGTAGACTTCCATGCCTCTTCCTAGTTTTGCAGGTCATTTGGGTCCCTGTAAGTTACATGATCTTTACAATACAGATCTGTTCCAAAACATTTGTTGCCACCATTTTGTGGCAACCCTGCCTTCTTTTGCGTCTGATCAAGAAATAGGAATTACAGAACCACATATCATTCTTTGCTGATATGCCTTGTAACAGCAAGTTAATATATACTGCTTCATAATGCTTTACAGCTCTAAGCAGTTTACAGGGTCAGCATATTGCTCCCAACAATCTGGGTCATTTTACTGACCTTGGAAGGATGAAAGGCTGTGTCAATCTTGAGTCGATCAGAAGTGAAGTCATGGCGGTTAGTCTGCAATGCTGCATTTGAACCATTGCGCCACCACATACCTGCTGCCTTGGCCCTGTTGTGGTCCACCGACGGTCTGCAGTCATTGGGGAGGAACACGGGCCAAACCAGGAGTCTGGGGAATGCTCAGATGAGGGATCTGCATCTGACACAGAGAAGGTGCCAGAGCCATCTGACAGTTATGTGCTGACTCCGGAGCCTCCAGAATCTGACAGCAAGGCAGGGGGAGCCTATTCCCAGTGCACGCTTGCACAGAGCTGCCAGAAGGCAAGAACAGTTAAGACAAAATGGGCAAAAGGGGCTTGGAGATTGGGCCCTCTCATAAGACATAAAGGAGGAGCAAAGGGACATGAGCCTTTTCAGGAAGCACCTTTGTTCATTCTGGTCAGTTTAAAATCTGAATCACCATGTTGACTTTGTACTCAATTTGGCCTTGTACAACTGATTGGCAATTTAGTCATTGGCAGCATTTCAAGAGATAAAGGTGGATGCTTATCAGCCTTATCCCAGAAGACTGTGGCAGACTTCTGTTGGATTATTCAAAAACTGTTTGGGACTCATTACAGGCTGTGGATGCATATGTCACAGTTGTTGAAAGTTTTAAAAAAAGGATTTTGGGAACAGCATGTGATTGTTACTGTCTCAGGAAGCCTTGGTCAGAACAGGCCCATAATTTTAAATATGAAACCTTGTGTATTTGTATCTAATAAAAGTGTTGCCTTGTATGGATTTAGAATGACTTTCTGTAAACAAAAGGCACAGGATCAATTGCATATCTTTTATCAAACAGCTTATGAGATTCTAAAGCAGACTAGGTGATTAGGGAATCCTCTATGCACATTTGGGCAGAAAGTCATTGCCAGTCACAAAAAGGCCTTTTAACACTTGTCACCAAATTGTAAGTTTTAAACTGACAAAAGAAAGCATTCATTTCAAGAGCAGTCCTTCACCGCATTTAATGTTTAGCAGGTTAAATCAAATGTAATTTTTGTTCTCATCCTTCCATTTTTCAAGACTGGCCCCAATATGCTAAGCAAAATATTGTCTGATGCCACAAAACGCATATATCTTGTTTTACACCACGTATCTTTTCCCCTAGCCTAGTAGTTTATCTGAAAACATGAAGTGGCTCATCTTTATTTTACCTTTGCAGTGATCCTGTTAATGCTTTCACTTTGTTTGCCTTTTTCTTAGAAGTTCTCACTAGTCCAACACATTTATGGTTTAAATTTCCCTAACGTCACCTGTTCAACATTCACTAAAAGGCTACCTGCCCTACAGCTATACTGTCGGGGAAAACAAAGTTTGACAGACTTCAAGCAAGAAATATTCCCATTAGAAGTTAATTGTTTTTGTTATTAGCCAGGCTCTCTGTTCAATCCCCTTGAAATTTGCTCATCATTAAGTCTTCCTTTATAAGCAATAAGCTCATATAGCAGAATATGTTGGTGCAATCAGACTTGCAGAATTAGCAATTGCATTTAATGTTCCTCTTCTAATCTTTCAATTAGACAGCTCCAGTCCAAACCACCCCCACCCCAATTCTGAAATATGCAGCGGTGGCAGCCAGCTTTCCAATATGCTGGACTTCAACTGCATTGTTGCCAATTAAAGAATTTAATAATCAACTGGCTGGGGGCAATGTATTAATTGAAGCTCAGCATATTTGAAGAGCCACCTCCTCATGGTAAGAAGTCTGCAGAATCTCAAATGCAGGGAGAGAGAGAGAGAGAGAGAGGGAGGGAGGGAGGGAGGGAGGGAGGGAGAGAGGGAGAGAGAGAGAGAGAGAGAGAGAGAGAGAGAGAGAGAGAGAGAGAGAGAGAGAGAGAGAGAGAGAGAGAGAGAGAGAGAGAGAGAGAGAGATATCTTAATCTTAAGTTCTGCACCCTGACTAAAATACTGACAGCCAATGGCTTCCACAAAAGCAAAATCACTGCCTTGATCCACAAAAACATACTGAGACATAATGGAGACCGAGAAGATGAACAGACCAATGGAACATCTGTCCTGTCCTACATAAGAGGTACTACAGACAAAATCAATAAGATACTACATAGGCATCACATCAAGATTGCCTTCAAAACAGACAGAAAAATAGCAGCCATCCTAAGAAACCCCAAAGATAAAATTGACCTGGAAAACCAAGGCACATATGAAATCCCCTGTGCATCATGCCCGGTCACATACATTGGACAGACCAATAGAAGAATAAGTATCCGCTTAGATGAACACAAAAAATCAGTAAAAAAGCTGGAACACACTTCCTCACTCGTCCAACACATTAAAGCCACAGGTCATAGCATCAACTTCAATGGCACCAAAACCCTAGCCACTATAGAAAACCCCAGCCACAGTATTATCAGAGAAGCCATAGAGATTGAAAAAAAGACACGAAAGCATGAATAGAAGAGATGATTCCACCAGACTGTCAATTATTTGGAAGCCTGCATTCACAAACAAAAAAATCTCCACACCACAAGCCAGGCAAACACCTGGGCACAAACAGACTCCCTCTGATACCTCCAGCTCAAACACACCCCAACCAGATGAAACCTAGTTTCCTAATAGATGATAGCCGTCCTTTTACTTGGAGCCAAGCCGCACTAAAAGCCTCCAATACAGGAAACACACTGTTGCCAGCCAATCAAGACAAAGCCACAAAACAGAAGATATTAGAAACACCAATCAAGCAGAACACAGCAAACTCCAAGACCAATAAACACAGACCAAGACTCCCAGCCAATCAGGAAGAAGAAAAAAACATTCTGGCTGAGTATGAGGTTCTGCAGACTTACCATGATGAGATGGCTCTTCAAATATGCTGAGCCATATCTTTCCAGTTTTCCCCAACCTGATCTAGCATTTGCATCTTAGACAGCAGTATTTCTAATTGTTAGTCTTGTTTTATTTGTATCTTTTCCATTCCTTCAGAATTGCCTCACAACAGCCCTGTGAGGTAGGTTATGTACAGAGATAAAGACTTGCTCAACAGCAATCATAGCAGTGTGGATTAATGGCATAAATAATGAAAGAAATCAAGATGATTCTGCTGGTTCTGAGGGAAATCCAAAACAGATAATTTAACAACTTAACTAGGCCTCATGAAAACTTACAACCAGCTGTAAGCTTGAATTTTCAAGAACTTATCAGGCATGATTGATATAATTCCATTTAAGATGATCACCAGCTTTGATACTCAGAGATGCCTTGTGGCACGGATTTCAAACTCGCTGTGTTACGTTGCAGTCACATGGCATTTCACAACTTTCCCCCAATCATGAAGTTGGGGTAGGTGTGGCCTACCCATGACAATCCGGCCCCCCTGTTTGATACCCCTGCCTTATGGTTTTTCTTATTTCTATCTACTAAAGTTTCTGCATCTCACAGAAGTTGGAAACGGTTTTGATTTTAACTAATTAATTCCTATTTTCAAAAATGAGAACTTACCTAATTGACTTTTCTTCCCTGGAACATCTGTATTTGATACAATCAATATCAGTTTAGGCAGTCTCCCATATTCTCAGTGGTTTAACCTTCCTCTAATGTTATTCACACATCTCTCTCCATATTTTCTTTTCTGCCTTACAAAAAGTCTTGGAAATTCAGACTTTTAGGGTCCCAATTAAGATACTGATTTACAGATATCAGAGAAATCTACAGTGACTTTACATTTAAATGCAAATGCATATTTAAAATATTCAAGTACTTCTGAGAAAGGCTTTCATACTGATTGAGGTTCATATTAAACATTTTGTAAAGGCAAGTCTATGGTCCTGCCCCTGATAATAGAGAAGCGGATGTGAATGTACGTGAATGTACAACAGCCTATTTCCCTGTGTATTGCACCATGGACATCAACCTATAGCACAGCAACATGACCCTTTGGCCTAATAACACAGGTTTGGAATTAGGTTCAGGTACCCAGAAGCTGATTCAGTTAACCAATATGTTTTGATTTGGCAGGATCTCTCCAATCACCATGATAAACTTCAAATGAACAACATAAGCCCCAAAGCACAGCTTATCCCAACCACTGCTCTGCCTCCTTTACTGTTCACGTGAACGAGACCCCAAGTTATTTGCAAGATTGCACCAATGTCTTCTTCTACAGCAAAATTGTACATGTGGCTTTCAGACATTGTCAGATTTACATTGACTGTAGCTTTTCTTGTGCAGTATATCCCATGCCTTCAGGTTTATACATAAGTGTTCCCAAAGTCTCCTAGAAGAATGTGCACCCAATATATAAACTGTTTCTTTCAGATAGCTGGCTTGTTCCTTAGATGGATTTATATTCTGCTGAGCTAGAGCAAATATGTTGACATCAGCGCCCTCTAGTGGACCCTGGAAATATACAAACTAGGTTGATACTTTATGTGTTGCTTTTTAAGTCATCCTGGATATCCTTAAGGAGCAACAGATATTGACAAAAGATAAAAGGCAGTGATTGCATTAGGTTTTTTGGTCAACAATGCTCTGAGGAAGTGGTTTCAATGTTTCGTAGTATATCAGATCATTTTCTGGGTTCAGTCTGGCATTCAGATACTTCCACCTGATAATATGTAATCTCTCTTATCCGAATCCATTGCCCAACTCTGCAAAGCTGAACAGAGTTGATGGAAACTAACCAGATCCAGATATCTAGGGCTGTCTCATTAGAGTCAATTCATTCAGCTCATAGGTCCCTCTTGTAGGTTAATTGAAGTCAAGGACAAAATAGTGTCTATTTCCACTTATGCAAATGGCCTAGGAGGTACGAAAAAGGAGAATGGATATTTCTTTGCACTTAGGCTGCCACATTCTTGGCATACTGCTCGACCCAAATTTTCTACACCCCATTTAGAATCAGAAACTTAATATAATTCAAATCTCGGGGTCATAAAAGAGAAGTTGTGCTAAAAAAGTCAGTTATTTTCTCTTTCTCTCTTTCCCCACTTCTGTATATTCCAAAAAGCAGAACTACATGTTATTTGGGTTCTTCAAGATAGGATCAATGTCCGAGACGTGTGATTCTGTTTCAAAACACCCAGGACTTGACGAGCTTTGTCTTGCATGATCAGCTGATCTTTGGAACCACCACAAGCCACAGTTTTCCAAGCACTGGACATCTACAAAACAAAGAATATTAAGGCATCCATTGTACATGCATCTAAATGGTTGAGAAGTACACGTGAATACAGATTTGCAAAAAAGACTTCATGTGGTATGAGATTCCAACCAATTGTAGATTATCAACAGACTGCAATTAAGTTGACCACAACTACAAAGAAAATGCAAATGTTCCAAAATGATGTTAGTTCAACATACAGGTAGTCAGTCTTTGACTAACCCCAATTCACTTAGTGAACATTCAAAGTTACAACAGCACTGAAAAAGTGACATGTCCATTTTTTAGACATGTCCATTTCTTAGACCATTGCAGCATCTCCAAGGTCACGTGATTTACATTCGGATGCTTGACAACTGATTCACATTTATGACGGTCGCAGTGTCCTGGGCTCATGTGATCACTTTTTGTGACCTTCTGACAAGCAAAGTCAATGGGGAAACCAGAATCACTTAACAGTGTGATTAACAAGTGCAGTGATTCACTTAACAAATATGGGAAGAAAAGTTGTAAAATGGGACAATCTCACTTAACAAATGTTTCAGTTAGCAACATAAATTTTTGACTCAATTGTGGTCGTAACTCGAGAACTACCTGTATCTTTCTAAAGCAGATAATAGCAAATAAATGAAAATAACAAATTGGGAAGGTAACTGCCTGTTTAAACAAGAAAATTGTTATTTTTCCTTCAGAAGCTGACTGAAGAACCTTTTAAATATTTCCATTTTTAATAGATTGTTATCAACCAACAGATTTCAAACCTGACCATACATCAACATGGCAGGAGAATGAAGCTTATGAAATGTGCAGTGGCATAGAAAGAAAAGAGTAGAAACAAAGCAATGCATTTATAATTGACAGGCATGAAATCATTAAACAGGAAACAGAATTTTTGCCCTGTGGCAACCATTAAAGCAGTGTATGGTAAACTGAATTACTTAAAAAAAATAATGGCTGACCAAACTTTATAATCAGTTTCAAAGTGCAAAAGTAAGTTGACAGTGACAAACTGCTTCCACACTGGCACAGAAAACTTCAGATGTCTATGCAGGGCCTCAGGAGACAAGTTAAAACTTGACTGAAAGTTTTACTCTTGATTCATAAATTTAGAGATGGATATTATAATCATATAAGTTGCTAGGAGCCCATTAGAGATTTTCGCATCCCATTTTTTAAATCCCTAAGATTGTGGCATTTAGCAAATGTCCATGACTACCTACACTTACCAGAGCTGGTACTCTGAATTTACTTTGGTTTCTTCTGGAAGATGGAACCTTCTCAGTCTTTATGTGCACAAATCCTCGGTTGAGTAAACTGTTGTCATTCTTGCTGCTTGACAAGGAAAAATTTAGGGACTGCAAAAGAAAATTCAGTCAACCAATGAGAAAAGCAACAGTTGCCATGAAACATACTTACTGATTTCTTCCCAAGCCATTCCTATTAATGCATTATGAAGCAAGCAAAACATGCATTTAATGTAATCAGGAACTGCCCTGATCTTTCAGGCAAGGTATCCGTTTTCTAAATAGGAAAAATGCTTTATTTGTAATACTTTACTATGTTCAAAGTAATAGCTCATTAGCTACAACTATTCATTTAACAACCACTCAAAATTACAATGTTACTAGAAAAAGAAAAAAAGGGATTGGTGATTATTTTTCACACTTATGACCATTGTAGCACCATTATGGTCAAATGATTATAGTCGCATGTATTTATGATGATTGCAGTTTCCCAGGGTCATATGATCAAGTTTTGCAACCTTCTGATAAAGTCAATGGGGAAGACAGATTCACCTAGCAACCATGTTACTAACTTAAGTGCAGTGATTCACTTAACAACTGTGGCAAGGTAGGTCGTAAAATGCACCAAAGTTCATTTAACAACTGTCTCACATAGCAACAGATAATTTGAGCTCAATTGTGATCATAGGTCGAGGACCTTATCTCAAAGAGTAAAAAATTTCATAAATCTGAGTAATGCAAAAGATAACAATACGAATAAACAAGGCTAACAGACTTATTACCATAATTCAGAATAAACAATCACTTTACTCCTAAAAAGGTTCACCATACTGGCTGCAAAACTGCCTGGGGATCATAGAAGTAGCAGGCTATATGTCTTTCTGGTTTAGCTATTCATAAGATGGCTATGGGCTGAGTAACTGTGGTACGGACTTGTATCTCCAGCTTTAAAAACTAGTGTAATCAAATGTATTAATATGTTGCTGAAAAGGGCACAATAATGCATTTAACTTGTGTACTGCTTTCATTGGACAGTATTTTTCCCCATCCAACAGCCCAAAGGACCAAGTCAAGATCCTATCTAGTCCATAGTGTAAATAATTCACTTGTGCTGGCAGATTATCGTACCTAGCAGCTTAATATAGATTTCAAATGAAATGAGAAAGAAAGCGAACCTCTAATCTACCAATATACTGGAGTATTTAAGGGTTTAGCATTAAATTTTAAGTTTAGCCTCCCTCCACATCTACTATTGGAACTGGCTATTTAAGAAAGGAAACCACTGCAACATTGTGCCTTGAACTCCCAATCCTTGCAGGCAATCCAAAAGTATGCCACTGATGGCACCAAAGGCTGAGAAAGCAAGCAGCACAAGGAGGGCTAAACAGAGCATACAAGTCTTAACACAGGTGAACCTTGTGAACAGCCCATGCCTATGCCTGAGAAAACCTAGATATTCTACTTCCCTAGGGACTTCATATCACTTTGTCCACAACCTTCCCTCCAAAAGGGAAAATTTGGGAAAGTTCTCTAACACAACCAGTTCCAGATATCTTCTTAAGCAGAAGATGTATCACTACCTCCTTCAAGATGACTGGCATATCCTTTTCACATAAGGCGTTTAAAATTCTAGAAAAATAACATGTCAAGAAGCTGCTGCCTTATTAAAAGTAATGAATTGAATTCTTAGGCTCCAAGGGAGTTTTTGATCAAAATTGGGACGTTTTGCTATTTTAATGAAGTTCCACATATATTTTTCTTCAATACCATTAACATTTGCCTATTCTACTCTTGAGTCTGCAATACCCCACCTTGTTTTTTTTCCTACCCAGAATATGTTTATTATATTTTTATCTGCAATAAAATTGAGCCACTTATCTGCAGGCTGAGAGATGTGCTTGCTGAAAGCAGTGTGGGCCCAATGCAGCTTTCCTGAAACTCAACTGAAGCCAAATATTTTGCAGGATGGATGATAATAAGCTGCTGCCTTCTACTTTATAGCATTATAGAAAAGAACACTAACAAGTCAAGTATCAATTATTACATCAGAATTAACGGTGCACAAATACATAGTATTTTTTTAACCACATAGGAGTTTGTTATATTTTATTTTTAAAAAAATACAGTTTCAAGATTATTCATTAGCATAGACAGACAATTCCTAACAGTTCTCACTAATATGCTTAAGTGCTCTTACAGAAATTGCTGTCAGAAGGAAATGTTTCATTACCATTTCTAGTACTGAAAATTGCAGGGAAAGCACAATGCACTGGCAAAGTATAAGCAAATGCTACGAGAATGAAAAACTATCAATTCTCAAAGTACCTAAAAGAAGGGCAGCTTCTAAAAAAGGGAGATACCTCTTCTTCACAAAATGTTGCCAGGTTTTATGTAAAATAGAGGTCTTTTGCAGGTATTTGCAAAAACCCAGAACTGAAAATATTAAGAGTTCTTAAAGCTAAATTTGTCTTATGAAACAGGAAGAGTTTAAAGTGTGTCCCTTATACATGTATTGTACAGTGATCCGTTGTGTAAGAACATATGAAATTGCCTTCTGGAGGGACAAAGACTGGGAAGATATCAACTTTCCCATAGCAATGAAAGAATATTGTAGCAAGGAGGTAAATGGAGATATTTTAAAATCATTACCAGTTACCAACTTACTCTCCCTGGGATCACAGCTCACCTGAGTTCTTTTGAAGCAAATAGGGTTGGCCACAGAGGAAACAGTCAATTTCAAGTCTTCATCAATAACATCCAAAGCAAGGGATTTCCTGACCTTCTTAATTGGACTTCTGTGCAACTGAAAAAGCAATGGAATCAGGGTATTAGGCTTTAATTGAGGGGAAAAATAAATAAGGCTGGGCACCAAGTTATGTCAGATTCTAAATTTGACTTGTAGTGAATTGTTGTAGAAACCTAAACAACCTGGACATGAATTAAGTTTTGGAGAATTAATTTATTTACATATTGTTGTCACTAAGGTTATTTCAATGCCCATGGGAGGCAAAGCAAACCCAATGCTAATAAGATTTTCTGAGAAATAACAGCACACCAAAGAAGTGCAATATTAAGTCAAGCAAACCATAAAGATTAATGCAAAGCTTGCCAGATCCAGCATAAATTACAAATGAACAAACCTAACAAGGCTTGTTTAGTCAATGCTCTACACTGAGGACTAATTGCTATAATCTAGAATTTCTGAAATTTTAACTTTAAAATATCCAACCATAACACACGCTTTTTGCAAATTCCAAACAAATAATCTTTTTTTACCAAAAAGAAATGCTCAGTGACATCTCAAGAGCTACTAGATTTACAAGTCACAGTCTTATATCAGTTTTTATAACACATAGACAAAAAAAAGATAGAACATAGTTCAAAAATACTTGGGGCATAACAGATTGATATGTTTTAGAACATAGTTTTATCTTCCCCTTTGGCTCATCTTCAGGTGACTAAGAATCCTGTAATGCCTTAGAAGGAAAAGTAATTTGCCAAGGACAACTCACTTTGACATATGAAATGATGCTAGGAGAGAGCTAGCACAACCACAGAACATGCTCACAGAACATGCATTCTGGCATAGTTCTGGAAAGATAAATTTCTATTATTTAAGAGTTTAAATTTTAAGAGTTTTACCAAAAGACTACGATCGATTAACTCAAAGTCAAAAAGAGTAATTTAAGAGGCAATACAGATGCAAAACAGAGGCTCGATAAGCAAAATCTATAATCTAGAACACTAGCAGAACCACACAGTAAAACTTACATACACTGTTCTATAACTAATCTGCTACAGACACGGACTTTATAATCTTTGAGGAGGTAAAAAGTAAAAAAAATTGCTATTTGACTGTACATTGTGCATAATGAATTTTGCACTAACCTGTTAGCAAACCTGGATAAGTAACTTGTTACTCTCAATTTCAAAAGCCCATTAAATGAAAAAGTCGGACTAAGTCAGTCCAAAGCAGTTTGTTCTTTCCTTCCTGGAAATTATTCTTCAAACCATTTCTTCCCTATATCCAGCCTCCTTCCTGCTGAACAGGAAAGAAGTTGGAGAGAAAAATGTCCCTGAGAAATGACAAAGGGCATTATCAGAAATAAAGATTCTTTCAGCCTGCTTTTCAACCTGGCTAACTTCTGCAACAAGAGTTCTGACATGCAATGGTCTCACTGAAGGTACAGAAGTAAAAATTTAATGCTCTACCATGAATTTTAAATCAAATACCCACGATGCAGGTGAAATGGTGTGGGTTTGCACTCATATTTTTAAAAGCTGCATTATCTGAGAAAGAAATTCATTGTGGCATCCCAACCAGAATGGAGCAGATCTGGCTCTGTAAACTTCAAAAGTTAGAAGGAAAATTAAAAGGAAAGATAACTTTTAGCAGACATGCTTTATCGGATGCTTACACCCTGTTTTCTCTTCTGTTTCTCTGGCTTCACGTCATCTTCTATGATCAGTTCCATTCCAGTCTCACTCCAGAGTACTTCTTTCAAATCCTCTTCAAGATTAGGTGTTTGGGGCTACATTTGTGATACAAAGTGGGGAGGGGAGTCAACAAGATATGATTAAATTTGTTGAATTAAGTGTTGAATTGTGGCTCAACACTTGGCACTTTGTTCTTTACCCTAAAGGAGCAGTTCCACCAATTTCTAAAATAGTAACTTTGCTCACAGATATGCATAAACTTTATCTGATTTATTTCTAAAGGCACATATTTGGAGGGGGAAAATTTTTTGATTCCCCAAGAATGAGGAAGGAGATAGAAGGTAGCACAAGAGCCTTGTAGAGAATTGGGTGGATGGAGAAAATTGAAAGGATTTATATCAAGATCTCCTATCTATGGTAATCACTATTACAGTCAGGATTTTTAAAACCAAAGCAATCAACTTTTGAACTTCAGCCTAATTTCAAAAGGTATCTGCAAATAATTAGTTCAAGCCAATACCCTACTTTGGCAGCCAATACCCTATATGGGCAGAAATGTGGAATTGTGGAAGTGATCACAAGGATCATGTAGTCCAATTCTGTATAATGTGTAGGAAAATTATTTAAACCAACCTTGAGAGAACATAAACATGAAAGGAATCAAATTTAGTCCACGAGCTAGAATCAGTTTCCTTATTAGCCTTAGACAAGAAATCTTTTTTTTGCTCCATTTCTTGAGACATATTAGGGGATCATTAATCCAGTGGGGTTATGAGATGCAAACACAGAAAGGATCAATGAATTGGCTGAATACATACCAAAGGCCTTATTGGGCCATACTTCTCTAGAGCATTCTTAAAAGGAGTTGGTGTATGAGGTGTATTGTCTGCCGTATATTTCTGATCAGGAGTTACAAATCTGAAAACATACATATACAGATGAGTAAAACACTGTCATTTTAAATCCAAGACTGGATTCAGATAAATGATGAAACAGTCAGTAAAAGTACCGTGTTTCTCATAAAATAAGGCCGGGTCTTATTTTTTTTTGAGCCCCGAAGAAACGGCTAGGCCATCTTTTCAAGGATGTCTTAATTTTCCTCCAACGCACAGCCTGGTGGTAGTGTGTGTGCGTGTGTATTTACACCCTTATCAGTGAATGGCCGTGTTCCCACGACACCCACACAGCCAACCACTTTCCATCCTGTGCATTGTGCCAGCTCAGCCCATGCGGGTAGTTCTTGGTCCAGTGCATTGGCAAACCTGCAGAGCTCCACTAAGCGCCAAATTTGGCATGCTGTGTGGACATGCTCGAGATTGGATCAAGCTGCAGCACTCGGAACCATTATTCAGGAGACTGCTTTCTTAACCTGCCCTGCTGACTGCTGGGTTGCTTAGAGCCCCCAGCCCCAGCAATGCCCGGCTTCCTGCCACTGCACGAGAGACAAAGGCAAGCAGACTGCCTTTCTGGCACTCCCGCCATGGCTGGCGCTCCGCCAGCTCCTCTTCCCCCAGTGCGAACACCAGCCGACTGGTCTTGCACACCAATTTTGTTCTACCCTCCCTAACCTCCTGGGATTTCCCCAAGTCTCTCAGCCAGACCTTTCCAAAAGGATGTAGTTGCGCCATTCAGGTGTGGTGGCCATGACCAACCTTCCCCGACCTCTTCCCTCGACAAGTCCTCTTTGGAAGTCTGGAGGTTGTTTTCCAACCCATGGACTCCAAGCTCGCAACAGGGCATGGAACCACCAAGGGCCCAGGCAGCCCTGTCAAGCTTCAGGCGCTCCCAGAGATGCACAGGATAGACTCTCTGCTTACAGAGCCGCTGCCGAAGTATACACAATGGTGCCTGCAGGCGCTCGGAAGGCCAAAAGCACAGCCAAGTGGGGGCTGCTCGCTGTCGCACCGGGGCCCAGCAAAGCTGGAATCTGACGCCTGCTGCACGAACCCAATAAGCAGCCTCGCCTGTGCTTGGGGGGAAAAGGATCTGGTAGAGCACAGGCGAGTCTGCTCATTGGTTTGCGTGGCAGGTGGCAGATTCCGCTCTGCAGGGTGCAGGAGCAAAAGCGTGCAGCCCTGGCTTGGGCGCCACTGGGCTGCGCTTTCAGCCTGCAAGGCATGGCCAGCAGGAGGAGGCGCTGCTGCTGTGTAAGGTAAGAGCGGGCTGGTGGTAGGGCTGGAAGCCAGGCTGAGCAGGGCAAGTGAGCTTGCAGTCCCCAAGAGGAGCAGGACACGTGGGCTGGGCTGGAGTGCCGCTGCACCCGCTTATGCCCAGAGCGAAGCGTTGGTCAAAGTTTGGCCTGCCAGCAGCAGGCTGGGCAGCTCACTCTTCTGCGGTTCTGCCAGAGGCATCTCTGCTGAGCCCTGCTCTGGCTACCTGGGGGGATGTGGATGGAGTCCGTTTTAAAGTCAGCTCCCGCGTCCATGCCAGGGCTGTGGCAGAGGAGGGGGGAGCCAGTGCCCTTTACTCAGATGGGAAAACAGAAGCATCCACCTCTTGGTGCATCCCCGTCTTTCCTGCACAAGAGCCCACGGCAGCAAAGGTACTTGGTGGGAGTAGGGAGTTCCATGATTAGCCATTAGGATGGCTGGTGGCGAGGCATGGCTGCCTGTGGACCACTCCTAATGGCAAGTTCCCCCCCCACCCTCCCCCCATTTCGCATGTTTTAAATTAGGCCTAAATTTTGGGGGGAGGGTCTTAATTTAACCTTATGCCTAGAAAACATGCTGGGTCTTCCTATTGGGGGAGGCCATATTGTTGGAGAAACATGGTACTATTAACTGTTTGGGACCTTAACCTGAGTTGATTTAACTTATGAGGAGGCAAGATTGTAAACCCTAGCATAGCATCACCTGCTAGCCCACATCACCCAATGCATTTATATCCAAAGGATCTCTAAAAGGAAACAAATACTGACAATTTGTGCATTTGTTAAATTTATTTACTGCCCATCTCACAGAAATTATACAGGTAGTAAGATATTTCCAATGTTCATTATTTCACTTTAAAACATACAAAAAGTTCCTCTTGCTTCACTCTGTATGCTTTGCCTAAGCCTCTTGGATCAGAAGGTGCAGCTTGGGAGGAGAAAGATAGAAAAGAGACTCACACAGAGGTCTTCTGCAGTAGTGGGGTCTTGTCCCTGTGCAGTGGGGTTGTCACAATCACCTTCTGGCTGCAAACAGGTGTGGAAGTTAAGGAGGGGTTCTCCAAATCAAAAGTGTCTTGTTTGGTCCATAAATTTAGGAACTACAAAAAAAAAGAAATTGAAAAGATGGAAGGGATCTCTCAAAGTAATTTGGTGAATGTTGCTGAGACAAGAGAACAGGATCTAAAGGAAAATGAAAACACTAACATAATCCCTCAGAGGATTGAGCAGCATGCCTGTTCTGCAACATCATGTTCACTCTCATACTTGAAAGATATAAATTTTACCATACTTTCACACAATGTATAATTTAAATCCTCAGCCTCTCCCCCTAAAACCATGGAGATGGGCACAAATGTAGAGAGAACAGTGATCTGACTCATTATAAAGAAACGTTTTCTGTTCCAAATATGCAGCCTGTCACTTCTAAAATACCCCAAAATCCATCTCACTTTCAATAGAAAGCATCCAAAAAGCAGAGGAAAAGGGGGGAAAGCCCTTTATCTTCATTTTAGGTTCCATCATATGCTGTAATTACTGATGCCTTTAGCAGGCTCACGCAGAGATCTGTTTTGTCTCTGTGCTAGTGATAAAGCCACCTGACAGTGAGTAGTCTATTAACAGAAATATCATAAAAACAGGAATATCAGATCCTTATAATAATAAAAAAACTTTTCCAGACAGAAGCCTCTAGAGCTCAGAAAAATAAGTCAGATTTGTGGTCTGATTTATTTCCACACATTGATATGTTTCCCCTCCATGCTAATCTGGAAGAGTTGGTATAAAGGAGAACTGTTACTTAACCTTTGCCCTGGTGCAGGGCAATTGTCTTGCTTCCCAGTTGGGTTAAAAAATTGCAAATAAGCCAAACTTTTTAAAATAGAGGAAGAATCCTCTAGCAAGGAATTGTTTCTTCTTCTTGGCCTCAGGCTTGGAATAAAAGGCTATAATTCAATAGAAATACATGAACAATTCCTGGAAATATTAGTTGAAATTCTGCCAGTCAGTACTGAATTTAATAGAATGGACTCAGTAAAGTCAGCTTACGAATAAGAAAGAAAATACTTTTTCAAATCATTTCACTTGCTTGAAAACATGGGAAAGGAAGTAAAGGTATATGTGTAATCCAATACTAAATTTAAACCCCTATAACTTTTAATACCAATTGATATCATTTCTGTAAAGATGCATTTTCAAATCTTAGAAACTTATATAGCAGGAGGACTCCCATATTGGCAATAAACATTACACAGGATGTCAGTATGGAAGTACCTGTTAACAGTTTTACAATAACAAACATCCAACAGCATTTGTCTATGTTCAGTCATCTGTAAGAAGCAAGATCCTCAGGGCACTTTCTATCTTAAAAGTTATTATTGAGGCCAAGCAAAAAAGGCCCAAGTTGCTAGTGTTGGACTCATAAATTCAAAAAAACATAAAACTATAAAACAAGGCTGGAAATGAAGGAAAATATCCATCTCAAATAAATGCTAAGTGTCAAACTGGCGACACACAAGCCAGATGCATCACGCGCAGGCCACACCCACCCTAGCTCCGCAAAGGAGGGAAATGGCAATGTGACGGCAGATTTGATCCCTATGGCCTAACCCATTGGACTGGTGAGAATACATTCCAAGAAGTGTGTATGAATTTCACACATGGAGAAAATCTTTTATAAGCAGAAACTCAAGAGGAAAAACTTGAACAATCAAGCCCAAAATAGTCACTGGTTGTATTTTATCAACCCTTAAAGCCATAAGCGGTCTGTAGTCCACACATCTTAAAGTCGTTAAGGTTGAGGAATGCTTCTTGGGGATAAATAAGACAAAATATGATGCAGAAAAAAACAAATTGCCCTAAAGTGAGAATTAGGAGGCTATGATATACGAGATTACTACAGGTAGTCCTTGGCTCATGATAACTTGTTTAATGACTGTTTAAAGTTACAACAAATGTTACTTCAACTGGCCCTCTCACTTAAGATTGTTACAGTATCCCCACGGTCCTGTGATCACCATTTCTGATCTTCCCAGGGGACTTCCAAAAAGCAAAGTCAATGGAGGAAGCCGGATTGCTTAATAACTGCAGCAAAAAGGTTGTAAATTTGAGTTCAATTCATGTAATGACCACATTGCTCAGTGAAGGAAGTTCCAGTGCCAACTGTGGTTGTAAGCCAAGGACTACCCGTACTAGAGAAAAATTGCCTTAGCTTGCAAAAGATTGCCCATTTCTGATTTTATCAGGATATAAGCAGGCCAATTTCTAACATTTAAAAGCACCCAGAATGGTTTTGTGGATCATTTTCATCCCACACCAAGCTGAATTTTCCTCAAACTAATGCCCCGTGCTACAATTGCAACATCCAAAATTCCCAATCAGTTTGGCCAGTTTCTGTCAATTAGTCATTTTAGACAGCAATTTTGGAAGGTGTAGACTACATCAAATTAAAAAAAAAAAAAGACAGAAAAAGATGACCTAATCTTTCTTGGAAACATCCACAAAGTCTATATAAATTGTATATGGTAGTTTCTTATAACAGTTTTCCATTAGTCTGAATTCCCTCCTTAAAAGTAGGTTTCAAATGAAGTCTGACCTTTCACTCCTATAAGCACACAAGCACATGTTCCATCAAATAAAAACAGATGTCAAAGTTGATCATCATCATTAAATATAAGAGAACACCTTGGCACAATTCGCCTCTATCTGGTTCTGTATTGCCCATCTCGTTGCCAGTTCACACCAACTTACCTGGGATGGGGAGAATGGCAGAGTTTTGACAGGGGTGCTTTTAACCGGAGTGCTCTTGGGTGTCATACAGGAATCAAGGAAGGAGAGGTTTGTACTGGTGCCACCCTCTAAAACCGGCGAAAGACTTATTTTCCTCTTCTTTTGCCTCTTGAGCACAGCAGGAGGGGTACCAAAGCTCATGTCTGTGCATGGTGAAATGGGGATGAGTTCACCTTTGCTCCCTTTGCTGAGGTCCGAAATGGTATGGCCATCTAAACGGTACTCTGTCACAGTCTGTGATGAGCAGTAGGGTTTTATAGAGGCTTCCCTCTCCGGACTGTTGCTGTTACTTGCAGACAGATCATCAGGTAGATCAAACTGAGAGAGATCACACCAGCCATCCGGGTCCTGCCAGAATAGGAATGTTCAGAATAAGATCCAAAGTCTAAGACAAGACTGCAGACAATGAACCCAGGAACAGGCAAAAAAAAAAAAAATTCCCGCTAATAGCTTTGGGTTATGACATAATTATCAGCAGCTGAAATCAATCCATAAGCATATTACGGAAATTTATAGACCAATTTCCTGCACTGTTTTAGCACCTGTTGGTAGATTTCGAGTACACTAAAGGCAACTGGGCCAAATCATCCAACCAACTCCTCTAAATTAATATAAAATCTAGATTTTCCCCATTCATAATCCACTACCTTAACCATTATGTCCTGATCAGCAGGTTATGGAAATTGATATAACCAGTGGTCACATATAAATCAGCAAATCAACAATAAATCACAAAACATTAAAATCAAGTCAAAAACAGCAAAGATATGCTGCATACACATTCACACAAATTTTAAGCCATACAAAATGGAAATAAGATTCACTACAATCAGATTCACTGATTTCCCCCTCTACCAAAAGGAGTATTTCCTTCAAATAATCTTTCCTGCCAAATTCTCTTCCTACCCTTGGTTATGTCAGTTCACTATTTTTCAAATTTGGCAACCTTAAGATCTATGGACTTGTGACTTCTTTGCTAGCTGTGGAATTCTGGAAGTTAAAAGTCTATAGATCTTAAGGTTGCCTAATTGGAAAAACACTGAGGTAGTTTATCAAAATATTCAATGAAGCCATGTCTTACAGATTCAATCATGTCCAGAGCTTCTGAAATAGCTGGGGCGGCAGCAGTACATAAATAATTGCCTGCTTCAACCACCCATGTGCACACAGAACTCCCATTCAAAGGATCATCTGGCACCATGGCTTCTGATGCTTCATTGACACTGGGCTCCACTAGGCTTTCAAGCATTGGCTCGGATGGCAACAGGTCTGCTGGCTCTTCATCAGCGACTTCTTCTTTCTTTACTTCCAAAGTCTGGACAGGCCAGTTGGCCAAAAAATGCTGCTGTGAAGATAAGTGAAGATTTGTATCACTATAAACAAAAACACTGTTTATATTCCAAGCTGCAGATTGTAAAATCAAAGGTAGGAAGAACACAAATAAGACCTTCTTTCTTCATATCAAATCAAATGCAGAAAACAGTATTTTCATAAATCCAGATGTTAGATTTCAACTGTCTCACCACCAATATGGTCAAAATTGATAGAAGCTTCCAACCATACTTTTGAAGCAACAGTCACTTCAATGATTTTAATTTTATTTTCTTTCTTGATCCCAAATGTTGCCTTTCGAGCCCTTTTAGAGAGCTAAGCTTTGCAAAAAGAAATATTACATCCAAATCTCCGCATTCTGGAGGTAAAATATTTCATTCTACCTAGAGACATTCTGTTTTCCACCACCACCCCAGAATATAGTGATTTAGCAATTCTGGGTATAGCTTGTAGTTTTCTGGAATAAATCTTCTAGAAGACAAAGTGATTTGTGACCATTCATGCCATGAAAAAGAATATTCCAGGAATACATTACAATTCTAAACCTAGAAATGTTGCATTTTGTACATCCATATTTCATCAAACACTACGGTACATAATCTTCTTCAAGACTAAGTTTGTTATTCAAATGTTCAGTAGGTAGCTGAAAACTACATGTTTTGCATTACCTGATTTTCTCCTTCTGATGCATTTTGTCCTTCCTTGCCTTCCACCTCTACAAGCAAATAAAGAGGTTTGGATTCTTTTGCTTCATTAAGAAAGCCTCCTGTGTCCACCTTCCTTTTGATTGTAGAATTCCAATGGTTTTTCACAGCATTATCAGTTCTTTAAAAATAGACAAATATGTGCGGAATTAGCCAGAAAAAGCAGCAAGCACTGCTATTCTGAAAGATGGCTGCTTCAACAGCCTTTAAACATACCTTCCAGGGAGCAGCTTGGCGATCTCAGCCCACCGATTTCCAAGTATCTTGTGAGCCTCACATATTATACGGTCTTCTTCTTCTGTCCAGGATGATTTCTTGACTTCAGGGTTCAGGTGGTTGTGCCAACGTTCCCGACATTGCTTTCCTAGTCGGCCTTTCAAATGCTTGGCTATGAGCGTCCATTGCTTTGTGCCATATTTTTTCACTAATTCAATGACCTCATCAGAAAAATAAAATGGTTATAGTTTTGTTTACTATATGCACTTTTGATAATTAATATTCAGCCATTATACAAAGATCAAGAGCCATGGTGGTGCAGTGGTTAGAGTGCAGTACTGCAGGCTACTTCTTCTGATTGCTAACTACCTGCAATTTGGCAATTCAACTCTCACCAGGCTCAAGGTTGACCCATCCTTCTAAGGTGGGTAAAATGATGACCCAGATTGTTGGGGGCAATTGCTGACATTGTAAACCACTTACAGAGAGCTATATCTGTATAGCTCTGTATAGCTATATCTGTATAGCTAGGTGGTATATAAGTTTAAGAGCTATTGCTATCTATGTGGAAAGCTGTAGTTAAGCAGGGCCATGCATTTCTGATCCACTTTGGGCAGTTTTCCTAAAGACACTCATTTTTGTTTTTAGGCTCTCTTTAGAACTAGGAAACCACCCCAACTTGAGGAGAAGGGTTTAATATTTTGAAGACACAAAACCAGCATTTTAAACCCCGTAAGGCATTTCAAGGCATAACTCTTTCTCAAAAAAAATTGCCCAACATTGGGGATATGATGGAGGCTACAAAAGGGGTGTTGGAGAGCCCAGATCAAACTGCAATAAATGTTTAGATTCTCCATTATAGTACAAAATTTTATATTGTGTGAAGGGGGAAAATATTTGAATTATATCTCTTTTCTTCCAACAAGAAGTTAAACTCAGACTGACATCTGTCATACTTCTAGATGTAAACCCAGATTTCCTGCCAATGTTCTAGCTGGAAATTCTGCAAAGGCACCAAGTTGTAAAAGGCTTGCTTGAGAATTATGCCCAGCAATTACTTCTTACATTAGGCAACCTGGGTGCAGCCTGGAGTTCCCTATCACAAAGATGACACCATTTCAGTTCTTCAGGTCCAAAAGTAACTACTGAACAATGAATTACCTTCTGATCCTCTTGTTTAGTCCAGGGACCTTTCACAAGAACAGGATTTAACACTCTTAGCCAGCGATACTGACATTGCTGTTCAGTGCGGTTCTATGATCAAATGTAAATAGGTTTATGTTAAATGAAACATTAGTAAGACAGACAGAAATAAAAATCAAAAGTGACCAGAGACATGCATTTGCACTTTAACCAGCAGCTAAACTTGGCTTTCAATTGTTTCTGCAGATAGGGAAAACAATAAGAAGAAAGCCTATTCAACTGAAAAATTCCACTTACAGGAAAATGGCTTGCTAGGAATTTCCAGTCATGTCCAAACTGTGTCACCAGCGAATTCAACAGCTCATCCTAAAAAGAGCAAGATGGTCAGGATATGTCACAACCTAACACAAAATAAGGAACAGAATATTGAATTCTTGTGTGATTTGACGACACTGAACATAGGTAGCAGGTCACACTGCTAACACAAACTATACAATGCATCAGGAGCAAATAGAAACAAATACTTTGTAGAAATACTGGTGGAAGCAAATACTTTGTCTGTACAACTCTGATGTATGGAGAAATATAAAACATCAATTTTCCCGTCCCTTCCAGAAATTTCAAGATCCCCAAACTTGATTGCAGATTATACAATAAAATATTATCTTACAGAGATTCTATATACATCATGCAGGGATTTTACAACAAGAAGCAGAAAGAACCGGACAGGTCTATATAATTTATCAGAAACTAAATGCCTCTTTAACTTTTGCCCTGGGTTTTACTTCATAGGAATATATCCAAAATGATTACAAACTTAAGCTTCAAACAGAAGCAAATACAGAGCTCTGGCAAACATTTACTGTCCAAAGATTGTTAAGTGAGTCATGCCAAATTTTATGACTTTTGCCAAAGTTAAGTGAATCACTGCAGTTATTAAGTAAACCATATTATTAAGTGACTCTGGCTTTCCCCACTGAATTTGTTTGTCTGAAGCCAGCTGACTAAGTCACAAATAGAGATCACATGACCCTGGGACATAGCAACCATTGTAAATACATGCCAGTTGCCAAGTGCCTGAATTTTGATCATGTGACCCTGAAGATACTGCAACAGTTTTTAGTGTGAGTATCAGTTGTATGGCACGTTTTCCAGTGCCATTGTAACTTTTGATGATTGCTAAATAAATAGTTGTAAGTTGAGAACTACCTGCTTTTTTCACAATTTGGTCAATAACAAGACCTGTCTGTGTTCCAACCATATACTGGTTTATGAGAATGTTAAATATGATTTCCATTTAATAATTCAAAAGCAGGCTAGCCCTGCTTATTTACTATATCTGTATCCAAACTGGATATTTTTCTTATGCATTCACCTCCTTCAGAGCTTCACACCTGCTTGGCCTAGAGCCAATCTCTCCATTTTTTCTTTTTGAATAACACAATACATACTTCTTCACGAGACCACTTGACTTTACATCTGTTATCCCGTCGGTCTATCACATCTGAATCCTGGTAAAGCAGTTCTTCTTGTTCCTCACTATTATAAACAGGTTTTAAAAGAGAAATGTTATACTTAAGCATTCACTTATAAATTCATCTCTATCTAGTTTAGCAAAATAAAACACTTTAGCAAATCTTCATCTGCAAACACCCAATTCTTCAATTCACTTTACACAGATTGATATCCCTATACACTAGGACTAATCCATATGCTGCACTGGAAGCCAAAGGGAAAAAAATTCATATACATTCTATAACCATCCTGACATTTCAAAATGTCTTCACAATGAAGCTTTAGAAACAATGTTCTCATTGGCAAATCTGTCAGTCACCCCTCATGCTTGGAATTTTCTCTTTGGAAATCCGCCAAAGCCCATGCCTAAACAGCTTCTGACTTCTTAAATTCTAACTTGCTTTTCATAACCAGAAACAGGATAGTATTATTGATCTAGAACCTGCCCCCAAACCCTTGCGATAGCCTGGGAAATAAGGCCAACAAGTCAAATTCATTCCTATCATAAGATTAGTAGCTAAGATGTTTGTTTAATATGGCAGCTTGAAATAAAGCCCTTCACATTAAAGTCTAATGTGCTATAAATCCATAGCCAGAGCATTTAACTCCTTAGGATTTTAAAAAAAATTGACTCCATTATTGTCTCTTACAGGCTGAGATCCCATTATCATTATGGTTTAAACAGCTCTCCCCCACTCCCATTTCATCAAAATCCTAAAACTATGAATTTGAATCTAGTTGCCCAGAGTAGCCTTACTAAGATCATCCCCAAGGTGCTTTTTCAAGAAGCAACTGGACTTTCTGTTTTTCTTTTTGGAAGATGTTTTGCTTCTTCTCTCAGAAGCTTCTTGTATAAGCTTCTGTAGAGCTGAAGAAGCATCTTGGATGAGAAGCGAAATACCTTCAAAGAAAAAACAGAAAGTCCAGTTGCCTCTTTAAAAAGCACTTTTGGGACAACCATCACCTGGATGACTGAAAATCTCCCTAGACACTCATGAAGGTCATGAGCAATGGCCATGTTTTTCAATCAGGAGTCACTTCTTGGGGGATGGAAGAAGGAACTTCCTTTCTCAACCCCAGCATCGTTTCCTAGACAAAAAGGACGCAACCTATTTTCCTCCCCACCCCCCCATCCCTCTGCCGCAGCCTGGGGCGGGGGAGGTTCCTTTGCCGTCCAGGCATTTCACGCGAGCCATTTTAAGTTCTCCCTTTCAGAGATAACCAACAGCGGGGGGCCTCTCCTCCTCCTCCCCCCCAGCAGATTGGCAACCTATGGACACCTCTGCCACGTTTGCTCCAGAGGTTCATTCGCTTCACGCGGGGGGGGGGAGGAGAGAAGGACGAAAATGGACGAAACGGAGCCAGAACTTTCGGGGTTTTGGGGGGGGGGGGGGGGGGGAGAGAAGGAAGGGGGGAATGGGCCCAAAAAAGGGGGGGGGGGGAAAAGTCCCCCCCCCTTCTTTGCGCAGCCCTCCCAAAATGCACGGCTTCCCGCAACTCACCAGCGAGCCCGACGAGACATTCTGCCTTGCAGCTTTTGCTGCAAAGAAAATCACAAAACAAGGCAGAAGTTTTCAAATGACTTGTTTTTAAGGAAAAGAGCCACCGGGGAGCCGGCGGGAAAGTCGCTGCTGCCGCCGCGGCCAGGGCCGCTAAATCTTCCCAGAGCAGAACGCGCTCGCTGCCTCCCGCCCGGGAACCCAAAAGAGCACTTTTCTATCTCGCGCCAACCCCGCCGCAACCAGCCACCTTTTCCGGCGTGATGACGCTCCCGATGACGCGGCCGAGGTCCGTGTTTATAGGAGGGCGGGTGAGGGGTGGGGGAATGGCGGAAAATGGCGCGCGCGGGCAAGTGGGAGTGTTGTGTTTTCCTTTTTTAAGAAAAGAAAACCAAAACGTTCCCGCAATGCTCGAAAAGAGAAATACGGCCTCTGTCAGCAAAGGCAGAGTCGACCACGCATCCCTGTAAAATCGATAGCTTCAGGCGGCTAAAATAGGTCCTTTTAGGACGGAGCATTCTGTGAAAAAAACACAGCGGCCGCGTTGATTCTAAAAAACAAATAAAGAGCCAAAGATTCACATCAAGCCAATTAAAGTCACCTGAGTAGAAGGTCACTATTTCGAATATGCTAGGACGTGTCATGAACCAAGAGTCATAAAAGGGCATTTACGGTACAAAAATAGCTAGTATGTAGAGTTTATTAATACTATTAATAATACCACAATATAACAATGTCTCAAGCCATAAAGAATCGGAAGGCTACTAACTGCTGTAGCCATGGATCTTGTGAGGGCTGATGGGGTTGTAGTTTAATATTTTCAAGGGACCCAGTTGGATGAGGACTTCCACTTACGTATTTTTCTGTACCTGCTGTATTTGAAAAATGGTGGGTTCATGTAACACAGTAAATGACATGTCATATTGTGCAAACATTGTGCCTATGCTAAGCCAAAACCCAACATTACATATTAGTTTAATGAGTAATGTGAAACCAGGAACAGGCTTCACTGTCAGCTGACAGAAGAAATTATGACATTCCATATCCCAAATAGCAGAAATTTGTGTAAATAATTTGTCATTTGAGTAAAAAACTATTTATATCATTTACATCAGAGATCACCAACCAATCGACTGGGGACCACTGGTCTGCAAGAAAATTTTGGTGGTTTGAAGAAAAAAGTCCTCCCCAAAGCAATTAATCCAGGCTGCACAGGAACATAAGGCTATGCTGCCCACATAGCCCGCCCACCCGCTGACCCCCTACCCTTCGGCCAAGTGCAAACCTTACCTTCAATAGAGCCACGTGAGCTGGAATTGAAAGGTAAGACCAATGGCGGGCGAGGGAAATCCATCCCAGGGTGGCTTGCTAATGTTGGCTGGGAAAGTCGGTTCCATATTCCAGATCTGCAATAGTCACAAGACTGGCCCTTTGGTCATCCTGGAGCAGCTCTTCCAGTCTATGGCAGGTCGGTGTACCCAGGTGGAGGAGCAGCTACTCCGGGGTGATCAAAGGGCCAGTCTTGTGACTACTGCAGGTCTGGAATATGGGACCAACTTTCCCACCAATGTGGGCAGCATAGCCTTATGAGTTTGGTGGTCCCTGAGGTCCAAAAGGTTGGCAACCCCTGATTTACATGATGGTATCCACATGTCCCTTGCCCTCCCTAGTTGCTTCCATGCAGAGTTTGAAGCATGAGATCCATACAAATATAGAAATGGGCTTGCTGTTTCAAGATGCATTTTTAAAGGATTGGTTGGTGTTCTTTCAACCTTGCAGCTGAATAGGAAATGCAAATTATAAATCTATTCAGATTCATTTTGGTTTCCTCTGCACTGCTTATTTTCTTGTAAGAAATTAAACCTCTGCAGTCCTTTAAGCGGCGAGAAAAAAAATGTTTCTTTTGCCTTTTATTCCTGTTTTGACAGCCATAACTGACTTTCACAAGCAATTAAAGGGATATATTAACCCTATTCATAATGAAAAACTGGCAGTGACAGTTTTATACCTTCTCCAAGAAAATAAGTTAAAATGGGCTAAAAATAAGAAACCACATTTAACATGGAAGAGTGGAAAATTCTTCCTTTAGGGTACACAAGTCAAATTCACAGATAAATGATACGAGATGCCTGACTTGACAAGAGTAAGAGAATCTGCTAGGTTTCTATAGGATATCATTCAGTAGGCTCAAGTCTTTTCTATTATCACAGAGTGCAGGACATGGGATGCTGCTGTTAAATGAAAAACTAGATTTCACCTGAATATTAACAAACATGTCTATACCACAAGAATAAATTGACAGGCGAACTGATATCTCAAAAACATAGTGAACTTCATTCCTCATGGTGTTTTTAAGCAGAAGAGAGTGTCATAGATGCCTTAATTTGGCTTCCTGTACAGATCAGAGTGGTTGGATTTAATACTTAAATGATCTCTTCCACAAATTAAATCAATTCAGGGAATTAAAATTAAACAAGTGGGGGCTGCTTAGCTGAAGAAGGATTTTTTTAGTTCAAGAAATATGGCATATTTGTTGTTATTTGTACACTTGGATTGCATGCTTCTGCATTAAAATCAGTATCAAAACTCCTATGTTCAGCCAAAGATGTACATCATTTGTAAATGACTGATGGTCTGTAGAGCTCCTATGAGAAATCCATTGGCTTCAGGCAATGGCACTTTAGAGGTTTCAGATAACTGAGCTAGCTTCTTCCTCACGTTGTCATCTAACCAGCGGGTAGAAGGGGGGTGCTTGACATGGAAATGAGCCACAGCAGTTCCTCAATAGCTCATAAGCCACTGTAACAATTTTAAAAGCCTGAATAGGCAATGACCATAATCAAAATTTGCACTGTATTCTACCTAATGCACTATCTGTATGCTGGTGCCAAATGAGGATCATAAAAGATATCCCTTATCTTCCTCATTTGCACTAGCATATAAAAAATAAGTTCTCTTCATTTTCTAAACCATTTAATGTTTTCCAAAAATGCATACTGCAACTTTACTGACTCTCCAGAGTTAAAGCCCATGTCACACTGCACCAACGGATGGAAAGAGGATGTAAAACGGAGAAAAACGCTTGCCATCCATTGGTTAACGCGATGCATCCGTTCTGTACTCACTGTGTGTGTGATTAATACGTTCTATCCGTCCAGCATCCGTCTACTGAGATTTCATCCGCTCAAAAAGTTTTGAGCTGCACAAAACATTTTGAGCGGATGAACTTTCTGCTGTGTCCGTTCTACATCCGCGACACATACAGGGAACAAACGTTCGACGTCCATCGTCATCCGTTACACGTCCGCTGTATCCGCTTGGCATCCGCTGCGCATCCGCGCAACTCGCATCCACTCCAGCAGAAAATGGACACAGGGAGGAAGCGAAACGGACGTGGAACATCTGCGCAGTGTTAGTAGCACGGACATAGAAAGGATGTAAGTGGATGCAGCTTGCATATAAAGCATTAAAACGGAAAAAAATGTTCGTATAGGGGACCTATCTCGGATATTTAGGATGTCTGGAGGATGTCTAGAGGATGCAGAAGGACACCTAGCGGAAAACCGATATTTCCTATAAAAAGGGGGAGGAAATCACCTGGATCTCACTTTCAGTCCAGCAGCCCTGGTGTGCAGACCTCTTCAGCCTTGCTCTTGCTCTTGCTCTTCCACAGCCTCCAGTCATCTCCACCATGGATCGTCGCACACTCCTTTTGGTAGCCGCCATCATTCTACAACAGTGCGAAGCCCTCTTCAGGCTCTTTCACCTGTTCTACGCAAGGAAAAGGAGGCGTCCAAGAAGTGTCTGGGTCCGAAGATGGATCGTGAGAAGAGCTGAGTACGGACTGTATGACAAGCTGATGGTGGAGCTGAGGAACAAAGACACTTGTGCATTCCAGCACTTCATAAGGATGCCACCAGCCATGTTTGACGAAGTTGTGGAGCGTCTGAGACCCAGGTTGACCAAGGCAAACACCAACTTCTGTCCCAGCCTGGACCCTGGACTGAAGGTGGCACTGACTCTGCGCCATCTGGCCTCCGGGACCACGTACAGGAACATGCAGTACGCCTGGAGGGTGCCACACAACATCATCAGCATTGTGGTCAGAGAAGTGGTATAGGCCATCATCGAAGAATACCTGGAGGAGCTCCTCCAGTGCCCCACCACTGAAGAAGGCTGGAAGAAAGTTGCAGAGCAGTGATATCAGAAGTGGAACTTCCCCCACACCGTTGGATCCATAGATGGGAAGCACATGGCCTGCAAAGCTCCAGCCAACTCAGGGTCCACTTATCACAACTACAAGGGCTTCTTCAGCATCATCCTCTTTGCCATGGTCGATGCTGACTACAAGTTCATGTACATCGATGCTTCAGGCAACGAGTCAGCTTCAGATGCCCAGGTATACAACGCCAGTGACCTCAAGGAGGGGCTGGAACGCAACCTCATCATGGGCTTCCCAGATCCAGACCCCCTGCCCAACGACACACAAGATGTGCCCTACTTCATCGTGGGGGATGACGCCTTCTCCCTCAGAACCTACCTCATGAAGTCCTACACTTCCAGATACCTCACCCGTGAAGAGAGGATCTTCAACTACAGGCTGTCCAGGGCAAGACGGGTGGTGGAGAACGCCTTTGGCATCCTAGCCAACAGGTTCCAGGTACTTCTCACCACCATGCAGCATCGCCCAGAGACCGTGAGGAACATCGTGGAAGCTTGCTGCATCCTGCACAATCTCATGCGCACCCGCTACCCAATGTTGCAGAACAGGCTCGTGGACCGCCAACAAGGCAATTGGGACATGGAACCTGGTGAATGGAGGCAAGGACGTAACCTGATAGACACTGTGGATGTGCCAGGCCCCAACAGAGCTTCACATGAAGGGAAGAAGCAGCTCAACCTCCTGAAACATTGGTGCAACTTCCCAGCTGGAGCAGTGGAGTGGCAAGACAGGATGGTAGATGCTTAATGGATGCTTCCTTGAGCCTGTCTCATCACACTGATGAGATTGTGCCATGTATGTTGAGTGGCCCTACAATGAACAAGGCATTTAATAAAGAGTTGTGTTTATGTTGAAATGTGTTGATGAATGATTAAATTGTTATTGATAATAAAGGGCCATAGGTGTGGCACCTGGGAGGGTGGACCATGCAGTCCCACTATACTTGCACTGGAGTTTTATCTATCCCACAGCTATTACCCATCCCACAGGTATCCCTGCCCATCCCACTGATATCCTTATCCATCCCACAGCTATCCATCCCACTGCTATCCTTACACATCCCACAAGCATGCAAAGGCTTAAACAATTTCTAAAAGTTTCCATCAAGACTTTATTTAGTAAAAGAACTGAACCAAGTGTGTGAAACAAAGATAACCTTTATTAATAACAAACTATAGGACTTTATTAAAAAAGCAAAATGAACCAAGAAAAGTGTCCCAAGCAAAGATAAAGTCAACAGGTAACAACCCAGTCTCTGGCACTCTTCTCAGTCATTCTGAGGCGTGCCCATGGTCTCAGGGGTGAAGGGTCCAGGGGCTGTAGTGGTGGCAGTGGCTGGAGTGCTGGTCTGAGGCGCCATTGGGGTGCCTGGCCCCGAGAGGACAACGGGATGGTGTGTGCAAGAAGCTCTCAGAGAGCTGGCTCAGTCCCATGATGTTGAGAGGCCCTTCCTCCAGGACATGGGATGTCAGTCCCAACACTGATGACACATGTTCTGAGGCCAGGCTTGGCTGTGGGGTGGAGGAAGGAGGAGTGTAGTGGGGCTGTCTGGTCTGCAGCTGAGTGAGGTGAGGTGTGGGTGGCGTCGGTGGCATCTGTGGCATTGGTGGCATTGGTGGTATCGGTGGCATTGGTGGCACCTGTGGTGTGCGATGTACCTGTGCCTGGACTGGGAAAGGCTGCCTGTGCTGCTGGAACTCCTGGTAGCCGTAGCCTTGTTAGGTGAGGGGCTGTTGAAAGCCTTGGAAGGGCTGTGACATCGCCTGGGGTGGAGGAGCAGACCTGGAGTGGGTCAGAGCAGGTTCAGCTGGGCCTGGAGGGTGGTGCAGAAGACCTGTGATCCTCTTCTTGATCACCTGGTACTGGGCTTCGAGCATTTCCATGAGGGTCTGGTTGACGTAGGTGAGGAAGGGCTTGCGGTTAGAGGATGGTATGTCGAAGTGTACCAGCTGAGAGAGGAGATCTATGCTGCTCTTGATGGTGTCCCTGATCTCCAAGAGGACAGTGTGACTCTGTCTCTCCGGTCTGCCTCTCTGCCTGCTTTCTGTGGAGGTGGAGCTGGGGGTGGATGTGGGTTGGTCTCTGGTGGCCGCGGCTTCTTCTTGCTCCATCTGCGTCAGGGGATCCTCCACGTGCTCCGGCATTGGGTGTGCAGCTGTCAGGGGGGTCTCCGTCATGGGGCGCTCCAAAGATACCTGCCTGGACACAGGAGCTGACTCTTGGCCAGAAGAGGACTGGCTGTCTGTGGGCTTCCTGAGAGAGAGGGTTGACAGAGGGGCTGCTCCTCGGTGGCAGATCTCACCCTCCAAGAAGCTACACTTGGCCTTCACGTAGGTCTCTCGGTCCGTCAGTTTGACCGTGGCCTGGCCAGATTTCTTGAGGTGCAGCTTCCCGTACCAGGTGTGCATGTGCTTCCACCAGCCAAGGAGCACCTCCGAAGTGTAGCCCAGGCTCTCCGCCTTCTCTCTCCAAGCAGCCTGCTTCCTTTTGGTGTCTCGATAGAGCCTGTGTCCCTTCCTCCAGAGGTACTCCTTCAGCCATTTGATCACCTCCTCCTCATGTTCCTCTGCAATGGAGTACTGTCTCCTCTCCCCCTTTTCTCGCTATTGCCTCTTCCTCCCTCTGGCAGGGCCTTCTGGGCCCTCATCAGCAGGGCATTGAGGTTCTAGGGGCTGGTCCACCACACCACCACCACCAGTAGCAGTAGCAACAGCAGTTGCACCAGCAGCAGCAGCAGAGTCAGCACCAGCAGAAGCACCAGCACCAGCAGGACCAGCAGCAGCACCAGCAGAAGCACCAGCACCAGCAGAGTCAGCACCAGCAGCAGAAGAAGCAGCAGAAGCAGAGTCAGCACCAGGGGGTGGGATGGTGGTCCTGTCCTTCTTGCCAGGGCTGGCAGGAGTAGGCACAGGCTTCCTCTTCTTCCCCATGGTTGTTGGCTGAAGATGTGTCTGGCAGCAGGTCTTTCCTCTGAATGGTGACCTGCTTGCGAGCTGCTTCCCTTTATATCCACGGGGCTGACGCAATGCATCCTCCCCGCATGTGCAGTGAATGCTTTGCATCTGCTAGGCATCTGCTAGGCATCCGCTAGGCATCCGTGATGCATCCGCGTCATCCGCTCGGCATCTGCTCCTTCCGCTGCGCGTCCGCTTCGCTGTTCTCCCCCGGAAGCCCTGTGGATGTGTCATCCACTTCCATCCGCTAGGCTTCCATTGAGCATCCGCTTAACATCCTCACGTCCATTCCTTTCCGTTGTTGTCCGTTCTCTTTATGCAAATTTGGGGCACTTTTGAGAGTGGATAACAACGGATGGAAAATTTTCTCGTCTGCTGTGTCCTTTTTACATATGTTTTGCATCCATCGGCCGATGTGACCTAGCCTTAAGTTATTTAATTTGGATTTCTACATTTAAAAAATAAAGTTCTTGAATAGGTAACTCTACCCAAGGCCCTGTGTGGTTTGTTTGGTTTTAATCTAGAATGAGGACATAAGCTTTAATTTTCCTTACTGTACAGACTGAGCCAGTTACTGTACAGACTGAGCTTTCAACCTGCTTTTATTTTTGAAAATTACTACAATATGTGAATCCAATCAATATTACCTTAAGGTCAAGATACCACAATTAAAAATACATTATTGGTTGTAAAAGGATAAACTTAAAACTTCTGAATACAGCATGATATGTCAAAAAATCATTTTCTTTTGTTAAGTAGTAAGATCAATATTCTTTTTCACTACACTATGTAAATGTAATTGCTGATTCCTGCAGTATTTTGTAATTTAAAAACATCAGTTTATACTTGGATAATTGTTGGAACATAAATTTTCCACTGAGTAAGGAGTTCAATTGAAAAATATTTTAGTACTGGATGCAAACTTTATATATTTCAGGAATCAATATATCTCTATGAAACAGCATAATATTTGCTTAAGCAATTTTATCTTTTTCCCAGGATAAGGCATTCATATTTATAGCCACTGGGTGGCAGAGATGTCCTTTGTTTAAATTACATTCCTTTAGTATCTATTGTTAGTAATCAAAAGAGAAATAGTAATTTCAGTAGCCAAAGAAGGGGTTCAGTTATTTTAGATAGAAAAAAGTGGAAGGAAGGAGTTCCTATTGTCATTTTGATTTTGGACTTCTCAATAAAGTTTGTGGTCATCAACAGAGTGATTTTCTGATAAGTATCTTATAGTGATATAGTAGGAGAACTATGTTGGTCTACAGTAGCCAAAAATGTCTGAGCTGCAGCTCACTTCTTCAGGTGCATGAAGTAGCTAAACTGATGTAGGTCTTAAATTGGGGCAAAGTGAGGAGACAATGGGATGAGTGCACCAGTGCACCACTGAAAGATCAGCTTAGGGATAGACCATCATGGAGAAAATTGCAAAGAGTTAACAATAACAACTTAAGGACACCTAATCAATATGGGAAAGAAGGAGGAAGCAACAGGTGAGACACATCAATGAGAGTTTGTTGTAATGAATTTTCTCTATAAGCATCTTCAGATGGTCAGAACTTTTCAGTCTTCTAAACAAGCTTAATTGGAAAATTGAAAAAGGTGCCATAATGTATGAATTGGGCTTCTAAGAGTATTCATTAGCTGTCATTTCTTGCACTTTAGAGAAATGGTTATTGAAGATAAACAGCCTTCTTTCTAATTCATTAAACCTTCCAAAAACAGTTGTGTTGTTTTATAAGAACTTAGGTAAGTTCTAGTTTGATCTTAATGACAAGTATTTTAAATTTTTAATAGAGTTGAATGAAGCAGAAATATAAAATCTGCATAATGTTTTTTTTTCTTGGGAAGAAAAAAAAATGTACCTTAGTTTAGAACTGTTTAGAGTTACCCTTAAAAAAAAGGCTTTTATTTCTTAAGACTTGCAAATGAGACGTTTCTAAAAATTTTCAGGAGTGTCTGAATAGAGTCTCTTCCTTACCACTATGTTTTTGAGGGAGTTAGACCTTGATTTTGTTGGAGAGCTTTGCTTTCTTAGAGATTTCTTAGAAATTTATGAAACTTTGTTTTGCCTTGTTTTCTAGTGTTTCACAGAATTGCAACACTAAAATTCTTCCTCTGTTTGAAGTACTGTGAGAGCTATGTATCTTGGAGAAATGGCAGATGATACAATGTAGCAACTGAGTCAGAAAATGCCACCTGCAGGTTAACTAGTTCTTGAGCATTGTAGAAAAAAACATTATGAACATGTAAATAGTCTTTGAGCAACATAGTTATATTCTGCAATTACTTAGGAAAACTTCAAATTATTTCTTAGTTGTGAAGACTAGGATTCTTGCAGACTACTGACTGCTGCTTACTGTGTTCTTAACTTCAATATTTCTTAACTTCATAATTTTAAGATATGTTGACCTCAGTAACCAGAATTCCCACAGCCAGCATTCTGGGAGTTGGAAGTCCACACATCTTAAAGTTGCTAAGGTCAACAAACACTTAGCTGATAAACTATTTAGCATAAAAAGGATACAGGTAGTGGTTGGGAGGGGAAGCAACTGGAGTAAAATGGAGCTTGTATGTGTTAGTTAATGTTGGAATAGAGAAGCTGCATTTTAATTTTGAACAGGTGGATCATCTCATTGTGGCATTTTAGCATATGCTGAACCCAAGACAAAATATCTATGACAGGAGGTATTCAATCAATATTAGTGGTTTTCCTGTTGTGACTTTGCATATTGTATCCAACTAAATGTTTATAGGATGGTATGTCGCTGAAGAATCTCAGCCATCCAGGTAGAGTTGTCTGGAAGTGGAGTCATAGCAATCAAAAATGTTTATAGGTTATTTCTTAGGTTATTCTACATTTTCTTCAAAGAGAGAGATGTGTAGTAGTGTCCCTTCTGTCACTTCGGAAAATATGTTTTTGCATGACATGGTTGTCAGCTGCTATCTAAGTCATGAGTCCCACATGATTGGGAATCTCAAGATAGATGGAAACCCAGCAATCTTAACCATTGTAAAATTGACCAGAAAGCTTTTAGTAACTGGGGTTTTCAGTGATACCATGAAATTATTATGGTTGATTGCACATTCAGCTAGATGTTTAGACTGGATTTGGTACTTTTGTCCACCTAGGTTCTTAAAAGTACCCCAATTGGGGTTGGCATAACCCTGGATGGAATCGGGGAAGACCTCAGTCACTTCTGGGCCTCTTTAGCCATTATGATGGTGATCGTGAAAAAATGTAATATCTACCTCCCTTCTTATGATCTGTTCAGAAGGTTGTTTATCTGGGAGAAGTTTATCTACAAACCTAGCCCTTCTATTTTGGCTATTGACCAGATTTAGTTGTTCATTTAATGTGCTGACCCCAACTGCTCATGGAATCAGGCCAATCATTTGAAAGATTGGAGAAAAGGACTGGCTTTAACCTGTTATCTTTTCTAACTAGCTTATATCAATCCAAAGTGTTAGGAATATGAAACACCTAACAGGTATTTGGGTTAGAAATATATAAACCAGGATAGACATTTTAATACTATCTCTTTAAGGGAATGCAGGAGCATGCAAATGGGTGTGATTTCTCAAATGGCCATAAGATGGAGCAAGAAACCTGGTTTGTCTTAGTCTGAGTCTCAGAAGAGAAGAGAGTGTATCTTTATTTCCTTCTGTTGGAAAGTATTGCTATTGCTCCATTTTTCCTAATTGACTGATATTACTGGATTTAATGTAAGTCTGATACTTAACTGTTTTTGACACTGGACTTTGTTACTGGAATATCCCTGGATTGAAAAACTGACTGATTAACCTGTGAATGATTTTTGGACTGCCTATTTTGGACTTTGCTTAAACCTTTCTGGAAGTAAAAACCTACATTAACTGTACAGTGTATTTGTGTACTGAATGTGTATTATTCCAACACTACTCTCTATACGTCTCCCTGTATGCGCTCATTCTCCTAATGGGGAATTACCTCAACACAAAGCAACAGTATATGTTTCAAATGGCTACAGAAGCAGTTATTCTATGAAATTGGAAATCTTGCTGTAAATGAAGTGAGGTGAAGATCATGGGTTTTTTTTCCAAATAATTTACTGTGAATTGGGATGAGGAGGGTTTGGAGGGTCAAAAGGATGGATGTCACAGCTAAAATATATATAAGGTGTTGCTTGCCTGTTGAATATAATCCTTTTTATGATAATTAAATATACTCTTTTCTTCTTACTTCTTTCCCTTGGTTCGTTTATGCAGTTTTGTTCTTTTTATTTTTCTTCCCAGTGCAGCTAACTCACGCAGTCCTTCCAACTACATCTTGTTTTATTTCCTTCTTTTGCTGTTTCTTCTTGAAGATGGGAATAGATTGTGTGTGTGAAAGAGAGAATAAAGCATTTGTATTTTGCTATAACATTCTATGTGGTTGGAGTTCAAATAACTTTATAATGACAGTATCTTATTTTATCACAATAAGTAGTTTTTAATTTATGTTTTATTTATTTTGGTGGGGCTGTTCTTTCTTTTGGAGGGTACCTTTTGGTATATATGTGTGCATATTGGGGTTTGGGGGGAAAATTGAAATTTGCAGCTATTGACAAGAGAAAGCATTTGGGGACTGCTCAGAATTTTTGTGCTTGTTATTTTTATTTACTGTTCTGTTTTAGGAGAAATGTTACCTTAAATTTAAAATAGTCTTACTTTCAACTAAATATCACATATACTGTCTCCTTACTTTAAATTTTAGTTTGCAAACTTTTTTCCAGGGAAGGAGATTATCCCTTTATACTTTGCTAAACACTATTGTCAAAAACTACTCTTTACACCATTAAATAATGTCCTGGCTACGATCTAATTCATATGAACGTTTTAAAAATTATATTTACATCTGTGCTAAACAACTTTTAAGATACTAGGGTTTGCATTGCTTTGAAGAACAGTTAGTTGGTTGGTTGGTTCCAGAATCACAAAAGTACAATTCCTACAATAACGGAAAGATAATTTGTCACTTCTCTTACCTATTTAGCCCCCATATTTCCTTCAAATAAGCTTGGACTTGCTGGCCAGGTTTTAATCTACTAGAACTTTTCCGGTGACCAGCACAGAAAAAAATGAAATTTGAAAACTCCATATCAATGTTTAACATTAACTTGGTTATCTGTGTTATCAGGTACTACTAGGATTCTGAACTAGATGTCTTCTCAAAACTGTCACAGTACTTTATCCCTGAAAAACATATTAGACAATGGATTTCTGATGAGTGCTTCCAGCAATAGCAACTCTCCAGGTAGCAGCTTATTTCTGGACATGAATCATGCTCCCAAATCAGAAGACTGGGACAGTAAAGGGACTACTCTAAATGTCAAGGTTACAGAATTTTCTTCAGGTAGTATGAAGGGAGACCTGCAAACTTCATGTGACAGTGGGACATCTTTTTGTAAAACCCCATCCCAACCATCTGCCTTTGACTTGTCTAATTTGAGTTCTGCTAATAACAGCAAAGCAAATTCCTTAGTGAACACGTACCATGATACTAAGTCATCTACACCATGCAGAGAAGACAAGGCCTCCGAACTAACTGAGCATATGATATTAAAAAGTTCTGAAATGAGTGATGATATGGTCTTCAAGAAGCCACTACAGCCACCAATATGGGAGATTTCTGGAATACAAGCCACTGTGGAAAATTCTCTGTCCCTTGAAGCAAGCTTAGAAGATACTGGCTCCCTGGGTTGCATGAAAACAGATACGCCATCTCTGGAGAGGTCACATTTTGTTATGCCAGCTGATCCATAAATGAAGCTGATGCCTTTCTTGCTGACAAGTGAGCCAAAAACAAATCAAATAAAAATTAGTCTGATAAGATATTGTTCCACAAAGACATTAACTGAAAGTGACTTCATCCTTTTACATTTAAGGATCAGCACATCATAGCAAATAATTTGGTAATTGAGAAATGAAATTTAGAAATGAAAGCCAGATTTATTGAAAAATGCAAAACTACTATATTACGATATTGCTTTTTTGCCATTCTCCATGCATACCACTGAATGTCTCCTTCCATTATAGTTGATGTGAAAAGCTGAAATATGAGCAATGTGCTACCGAAAAGTTTGGTATAAAAACAGCTTCAGACTGAATTGGGTTAAATATTACTTCATATGCATTAGAATTAATTTGTTGTCTAGTCTTTGTGGGGGTTGGTTTTGGGATTGCGGATTGAAATGTTGAGATGCCAGTATATTTAGTCACTACTTTTATTCTTAGGAATTGCTAGAACTAAATTCAGGAATCTCAGCTGTGTATAATAGCTGCTCCTATTTATAAGTGGGTTTATCTCAGTTATGGCTTTGGAGCAACTTTTATTGCAGTAAATAATTCTCAATCTCTCAACTGGCTTTATCCTGAATATTAGCAAACAGTCGAAAAAGACTTTAAGTTAAAGGAATATGTTGAGTCAGACCATATGTTATACTTGACCACAACTTGGTTTGATCTAGCAAAATATATAGATCTAATTGTGGATTTATGAATAAATTATGATTCACATTGTAGGAACTCAGTTACTGCTAAAGGGGAATCAAACTAAATTTTTCTAAGGTTCCAGAGTTTCTAGGCCGTTCGGCAGTTTAGATGAGGTTCTTTATTGGAGGAAAGGGTTAGTGTGTAGAAAGAAATAAAAGTACAGGGGGCATCAATGTTTGCCTTGTTATCCACTGAATTAAAATAAGACTCTTAAATCCATAAAGATCCAATTGTTAAGTTGGATTAGCCTAGTGGTAGGGCAGTTATAACAGGTTCCTCTTTTTTCCTATACTTTCAGCAACATGGATCACCTGATGACATTGTCAAAACAGGATTTGTTTACAGTGTACAAAGTGAAGTGGGTTCTTTATGCTTGCTGGAAACCTAAACCAAAGCCTGACTTTTTTTGCAGGAAGCAGAACGCAGACCTTTGTACAAAAATGTTTCCCCTTCTTGTCCACCTGTTAGTAGTATGAGTTGTTTCAATTTCCTTGAAATAAGTTGTAACAGAAGGCTGAGCAAGAATAAATGAAATTGAAAGACTATATCTTGTTCCTATAAATAAAGTTACCAAATAGAACAAAAGTATTACTTATTATGTGTGGAAATCTTTTCCCTGAGATTAAATCAGTGACTTACATTTTAATACTTTGTTGGCCACGTTGGCCACATTGTTTACTCTTTTGCTTTTAAAAAGCTTAGTACAACTCAAATGCATGTTTTTCTATCAACACTAAAAAAATTAATCACCTTAGATACTTCCTTGACCTCACATGAACTGTGGTTAGCCTGAGATATTAACTGACCTTCTCATTCTAACTCAAAAATGGATCAAGGAGATTCTCATTTTAACAATCACTTAAGACACAAATTTTAATACAGCTATCTCTACAGCTAAACGACTTAAAGGCCTTTCTGATCATGAACTGCTGAACAGACTTCCTCATTCGAAGCTGTACGTGAAGAGAGGCCTTTTAAGACCTTTTAAGACCTTCTAATTCATGGAATTCCATTTATGTTTCATATCTTGCAATAACTAATCACTATCATATATTTCCCTAGCCATTATATGTATTTATATTGCTCAGAACAATAGAGAACAAACTAATCAGAAACAAAAAATTCAAATTGTACAAATGATTTATTTAAAAAACACATTGAATATACAATATTATGTATAAAATTGTCTTAGAGGCATATATATATATATATATATATATATATATATATTT
>BLBF01016037.1:0-19613 GCA_015471245.1 Laticauda colubrina
CCTCCAGTCATCTTAGCACAGGAATTCTGGGAGTTGAAGTCCACAAGTCTTAAAACTCAAGTTCAAAGACCCTTGATCCAATGGAACGATTTGCCTCCAGAAATTGTGGATGCTCCATCGCTGTGAAGGCCTTTAGGAAGAGATTGGACAGCCATTTCTCTGAAATGGATCTCCTGCTTGAGTGGGTTGGACAAGAAGACCTCTAAAGTCCCTTCCAACTCAGTCATTTTGTATTCTGAAAGGGTAAGAGCTGGAGCTTTGTTCAATTATTAAAATACCATAAAGAAACATCATCTGTCACTCCATTGTCTCTTGGGTGTTGTGGAGAATATATTGGCTTTTTCTGGGGGATTTAGATACTTCATTTGGTTTCCAGGACAGGAAAATCGGCATAGATCTGATAGAACTCAGGCTGCGTTCACAACCCTACTTAATGGTTTACGTCTAGACTCCACATAAAAAAAATATAATCTTGAAACTTCTTAACCTGTACCTCGATTTTGGGAATAAAAAGTGAAATATTAGAAGCGATCATCTTGCTTAATTTTGCATCTTTCAGGGGTTTCTCAAGACTGTTAAAACATCCAAGAGTCACAAGCTACTAATAATGAGTGTCTCATCTGCACCTCTATAACTGTCTGGTTTGGCTCTGCAACCAGACACAACAGACACAGACTTCGGAGAGTAATGAGGAAAACAATTACTACCAACCTGCCTTCCATAGAGGACCTGGATCCTGCACCCAGAGTCAAAAAGAGGGCTGTGAAAATCCTTACAGACCCCTCACATCCTGGATATAAACTGTTTCAACTCCTTCCCTTAAAACAGCACTATAGAGCATTGCGCACCAGACCAAGACAAGGACAGTTTTTTCCTGAACGCCATCACTCTGCTAAACAAATAATTCCCTCAACTATTACAAAGTCTGCACTACTATCACTATTAATCTTCTCATCCTTATTATTCTTCTCATTCCACACCAGCTGCTGCTGGTGGTGTGGAGAAGCAGCCCCTACAACCTCGAAGCCCCTCTGATGAGGGCCCATATGGCCCTGCCAGAGGGAGGAAGAGGCAGACACGTGATAGGGAGAGGAGGCAATACTCCATTGAGGAGGAACACGAGGATGAGGTGCTGGAGTGGCTGAGAGAGAATTACTATCTGTGGCGGAAGGGACACCGGCTCTACAGGGACACCAAAAGGAAGCAGGCTGCTTGGAGAGAGAGGGCGGAAAGTATGGGTTACACTTCGGAGGTGCTCCTTGGCTAGTGGAAGCACATGCACACCTGGTATGGGAAGCTGCACCTGAAGAAATCTGGCCAGGCCAGGGTTAAGCTGACGGACAGAGAGACCTATGTCATGGCCAGGTGCAGCTTCCTGGAGGGTGAGATCCGCCACCGAGGAGCACCAGCAGCCCCTCTCACAACCCTCTCTCTCCGGCAGCCTGCTGAGATCCAGTCCTCTTCCGGCCGAGAGTCAGTCCCTGTCTCCAGGCAGGTTTCTGTGGAGCGTGCCACGGCGGAGAACCCGTGGACAGCTGTTGTAACCATGGTGGAGCGCGTGGAGGACTCCCTGGTGCGGTGGGAGAAAGGAGACATTGAGTCCACCACAGTCGTACCCGCATCCACCCCCAGCTCCACCTCCACAGAAAGGCAGAGAGCCAGACAGCAGGAGGGGCAGAGCCACACTGTCCTGCTGGAGATCAGGGACACCATCCACACCAGCATAGATCTCCTCTCTCAGCTGGTCAACACCGACTCCTCATCCTCCAACCGCAAGCCCTTCCTCACCTATGTCAACCAGACCCTCAGGAACATGGAGGAAGCCCAGTACCAGGTGGTGAAGGACTGGATCACCGAGCTGCTTCACAACCCTCCAGATCCACAGGAACCTGCTCCCACCCAGTCCAGGTCTGCTCCTCCACCTCCACCCCAGGTGATGTCCCTCCCATTCCAAGGCTTTCCACCTACCAGGGCTACGGCTACCAGGAGGTCCAGCAGCACAGGCAGCAGCCCTTCCCAGTCCAGGCACAGAGTCATCGGGCGACATCGTTGCCACCGGTTCCACTGATGCCACTGATGCCACCCATGCCAATGATGCCACCGACGACAGCGATGCCACCAACGCCAGTCCTCACCCAGCTGCAGACCAGACAGCCCCACTACACTACTCCTTCCTCCACCCCACAGCCAAGCCCGGCCTCAGTACATCTCTCATCAGGACTGGGGCTGACACCCCATGACATGGAGGAAGGACCTCTCAGCATCACAGGTCTGAGCCAGCTATCCGAGAGCTTTCTCAACACACCATCATCTGTTGTCCTCTTGGGGCCAGGCACCCCAGTGGGGCTTCAGACCAGCACTGCAGCAGCAACCACCTCCACAGCACCTGGACCCTTCACCCCTGAGACTGGGCACACCTCCGAATGACCGTGAAGACTGCCAGAGACTGGGTGTGGACTTTATTTGGACACTTGACTTGGGTCTTTTTCCTTTTACAGCTTGTTGTTCAATAAAGTTTATCTTTGATTCACACACTTGCTTCATTTCTTTTTTTTTAATAAAGTCTTGGTGGAAACTTTTAGAAATGGTTTAAGCCTTTGCATGCTTGTGGGATGGGTTAAGATAGCAGTGGGGTGGGCAGGGATACCTTTGGAATTGGGTAATAGCTGTGGGATAGATAAACCTCCAGTGCAAACATAGTGGGACTGGATGGTCCACCCTCCCAGGTGCCACACCTATGGCCCTTTATTATCAATAATAATGTAATAATCATCCACACATGTCAACACAAACACAACTCTTTATTAAACACCCTGATCATTGTAGGGCTACTCAACATACATGGCACAATCTCATCAGTGTGATGAGACAGGCTGAAGGAAGCATCCATTAAGCATCTACCATCCTGTCTTGCCACTCCACCGCTCCAGCTGGGGAGTTGCACCAGTGTTTCAGAAGGTTGCGCTGCTTCTTCGCTTCATGTGAGGCTCTGTTGGGGCCTTGCACATTCTCAGTGTCGATCAGGTTTTGCCCTTGCCTCCATTCACCAGGCTCCATGACCCCATTGGCTTGTTGGAAGTCCACGAGCCTGTTCTGCAAGACTGGGTAACGAGTGCGCATGAGATTGTGCAGGATGCAGCAAGCTTCCATGATCCTCCTCACGGTCCCTGGGCAATGCTGCATGGTGGTGAGAAGTACCTGGAACCTGTTGGCCAGGATGCCAAAGGCGTTCACCACCACCTGCCTTGCCCTGGACAGCCTGTAGTTGAAGATCCTCTCTTCACGGGTGAGGAGTCTGGAACTGTAGGGCTTCATGAGGTAGGTTGTGAGGGAGAAGGCGTCATCCCCCACGATGAAGTAGGGCACATCTTATGTGTCATTGGGCAGCGGGTCTGGATCTGGGAAGCCCACCATGAGGTTGCCTTCCAGCCCCTCCTAGAGGTAACTGGCGTTGTATACCTGGGCATCTGAAGATGAGCCGTTGCCTGAAGCATCGATGTACATGAACTTATAGTCAGCATCGACCATGGTGAAGAGGACGATGCTGAAGAAGCCCTTTTAGTTGAAATAAGTGGACCCCGACTTGCGGGTGCTTTGCAGGCCACGTGCTTCCCATCTATGGCTCCAACGGTGTGGGGGAAGTTCCACCTCTGATATCACTGCTCTGCAACTTTCTTCCATCCTTCTTCAGTGGAGGGGCACTGGAGGAGCTCCTCTTTGTATTCTTCGATGATGGCCTGCACCACTTCTCTGACCACAATGCTGATGGTGTTGTGTGGCACCTTCCAGCCGTACTGCATGCTCCTGTAGGAGGTCCCTGAGGCCAGGTGGTGCAGAGTGAGTGCCACCTTGAGCCCAGGGTCCAGGCTGGGCCGGAAGCTGGTGTTTGCCTTGGTCAACCTGGGTGTCAGGCACTGCACAACTTCGTCAAACATGGCTGGAGGCATCCTCATGAAGTTCTGGAACGCCCGAGTGTCTTCGCTCCTGAGCTCCACCATCAGCTTGTTGGACAGTCTGTACTCTGCTCTTCTCCCGATCCATCTTTGTACCCAGACGCTTCTTGGCCGCCTCCTTTTCTTCCCGTAGTAGAGTTCACAGAGCCTGTAGATGGTTTCGCACTGTTGCAGAAGGATGGTGGCTGCCAAAAGGACTTTGTTACGATCCACGGTTGACATGACTGGATGCTGTGGAAGAGGAAGAGTCAGATGGAGGCTGCAGAGGTCTGCACAGCTGGTCTGCTGGTCTGAAAGTGAGATGCAGACGAGTTGCTCCCCCTTTTTATAGGCAGTATAGGTGTCCCTTTCCATCCTCTAGGCATCTTCTAGGCATCCTGTAGACATCCTTAATATCCGAGATAGGTCCCCTCTGTGAACGTTTTTTTCATTTTACATGCTTTGTTTCCGTGCTGCATCCGTTCTGCATCCATTCTGCGTCCGTTCCGCTTCCTCCCTGCGTCCGAGCGGATGCAAGTTGCGCGGATGCGCAGCGGATGCCTAGCAGATATAGCGGATGCGTAACAGATGCAGAATGGATGCGTAGCGGATCGTAGCAGATGCAGAACGGATGAATTGGATACATTTTCTGCGCAAAAGTTTTGAGCAGCTCAAAACTTTCTGAGCAGATGAAACGTCAATAAATGGATGCTGGACGGATGGAGAGGAAGCAAAACAGAGGCAGTGAGTACATTGCGTTAACCAACGGATGGCAAGTTTTTTTGTCCGTTTTTACATCCTCTTTGCATCCGTTGGTGCAGTGTGACAGGGGCTTTAGCAAGCATATAATCTTGTTCTCTTAATAAAAAAAAGAAATAGCTGGCTTAAATTCTCTTTGGTTCTGCCCATCTGTTAGCACTCAGACTGAAAAACAATGGTTTAATCTTTTTTGCAATTGTGCTCCTTTGAAAACACAAACAATTCAGGGCTTTTGCCACCAGGTTGCTAAAACAATGGTGAAAAATACCTTTTAAGCAATTTAAGACAAATTCCTTGTATGTCCAATCATACTTGGCCAATAAAGAATTCTATTCTTTTCTATTCTTTTCTATTCTTTTCTATTCAAAAATGTTAGAAGAGTGGATGAGAAATCTGATCATACTGGTGGCTAGGCCATGCAATCCCCTCCTTTGGGAGACGGATCAATTTCACAGGTATGAAGAATATCCAATTACATTTTAAATAAGGAAAGCAAGCCCATTTAATTATCGGCAGTTAAATGCAAAAACATTTAGCCTCCAGTCCCCTAATCATCCTGGTTGCTCTTCTCTGTACTTTTTTTAGAGTCTCAAACCTCATTTTTATAGCGTGGTGACCAAAACTGGATGCAGTACTCTTGGTGTGGTCTTACTAAGGCTTTATAGAGTGGAATTAGTACTTCCCTTGATCTCAATTGTCTCCCTCTGTTAATGCAACTTAGGTTTGCATTGGCTTTTTTGACTGCTGCTGCTCATACTTAGCTGTTTGTCCACTAAGACTCCAAGATCCCTCTCACGGTTCCTGCTATTGAGCCTGGTTTCACCCAGTCTATAGGTGTCCTTTGGATTTTTCTTGCCTAAGTGTAGGACTTTACTTTTCTCTACATTGAATTTCATTTTGTTAGATACGACCCAGTGTTCTAGTCTGTCAAGATCTATCTGGATCTTGAGCTCATCTTCTTGGGTGTTAGCTTTTCCTGCCAGCTTAGTATCATCTGCAAATTTGGTAAGTTCCCCTCTTATACTCTCATCTAAGTTATTAATGGAGATATTGAAGAGTCCTGGGCCTAAGACGGAACCTTGTGGCACCCCACAGGGCTTACTTCCCTCCATGTAGACTTAGACGCATTAAGGACTACAGTCCTCTGTCCCCTAATGGGTCCTCTGCCACAGAGAGGAAGGGGGTCAAGCTATTTTCTAAAGCATCTGAAGGCCAGACAAGGAATAATGGATGGAAACTGAACAAGGAGAGATTCAGCCTGGAAGTAAGGAGAATCTTTCCTGACAGGGAGAACATTCAACCAATGGAATAGAAGTTGCCCTTGGAAGTTGTGGGCGCTTCATCCCTAGAAGCTTTCAAGAAGAGACCAGACTGCCATCTGTGAGAAATGGTGAAGGGTCTCCCACTTGGGCAGGGGTTGGACTAGATGACCTACAAGGTCCCTTCCAATTATGATTATCTGTTATCTGTTATCATATTCTGACAGCAGCCAGGATTGTATATGCACAATACCGGAAAAATAAAGAAACCCCTACAGATGATAATATAATAAAAAAGATTCTAGAATGTGCTGAAATGGATAGGTTAACTCTAAAATTAAAGAAAAAGAAGATTCGGAATATTTTATAACATAGGCATTTTTCTACAAATGGTTAGTAGACAGATACAGAGGTTAGATGAGTGGATTTATGTAAAAATATGGACTACATGGGAAGGAAAAACTGACTAGTAAATATTTTAATGGTTATATAACTGATGTCAATAGGGAAGATAGCATACTGTCTAATAACGATTGATATTATCTTATATATTTGTATGTAGATGATTATAGTGATTGTGATGGTGTTTATATTTTAACATTTGGACAAATGGAAAACACAATATAGAAAGGGAATTTGTGATACAAAACAATAAACATATTTATTTTTTCAAAAAGGAGGAATTTCCTGACAGTGAGAAGAATTAACTAGTGGAATAACTTGCCATCAGAAATTGTGGATATTTCATCATTGGAAGTTTTTAAATTGGACAGTCATTTGTCTGATATGGTACAGGGTATCCTGCTTGAGCAGGATACGGGTTGGACAAGAAGACCTCTAAGGTCCCTTCCAATCATGTGATTCTATGATTCCAAGATAGATAAATAAGGTACATGACAACAGAAGGAGGGATGAATTATGGGTGGAAGGAAATGATTGCCTTCAGATGTTATGGACAACCATTTTGTCTGGTCCCTTCCAACTCTGTTTTTCTGCATCATAACCTGTCCAGAGTGTCTCCCTTTGGAGTCACACACATTCTGCCTGTCCTTAACAAGGTAAATGGATTGAGGGTGAGAGAGCAAGAAAGTGGAAAAATGGTGATTATCATCTCTCCTGCCAGAGACAAGCAACTATGATGACCCAGGGTGGGATACAAAACAAACACAGTCACAGGAAACAGGTGAAGTCCCTTTCATTCCCTCACTTTGCTTCCAAGCTCCAAAAACTCTTGACGGAATACAAAAAACTCCCACACAAACAGTTACAAGAAAAAGGGTAAAAGCAACACAAACCAGGTAAGATAAGGGCTGGAGGATGTCCACAGATAACAGAACACACACTGGGAAGGGCACCAAACTCAGAGAGGAACTATAAACTAGAGATATTTCCATGCTTTGTTTCCAGCGTTGACCTGTACGCACGCCCGTACTCTTATCCAGTTGTCACAGCTGCAGCCCATGAAAAGGATCGAATCCCTCTCCTCCCCAGTAGACCATGTCTCTCTGTTATCCTCTCCTCCCTGCGTGCCTTAGGATGGAGAGGGGATGGGCCTGGGTCCTCCTCTGACTACCCAGCCAGACTCTGGCCTTCCCCAGCCTCCTCCACAACCTCCAGAGCCACACTTCCACTCCCTATCGGCTGTTCCTCCTCTCCCTCAGAGTCAGTCTCCAGCAGGGGCAGGACAAGCAACTGTCAAGGAACTGTCTGTAGCAGCATTTCTTAAGTGTGGACAATTTTAAAATGGATGGACTACAACTCCCAGAATTCCCCAGCCTGCATAGTGGCTGGGGAATTCTGGGAGTTGAAGTCCACTCATTCTAATGCTGTTTGGAGATTTCTGGGAATTGAGGCACACACATCGTGTGTGTGCCTTAAGCCTTGTCAAGGGATTGTGGAAGTTGAAGTCTGCCACATTTCTTAAAGACGGCTGGAGAATTCTGGGAGTTGAAGTTCAAATGTTATGAAAATGGCTAATGTTGAAATAAACCCAGGGGGGTGGGATGCTACCAGTTCACACTGGTTCGGGTGAACCGGGTGTTAATTTTACATCTGGTTTGCCGAACCTGTAGTTAGAATGATTGGCTGGCCCCGTCCACCCTGTCCCTCCCCTCCCACGAGTCCCCATGTGGCCTGTTTTGGATGCACGTAAGTGCAGGGCCCACACAGAGTCTCAGGGAGGGTGAAAAACTGGCTTCCTAGAAGTTCGGGAAGGCTGGAAGTAGGCCCATTATTGGCTTCCAGAGAGCCTCGAGAGCCCGGGGAGGCCGTTTTCGCTCTCCCAGAGGCTGAAGGAAAGCCTCCGGAGCATGGGGAGGGCAAAAACGCCTCCCCCCACCTGCCATGGTGCAGGAGGCTGACTAGGCCATGCCCACCCAGCAACCTGGCAGAGAACCCGTTGCAAAATTTATTTAAACCCTGAATAAACTGTGTTGGAAACACACAATGTGTGATGACCCAAAGAGGCGTGGCACAAAGGCAACACAGTCAGATAAGCAATAAGAGTCCCTTTATTAGCTCCAACTTTGCCCCCAATGTCCAGGTTACCTTCTAGCTGAAGAAAAAATCTCCCAGGAACAGCCTTTAGCTGCAGAAAATTAAGTCCAAAACATGAGCAACGCAAACTGTAACTTAAAGTCCAAACAAGCGAAACTGAGGTAATTAGTTTGGCAGGGCAGGAGAAGGAATTCCAGACTTGAAGGCACAACATAACTCACACGGTTAGAAAGATGCCAGGAACACAGATAAGCCACGACAATGCAGGATGTTTTCATGTTTTCTCCCAATGGTCTGCTGCACAGAGCCTGCCTTTCTTATCAACTTTCTTCCCAGGAGTGGCTAATGAAGGGAATCAGGGCCCTTTCCTCCCCTGTAAGCCATGCAACCCGCATTGCTCCTTTCTCCATTCCTCCCTGCATGCCCTGGGATGAAGAAGGGGTGGCCTGGGTCTTCCTCTGAATTTCCTCTCCCTTGTTCTACCTCTTTCCTGCTCTGCCCAGCCAGACTTTGCCCTTTCCCAGTTTCTTTCACAGCCAATAGAGCCACTCTCCCACTCCCTGTCAGCTGTTCATCTTCCTCCTTGGATTCAGACTCCGACAGGGGCATGATACAATGCTTTATTTATGAATCTTTCCTGGCAAGGAACCAAAAAAAGTGATTGGAAGCATTCCGTCATCAAGATCCGGGAATAGCCATTCTTCTCTTTTTTGTGTGTGTCTTGAAATGATATTGCAAAATCTTTTAAACAGATGGAAGGCTTCAGTCCAAACTTTGTGGCTTGACAGGGCCGCCACTGTGTTAAATGCGGCTACAAGGAAAAATGCAAACTTGGATAAAAGGGATCCTCGACTGACAGCAGTTCATTTAGTAACTGTTCAAAGTGACAAGGGCACTGAAAAATGCAACTTATGATCTGTTTTTCACCGTTACAACCTCTGCAGCATTCCCCACAATTACGGGGTCAAGATTCAGAACGCTTGGCAATTGACTCATATTTATAATCGTCACAGAGTCCCGGGGTCATGCCATCCCCTTCTGAGAAGCGAAGTGAACGGGGAAGCCAAGATTCACTTAACAACCAGAGAACTAACTTATCAACGGCAGTGATTCGCTTTAACGACTGTGGCAAGAAAGGTTGTAAAACAGGGCAAAAACTCACCTAACAAATGTCTCCCTTAGCAACAGAAATTGTGAGGTCAATTGTGGTTGTAAGTCTAGGCCTATTTGTGCTTAACTAAGCACCATGTGATGACCTGGGGCGTGACACAAAAGTAACAAAGTCACAAAAGTAGAATAAATTCCTTTTAATGCCTCCAACTTGGCCTCCAATGTCCAATTATCCTCATCTAGATATCAAATTCTTCCCAAAAACATTCTAAGGGGGTAAATGCAGTCCAAACCCAAAGTAAAGATAATTAGAAATAAAAACAACATAAACCACACTGAGGTAATTAACCAGCAGACCAGAATGATAAATTGCAGACTTTCAAAGGATAACACAGCATCCACAGTTGGGATGACGCCAAAACCCAGATAAGCCTCTACCAAGATAATGCACGCTTTGCTTCCAGCAAGATGCTGTGTGCAAACGCCTTTCTTATGTCCTGTCCTCTCAGCTGCAGCTAATGAAAGGGATCAAGGCCTTTTTCTCTCTCGTAAGTCTCGTAAGAATTTTTTTAAAAATTCTGATTTATCTTGTTCCTTCAACTCTAATGTCAACCTCTCCATTTCGGCGCATTGAAAAATCTTACTGATCATAGCAAGATAAATCAGAATATTGTAAAATAGGGAACAAATTTTATTATTTTGGAAGGACATGAAAGGGAGTTCACAAAACCAAAATAAGAATCTAAGATGAAATAGAAATGAGGTAAGATACTTTATACCCAGAGGTGGGATGCTACCGGTTCGGCCCAGTTCTGTAGAGCCGGTAGCTCCGAAGAGCAGCAGACACAGAACCAGTTCTGTGTTTGCTGCTGTTTGGCCCACTTGCACAGCCAGGCTCTTGGCTGTCTTTATTTCCTGCTTTTTCAACCTCAGCTGCTTTGCATGGTACAGCTGAGGTTGAAAAACCAGGAGAAAAGAGGCTTTTCAAATGCTGCACGCCCACTGCTTTTCAGCTCTCTGGGTAGCACAGCCTAAGGTTTTTTTGCGCACGTGCATGAAGCATGCATGCGCAAAATGTAGTCGTTCAACCAGTAGTAACACCGGTTGAATCCCACCCCTGCTTATACCTGAGGTGTAAGAATAAGAACTAAAATGGTACAAAGCTTAAATGTATGTATGTATGTATGTATGTATGTATGTATGTATGTATGTATGTATGTATCTATGTATGTATCTTTGTATATATGTTTTCTTAAGTTTTCACGGGTATTTACATGTATGGTATGGCAGACAAGACACACATATAAAGACTGAACTATGCACCCTGACTAAAATACTGACAGCTAACGGCTTCCACAAAAGCAAAAACACCGGCTTGATGCACAAAAACACACTGAGACATAATGGAGACCTAGAAGATGAACAGACCTATGGAACAGCTGTCCTGTCCTACATAAGAGGTACTACAGACAAAATCAGTAAGATACTACACAGGCATCACATCAAGACTGCCTTCAAAACAGACAGAAAAATAACAGCCATCCTAAGAAACCCCAAAGATAAAATTGACCTGGAAAACCATATATGAAGTCCTCTGTGCATCATGTCCGGCCACATACATTGGACAGACCAATAGAAGAATACGTACCCGCCTGGATGAACACAAAAATGCAGTAAAAAAGCTGGAACACACCTCCTCGCTAGTCCAACACATGAAAGCCACAGGTCACAACATCAACTTCAATGGCACCAAAACCCTAGCCACTATAGAAAACCCCAACCACATAATTATCAGAGAAGCCATAGAGATTGAAAAAAGACCTGAAAGCATGAATAGAAGAGATGATTCCACCAGACTGTCAATCATTTGGAAGCCTGCACTCTCAAATAGAAAGATCTCCATGCCACAAGCCAGGCAAACACCTGGACACAAACAGATCCCCCGATACCTCCAGCTCAAACACACCCCAACCAGGCACCCAGATGAAACCTAGCTTCCTAATAGATAGTAGCCGTCCATTTACTCGGAGCCAAGCCGCGCTAAAAGCCTCCAATACAGGAAACACCATGTTTCCAGCCAATCAAGACAAAAAAAGCCACAAAACAGACAGAAGATATTAGAAACATCAATCAAGTAGAACACAGCAAACTCCAAGACCAATAAACACAGACCAAGACTCCCAACCAATCAGGATGAAGAAAAAACCATTCTGGCACAGCAGTAGGCTAGCCCCAAATTTAAAACAGAAACGGATGTGAAAGTCTGATTCACAGACGAACACAATACAGAAGCCTGATGATGGCAGATGAGATTCTGCCGAAACGTTGCTACAACTTTAAAAACACAACTATAAAGACGTGGGAAAATACCTGAACAAAGCTGAATACCATACATATAAATACCCGTTAAAACTTAAGAAAAGATATATACAGTATATATATAAATATATATATGTATATAAATGTTTATATCTTTTGATATTTTCTAATGTAAAATGTTTTGACTGAAATGTATGTCAAAAGAAGATCATGTTCAATATTTTTAATGTTTATTTTCAATTTAAACATAATAATAATTTGGGCACTTGGCAAGTTGGCCTGTATTTATGATGACTGAAAGAGGCAATCACCTTTCCTGCCGGCTTCAATGGGGGAAGCTGGCTTTATGTTATGACTGTATGATTCACTCAGAGATGGCAGTGATTCGCTGAAGAGATGTGTCCAAAAAAAAAAGGTTGTGAAATAAGGCACAATTCAAACTTAATGGTTGCTTTGCTCTGCCACAGAGATTTCCGGGCTCAATTGTGGTTGAGCAGGCAGGCAAGGTGATGAAAAGCAAAATGAGGGGGGGAATGGTTGTGTGTAGACAACACCTGTGTGAGATCCCGGGTGATACTAAATAAAAACTTATTTAATTAAGAGAAATTTCTTGGGAGATTGCTTGAACCCGATGACACTGAAATCACCTTGAAGTTATCTGAAACCCACCGGAGGCGCTAGATAATAAAAAATGTGCTTTATTACTTTTATTTATTGCCCACAGAGCTGTGAATCAACCAGGCCAAGGTGAAGCAAGCAAAGCAAGAGAAATATTTGCATTTTCTCTTGCTGATGGAAATTGCAAAGAAAACATCCTCAGGTGTATGACCACAATTTAGCCCCAAAAGGTTCAGACAGACATTAAGAGAGTTTCCCCCCATTTGACGACCTTTCTTGCCAGCTGTCAGGGTTCTGACAAACCACTCCCATTCAAATCATAAGTTTCTAGCCACATCTTTCAGATTGATTTATTAGGAGTGAGCATGTCGGCAGTACTTGGATGCAGCCGACTCTGAGACACATCATTCATTTCCCCCTTGGCCCTTGGTCTTCCCCACCACCTCCTGGATGTATATTCTCCAATGGGACACATCCATCGCCAAGAGTCATCTTGTTCTGACCCAACTTGGTTCCAAGAGCAAACACAAGAAAAAGACAGCAGCCCCCACCTTTTAAGGTTTCATTCACGAATCCTGTTTCTTCACAGATCAAAGGCTGCTTCCAACTAATTAGCTCCGACAAGAAAGAGCCTGGCCAAGTTGTATTTCAAGGCTGCCAAAAACCCACAGAAATGTTTACAAGAGTTTTCAAATACTAACTATAATGTCCACGAGGCTGAGTTTCAAAACATCTTTGCCTTCTGCAAAGAATGCTTCTTCAAACCTGGCTTTTATCCTCTTGAGGGAGGGGTATTACTTTGCAACTTTACTCCTGAGTCACTGTGCTGTTGCAACTGCTCTTTCCTGCGAGCAGCCCTGCGCACATGTCAACTTGGCATAGGCTGTTCGGGAACCTCCTCATCTCTGCTGCCAGCCCCCACAATCTCTGAAGGCAGCAGTCCACTCCCTAATGGTCCTGCCCCCTCACCTGAGTCCTCGCTCTCCTCCATCGTCCGTACCTGCTGCCGGCTAGCACAACAGCTCTCCAGTAACAATTCTCAGCCAGTCCTTGAGTATTGAAGATTTGTCTTTAAATGAATCCAAACTCCAGCTCCTCTTTAGGACAATGATTCAATATATCAGCAAGCAAAACATACTCTAAAAGCCAGGTAAGGTTAGCGTTGGGTTTGACTTTGCTCTCTTTCCTTTTATTACCATTATCATGAGATACACCCCACCACACCCAGGCCTATACGCAGCTCTAGTTCTGGCCACGCCTAACCCATTATCCCTAAATACTAGGAACTCTATGACATGTCTATATCCCTACCCTATTCTGACCCTCACTAAACTGATACCAACCTGGTGCTACCTTCAACATGTCTTAACTTAATGCTTAATTACCACCTATGTGTGCTCCAACCCCCTCTAACAATATGCACTACATCAATACATTTCCAGCCCCGCAGTTGCTTCAGAATCCATCCTACAATCCCTCAGTTGTTTCAGAATCCATCCTTCAGACCACAGTTGCTTCAGAATCCATCCTGCAACCCCTCAGTTGCTTCAGAATCCATCCTGCAACTCCGCAATTGCTTCAGAATCCATCCTGCAGCTCACAGCTCTGCTGAGTCATTCTAAAGCAACCTTCAACACCATTGGCTAGCACACAAGCAGCAATACAGATCCGGCATCAGCAGAGCTAAGGTGATATTCTCCACTGCCAGCTGACTTTCTGCGAGGTGTGTTCAGAGCTGACGGGCTCCTTAGCTAACTTGGAGCCTGACAATAATCTTGCATGCCAACAGCTTTGGCTGCCTAACAATTATTTGAAGCATTTAAGGAATGCACTGCTTTCTCCACTCCCTTTCTGCTGGCAACTAAAAAGATCAAAGGAGTATTTTTCAGTTGACACCATGGTTGTTAAGCAAATCGCTGCATTTGTTTAGCACAGCTAGTCCTCGACTTACAACCACAGCTGAACACCAATCTATTTTGTTGTTGCTAAGTGAAAATTGGTTAAGGGAATTTGCCCATTTTACAACCTTTCTTGCCGGCATTATTAAATGAATCGCTGCCGTTGTTAAATGAGTAACATGGTTGTTAAATGGACCTGGCCTTCCCTGTTGGTGTTGCTTGCCCAAAGGCCACAAAATGAGATCATGCGACTCCCACTGAGGACATGGCAACCATCGTAAATGTGATTCTGTTGCCAAGTGTCTGAATTCTAGGAGTGATGGTACAATGGTTGTAAGTGTGAAAAACGGTTATAAGTTACTTTTTTCAATGCTGTCGTTGCTTTGGTCGCTAAAATGAACTGTTGCAAGGCAAGGACTACCTCTAATATGGTTGTTAAGCAAATCTGGCTTCCCCATGGACTTTGCTTGTCTGAAAGTTGCAAAAGGAGATCACGTGATTCCAGGACGCCATCATAAATAGGGGTCAGTTGCCAAGCGCTTGAATTTTTGATCATGTGACCGTTGGGAGGTTGTAAGTGTGAAAAATGGTCATAAGTCACTTATGTCTTAACTTTCACTAAACAATCTGTTGTAAGTTGGATAACCATTTGTCTGGTGTAGGGTTTCCTGCCTGAGTTGGGGATTGGACAAGAATACCTCCAAGGTCCCTTCCAACTCTGATGTTCTGTTCTATTCTTCATTCCAATGTTCTATTCTATTCTATTCTCATTTCTATTCTATTCTATTTTCTATTCTATTATTTTCTCCTCTTTTCCCTTCGATTTTCTATTCTCTTCTCTTCTTTCTTTTCTATTCCATTCTCTTCTCTTCTCTTCTCTTCTCTTCTATTTTCTACTATTCTATTCTCTTCTATTCTCTTTTCTCTTCTCTTCCATTCTAAGTCAAGGACTATCCATAAAGGAAGAACAACACAATTTTCACAGGAACAGTCATTTATTCTTTAAAACAATGGCAGGCATCTTCTCTGACTTGGAATCGGAAGCCAAAATCAGGACTCTGACCCCAAACTGCTTAACCGTGTTCACACGTCACCTTTAATTCAGTTAAGGGTCTATCGGTTGCATTCACACAGTCTGCTGGGCTTGGTTAAATTAAAGCTGGGTGGCCGTTGTTACGAGCTACTGTATGAAGTTGGTTTGTCGTGGACGGTCCAATCTATGGGCCGAATCCAGGAAGCGACTTTCCCTTCCATTAGTTGTGGGTGCCCCGTCACTGATGGTCATAAGAAGAGACAGGGCAACCATTTGTCCAGAATGGTATAGGGCAGGGATCCCCAACTTTGACAACTTTACGACTTGTGGACTTCAACTCCCAGAATTCCTCAACCAGCGTGTGCTGAGAGTTGAATTCCACAAGTCATAAAGTTACCAAGGTTGGAGACCTCTGCTTAGGCAGGCGGTGGAGGTTGGATTAGATGACCTCCCAGCTCCCTCCCAGCTCTGTTAATCTGTACAGGTACTCTTCAACTTATGTCATTTTAAATTTTTATTAAGGTACTAGCTCGATATCCGTGCTTTGCTACGAAACTGTGTGGTCAGACTGTTTTGGGGGAGGAAAATAAGGGGGGGAGGAGGGAAATTGTGCCTCTGCCTACCAGCATCCATTGGTATTCCTCTGGTTAGCATCCTGTCAGTGTGTGAAAGAGCTAAGGGCTGTTTGGAAACTGAAGAAGTATTTGCTGTGTGAGCAAGAAGGAGACAGCAAGGAGCCTGGGCGTGGCTTAGCTCAACTGCTCTGTACTAAAGTTGGTTGCTGCTGTGAAACTGAAACTGAAACTCTTCTGCTTGTGTTTTGCATTTGGAAGAGATTTTTTTCCAGGTGGGGAGGCGGAGTAGAACTCCTTAGCATCAGAGCGTGTTAATAATAGTAATAGTAATAATAGTAATAATAGTAATAATAATAATATAGGAAATACTCTAAATGCTCTGAGGGTCATTTCGAAAAATCTTTTCTTAGTGAGAACCTAGAAGCCAAGACGAACATATATGCCAAATTTCAAGTTTGTAGGCTTTACGGTTCTGGAAATTTTGTGATGATGTGTGAGGGGTATTTCGCTTTTATATAGATAGCTTATAAAATACAAAATATAAAAGCAAATAAGAGGACAATGAAGTGGAAAGGACAAGGAGAAAGAAAAGTGAGGAAGGATAGGGAAAGAAAGAAAAATGGACTTCCGACTCTCTCTGTTACAATAAAATAAAGCCTTAACCTCAAATAACAGCTTTTTGCTTTTTCATAATAGTCTGAACAAGCCATTTCTATAAAGATCTATCAATCTCTATCTGAAAAACCCAAAATCAATGTTTCATTCTTTTCCACTTCAAGTACGAAGTTCAGAAGCAGCTTCCAAGTGGAAACAAAAGTACTTCCATTCTTTTTTTCCAAGCAAAGTGGTCAATTTTGCCATTTCAGCCAATTCCTCCAACCATTCTTCCGTGGTAGGAATCGAAGGCAGCCTTTGACTGATGACCACAGCTGAGTCCAAAATTTCCATGGCCAAGTGAGACAGTGGTTAAGTGAGTTTTGCCCCCATTTTAGGACATTTTCTGGACTCAGGGTTGTTAAGTGAATCATTGCAGTTCTTAAATGAATAACCCGGTTGTTAAGTGAATCCGGCTTCTCCATGGAGTTCGTGGGTCAGGAGGTCATAAAAAGGGGGAATCGCATGACATCCCCTCCCAGGACGCTACAACTGTCGCATATACAAGCCAATTTGCAAGCCTCCTAATTTTGCAAGGCTCCAGTCGTAAGTCTGGGAAACGGCCACGAGTCCCTTTTTATCCATGCCGTTGTAACTTTGAACAGCCACTAAACAACTGTTGTAAGTCGAGTGTCAGAATTCCAGGAATCCCCCTAATTAAATCATGATTCTCAAGCCAAACTACAAAAAACTTCAAAGGATTTATTATGAGGCAACATACTGGCACTGCCCTGTATGAAGCCAACTCTGGCATACATAATTTACAGCCCCCGGTGACCTTGTTACCCCCCTCCCCCCTGGCTATGTCATCAATCAGATTCTCCAATTGAGCACCTTCACAGGCTGGATGTCATCATGTTCCCCAATTAAATATATTCCAGTGCAAAAGCTCTGGTCGTTTAGTTACAATCTTTTAAAGATAAAGTTTTGGAATGTATTTCCACTTCCAAACTGCTGCAGATTTCCTTCCCCCTCCCCTTTTAATGACAACTACTGAAACAGGCATAGGAATGTCTACTATTCTGTCTGATGATGTATAGGGTGGTGGAGGAGGAGGAGGAAGAGAAGGAGAAGAGAAAGGAGGAGAGAAAGGAGGAGGAGAACTATGCAGTCCTTGGTACTCTTTGAGCTCGGTAGCTTTCTTGCAAATGTTTCAGGACCCAACTAGGTAATACTATCAATGTAAGAAGGGAGTGGGGAATGAAACACCTCCCAGATTCATTAGAGGCGACATACTGGCACTGCCCTGCATGAAGCCAACTCTGGCCTTTGTCATTCACAGTCCTCTGTGACCCTGTTTCCCCCCCCTCCCTCCCTGGGTGTGTCATAAATCAGATTCTCCAATTGGGCACCTTCACAGGCGGGGTGTTATCCATCACGTTCTCCATTTAAATATATTCACGGGCAAAAGCTCGGTAGTTTAGTTACAATCTTTTAAAGATAAAGAATTGGAATGTACTTTTGCTTCCAAACCGCTGCACTGCTCTTCCAGATTTCCTTCCTCCTCCTTTTTTATGGCAACTACTAAAGTAGGCATAGGAATGTTTTATGAGTTGACACCGAGGACTGCCTTTATCCCAATAACAGAGTTGGAAGGGGCCTCAGGGGTCTTCTAGTACAACCCCTTCCTCAAGCAGGTGTTGTGATTCGCCTGCAGCAAGTGTGGACGGCTGAAGAGAGTGAGGACGCAGATGAGGGGCCAGGACCATCTGAGAGTGGACTGCTGCCTTCAGAGACTCTGGGGGCTTGCAGCAGCGATGAGGAGGTTCCCGAGGAGCCTGTGCCAAGTGTGCATGCGCGCAGGGTTGCTCATAGGAGAGCAGATATAGCAGCACAGGCGACTTGGGAGTAAAGCTGCAAGGTCATGGCCCCTCCTTCAAGATAAAAGCCAGCTGTGAATCGGACATTCTTTGCAGGAAGCAAAGATGTTTTGAAACTCAGCCTCGTGGACATTACAGTAGCTTAATTTGGTATTTGAAGACTCTTGTGTTGTGAAATATTTCTTATCTGTCATTCTTGGCAGACTAGCAGTGTTTCGACAAGGTTTGTGTTTATCAAAGTTAATTAGTTTGCAGGATTTATAAGACTCAGTAAAAGGTTTCTGTTCCCTTTGGTTCGTGTTTGTTTTATTGGAGAAGGGTTTAGGTCAGAACACTAGGAGACCCTCTATCTTTCCAGACAAGTAGTTGTCCGAAGGTCACAAAAGGGGATCACATGATACTGTAAATATTGAGACGGTACAATCATTATAAATCTGAGTCAGTTGCCAAGCATCTGAATGAAAAAAAGTTACATGACCGAGGGGATGTACAATGGCCATAAGTGTGGAAAATAGCCTTGACGTCAACTCATAAAATATTCCTCTGGTCTTTTTAGAGTTGCCAACAGAAAGGGAGGGGGGACAGAGCAGTGTGGCAGTTTGCAAACCGAAAATGCATTCCATAAATGTTTTCAAAGATAGTAACTAGGTAACTGAAGTTTCTGCCGTGCGCAAAATTCTAACTGGAGAACATGATTGATGACTCTGTGCTATGGATGTGTCCCGTCGGAGAATATGAATTATGATACACCCAAGGGGTGGGGGGAAAACCAGGGTCAAGGGTGACAGGAAATGATGTGTCTCAGAGTCGGCTGCACCCAGGCAGTGCCAGCATGCTAACTCCCAATAAATCCTCTTGAAGTTTTGGAAGTTTGACTTGAGACTCATGATTTAAATGGGGGTCACTGACACTTCTCTTTGCAGATTGGGCGGGAGGAGCAATTTTTACGCTTCACACATCCGTGCTACCTGGCAGCACCCAGGAAATACGCTGAGGGAATCGACCCTCCCAACACTCTGGACTGCAGCTCCCATCCTTTCTGATTAAGTATGATGGCCGTCACGTTTTTCCAAAAGCAGAATTGAGTTAGGACAGATGGTCCCCTATGGTGAAATAGTTTTCTCGGGGTTACAACTGAGG
>BLBF01016037.1:54613-65053 GCA_015471245.1 Laticauda colubrina
CAATAGTCATGTATCAAGTAGTCAGTCCATTCAGGGGTATTCAGTTAGCAAAGTCCATGTAGAATATCCTATGTCAGTTCACTTACAAATCAGTCCTTTGTTGTCTCTCCCGTTCGAGCAATGCAGTCTTGTTTCCAAGCAGTAATCAGGGATCATCAAAGCCAGAGAGAGCAAGCTGTAGACTTGCTACTTTTATAGTGTTTTCATAACCACTCCCTTAATTACTTTTTCCACAGTTAAAGCTGCAGACACTTTAACATACACAACTATGATTCATAGTTATTATTTCACCTAAACCAGTTAGGGTAAACAATGTTATCCCTAACATTCTCCCCTTTTAGGTTAAATAATAACTATGAATCATTTACATCTTTAAATTATATTGGTTACAACTCTCTTTAAACTTAATTGCTCCTTGAGCTTTTGTAAATTGGTCTGCAATGTTTTCTTCTGTCATGCAGTATTCCAATTTAATTATTCCACTCTTCACTGATTCTCTAACATTTAAATATCTTAAATCAGTATGTTTTGATCTAGTTTTTACAGCAATACTAATAGCTAACTTTATCGCTGCATGGTTATCCTCGTACACAATAATGGAATCTTTTACAGTTATACCCATGTCTAATAATAACTGTTTGTAGAAAATCAAGTCAGTGCATAATAATGACAGACATGAAAATTCAGCTTCCATCGTGGACAAGCTAATATGCTGTTGTCTGATTGACCTCCATCCTATTAGTGTCTTACCAAATAATATAGCCATCCCAGATGTTGATTTTCTAGTGTTTATATCAGTTGCAAAACTTGCATCTGCATAGGCACTAAGACTCAAATCACCCTTTGGTTCTATATACAATGCATGGTTCATTGTTCCTTTAAGATATCTTAAAATTCTTTTTAATGATTGCCAATGACATTATTTTGGATCTGAATTAAAACGTGCCAGCTGATTTACACTATAAGCTATATCTGGCCTTGACCAATTGCTTATATATGATAAGCTACCAATCAAAGATTGATATATGGACTTATCAAATGTGGGACTTTGATCATTAGTTTGGCAAACTTCCTGACTCATTGGAGTCTTTGCCGGTTTACAAAGTTCCATTTTAAACGTTTTAATTAATTGGCAAATTTTATCTTCTTGAGATATCTTGAAACCATTATTTGTTTTATTAATTGTCAATCCTAGATACCTTTTAATTTCACCTAAATGCTTTATTTTTATCTTTTTGGCTAATAATGATATAATCTCATTAGCTTCATTATTAGTCTTAGTTATCACAGCAATATCATCTGTAAATAATAATAATAATGACACCGTTCCATTATTTTCTCTTTTAAACACACACGGATCTGCTAAACCAGATTTAAAACCTATATTGTTTAACTCTTTCACAATATATTGGTTCCACTCAAACCCAGATTGTTTCAACCCGTAAAGACTCTTTTTGAGTTTCCAACAATCATTACTATTTACTTTATTGTCTTTTATACCAATTGGTTTTCTTAAATATATAGTGTGCTGCAATGGTGCATGTAGATAAGCAGTTTCTACATCTAAATGGTTAATGATATAGTTTTTCTTAGCTGCCCACACTAATGCTGTTCTTAAAGATGTAGCTTTAAGGCTTGGCGCAAAAACTTCATCGTAATCAGATGCAGTTTGATTAAATCCTTGAGCTACTAACCTAGCTTTATGGGTAACAGTCCCATCATTTCCAGTTTTTACTTTAAATATCCATTTGCACCCAATGGATTTTTCTCCTGGTGGTAATTTGGCATCTTCATACACTTTCATTACCTTTAATGAATTTAGTTATTTTTCCATTGCCTTTTGCCAATTCTCCTGATCCTTAGCAGGATACATCCTAAGTTCATCTATACTAGTTGGAACTTTAGTTAGTTGGCAAACTATACTTGCTTGATACCTATCAGGTGGTCTAGTTACACGTGTAGTACGTCTAGGTATTATAGGACTTACAGGTGGACTTTCCTCTATTAATTGTTCTTGATTATGTAACTCTTCCTGATCAACTATTTCCTCTTGTTCTGGTCTTATTTGCTCTTCGTGGACTTCTTCTTTAATTGGACTCTTCTTATAGCTAATCTGATCTTTCTGCCTTTTGTAGGGTTCAATAATTACTTCATTATTTAAATCTTGCTCTAATCTATTCCATCCTACATGTTCTAGGAATTTTGCACTAGCACTGGTGTAAACTCTAGATGTACCTGGTTCCCAGAATCTATAAGATCTATGATTAGATGTATATCCTACAAAAAATAATCTTTTAGCTCTATGCTGTCTTTTGTGTCTAAGTTGTGTAGGGATATGCACCCATGCTGGTGCTCCAAATGTGTGCATGTAACTTAAATCAGGTTTTGTACCATGCCACAGAGTGAATGGTAATTCACCTGTTGTTGAATTAACAACATTATTTAATATATGATTACCACACATTATTGCTTCTCCCCATAAATTGTCAGGTAATCCTGAATCAGACATCATAGTTCGTGCCATTGATTGTAATGTTTGGCCTCTTCTCTCTATAAAGGCATTATGTTGTGGCCTATATGGTGCAGACATTTTATGTTGAATACCTAACATTCTTAGTCTGTTCTGGAATTTATTATTTGTAAATTCTGTACCATTATGTGTTATGAGAGTTACTAATTTCTTTTTAGTTTTTCTTTCTGCAAATTTAATCCAATTAAAGAGATTTTGATATGTTTCAATTTTGCTCTTCATTAAATAGCAAAACCCACATCTAGAATAGTGGTCCATTATACTTAGTATATAGCGAGCTCCTCCTACACTTGGTTTTTTTCGGACCTATTAAATCAGCAAATACTACTTCTAAAGGCTCTTTAGTAGTAAATTCATCAACTCCATTAGCCGGTATAACCCTGCTCTTACTTTGATTACAGGCATTACATTGCAAATACTTATTACAAGATTTCAAACTTATTCCCTTAGATAATTCAACAGTTTTCTTAAGCATTTCAAAATTTAAATGCCCTAGCCTTCTATGTAACAAGTGAATACATTCGTCATGAGGTTTCTTATTTTCATAAATTGTGTTAGCCACCTTTAAACCATCATCATTTAACACATATAATCCACCTCTTAAAGATGCAGTAATTCTCTTATCTTCTTTTTCAATTATGCAGTTATCTCCCTTAAATGTAACTACATAACCTAGTTTAACCAAAATTCTAACTGAAATTAAATTAAACTTAAGTTGTGGTACATATAACATTTTTACATTCTCTTTTCTAAAAGAACAATATGCTATACCTTGACCTTTAGCTTTCAGTTTCCAGCCATTGGCTAACGATATCTGCTGTGTACTCTGGGACATTTTAATAAAATTTTTGTTATCATTTGTTATACAATGGGATGCTCCACTGTCAACCACCCATAAATTATTTTTTACAGCTCCGTTAGTATACATGGCTAACTCTAAATTTTTATTTAGTTTTTGATGATTTTTAGTATTCTGGCCAGCGTTCTGGTGCTTTGCCTTTTTACAAAATCTTGCCAAATGTCCTCTTCCTCCACAATTAAAACACTTTTTAATTGCCTATGCAGTAGGAGATTCATTATCTTCTTTTTGAGGTTGCTTCCTCCTTAATTCATCTCTTTCAAGCCTTCTTCTGGCCTCTTCGATCAATCTGCCAGTTATATCAGTTAAAGTTAAACTTTCATTTGGCAAAATTTCAAGTGAAGTTACGTAGTTATCATAACTTTCATCAAGGGAAGATAGAATTATGTAGACTTGGTGTAGTTCAGAGAAAATAAGTTCTTTCTCGTGTAGTTCTTTAAAAATGCTTTGCATAGTTTTCAAATGACTCAGCATATCACCATTTGTTTGGAAATGCGTCCTGAAAAGCTTCCGTGTTAGATTTATGTGAGCACCAAAATTATCTCGAACATAAATCCTCTTCAGCTTCTGCCAACACCCAACAGCCGTTTTCTCTCCGTGGATATAAACAAGCTGTTGATCAGTTAAGGTTAACCCAATTATGCAAATGGCTTGTTGATTTTTATGCATAAATTCTTCTATCTTTAGTCTGTCTTCCTCATCCTCTGGATCCCATTCTTCTACGTTTGGTGGATTTTCAATTATGTTCCACAGACCTTCTCCTCGTAGAAGTAGACTACATTTTGTAGACCATGATACATAGTTTGTTCCATCCAGCTTGGATATAAGGGACAAACTTTGTAGATTGACTTGTGCCATGTTTTCTTATATGGATATAAAAATATAATTAATAAAACACAGCTGTCTGTTTACTGTAATGTATAACAACACAAACTCTCACTTTTTACATAAATCTGTTTTATCCTATTTAAACTGACTTTGCAGCCTCTGGGCCCATAACCAGTGTTAAGCCTGGGTTCCCCAACTAGGGTTAGGGAGACAAGCTAAACAGAATGTGCAGTGTTAGTCAGATAGGCACACAGATAAATGAGTGAGCAAAGCTTGTATGTTTATTAACATACAGTAAAAATAACAGATACGCTTGTGCTATCAAGAATATAGTTTATTCCATTATAAGTTCATGGCATAGTCAAATAACAGTCCAATAGTCATGTATCAAGTAGTCAGTCCATTCAGGGGTATTCAGTTAACAAAGTCCATGTAGAATATCCTATGTCAGTTCACTTACAAATCAGTCCTTTATTGTCTCTCCCGTTCGAGCAGTGCAGTCTTGTTTCCAAGCAGTAATCAGGGATCATCAAAGCCAGAGAGAGCAAGCTGTAGACTTGCTACTTTTATAGTGTTTTCATAACCACTCCCTTAATTACTTTTTCCACAGTTAAAGCTGCAGACACTTTAACATACACAACTATGATTCATAGTTATTATTTCACCTAAACCAGTTAGGGTAAACAATGTTATCCCTAACACATACATTTAAATACATACATTTTAAAAAAACAAATACATACATATATGTACATACACATATACATACACATATATATAGCCTGATGATGGCAGATGAGATTCTGCCAAAACGTTGCTACAACTTTAAAAGCACAACTACAATGATGTGGGATAATACCAGAAGTTTAGACTTCATCGAAACGTTTCCTAGATACTTCCAATTTTACGCGGGAGAAAACCCAAATAACCAAAGCCATATATATATATGTACTGTTCAGCTTATATATATATGTTTTTTTTAAGTTTTCGTGGGTACTTACATGTGTGCTGTTCAGCTTCCTTTGGGTATTATCCCACGTACAGAAGCCTGATGATAGCAGATGAGATTCTGCTGAAACCTTGCTACAATTTTAAAAGCACTACAATGACGTGGGTTAATACTCAAAGGAAGCTGAACAGCACACACACACACACACACACACACACACACACACACACATATATATATATATACATATATATATATATTTGTTTTCTTAGGCTTTCGCGGGTACTTACATGTGTGCTGTTTAGCTTCCTTCGGGTTAACTCTATACAGAAGCCTGATGATGGCAGATGAGATTCTGCTGAAACGTTGCTACAACTTTAACAGAACTACAATGACGTGAGAAAATACCCGAAGGAAGCTAAACAGCGCGCATGCGCGCGCGCGCACACACACACACACACACACACACACATATATATATATATATATATATATGCATATTCAGTAAGTGTGCTACACAAGGCATTACGTCTCCTCTTTCCCCCTCATACATCAATCAATCAGAATAGAGCTGGAAGGGACACTGAAGATCTTCTAGTCCAATCCTCTGCTCAAACAGAAGACTTTTTCTAACTTTGCTCATCTGAAGGTTGCAAAAGGGGTGTGATGACCCAGGATGTGGCACAAAAATAACAATGTTATTATTAGTCCACAATGTCCAATTATCCTCGGCGGGAGATAAAACTTTTCCAAAAACAGTCTACGAAGGGAAGAAATGCAGTTCGCACCCAAAACACAGATAAAGTAGAAATAAAAAAACCCAACACAAACCACGCTGAAATAAATAACACAAACCAGGATAATAACTTGCAGAGTTCAAAAGATAATGAGACATACACAGTTGGGAGGATGCCAAATCCCAGATAAGCCTCGACAAAGATAATGCATGCTTTGCTTCCAGCAACTTTGCCATGTGCAGTTTGCCCTTTTAAACAGTCTTTCCAGCTGCAGCCCATGAAGGGGATCAGGGCCGTTTCCTCCTCCATAAACCAAGTTGTTCCCTTCTCCGTTCCTCCCTGTGTGCCCTAGGATGAAGAGGGGATGGGCCTGGGTCTTCCTCTGAATGCCCAGTCAGCCTGTGCCCTTCCCCAGTTTCCTCCACAGCCACCAGAGCCAAACTCCCATTCCGTCGGCTGTTCCACCTCTCCCTCGGAATCAGATTCCAACTGGGGCATGACAAGGGCATCATGTGGCTCCTGAGACACTGTTCTGACCTAGGCTTCCTTAGAAAGCATGAAACACAATCTTAAGTTCTGACAAAACCTATTTTTTTATTTCCACAGCTGTGAATTACGTTCATTCACAGCCTGCCAGGCTTCACAAACTGTCTTTCAGGGGAATCTTGATAAACACCCACCTTATCGCACTTGGAATGCAGTCAGAGAACTAATTGCCAGATGCAGGGAAAGGCCAAACTTGACACAGAGTCAGAAAGTAACTTCTCAAAGCTTGAATCGACCAGATGAACTAGTTGCTTCCTGCAAAAGTTCACGTCCCGTTCGCTCCTCTTTGATGTCCTATGGGAGGGGCCAATCATCCCCGAGGTGTGGCCTTACTCCTGAGTCAACCCTGCTTTCTCAATTGTTCTGGTTTTCTGGTAGCCCTGCGCATGCGCAGGATGGGAACTAGTTCCAGAAGCTCCCCCGCCTCACTACGGTCTGAGCCTGAAGGCAGCTGATGACTGCCAGCCTTCCCTGGCCCCATCTCTGCCTCTAATGCAGAGCCCTCATCTGGGCCTTCCTCAGCCACCAAGACTGGCCCAGGTTCTTCCCTAACCTCCTTGCCACTGTCTGACTTGGCTGCCAGCTCCATCAGCCGCTGCCAGGCCACAACACCGTCCTAAATAGGAGTCGGTTGCCAAGGAGTCGAATTTTAATCACCGCAAAGATGCAACAATGATCATAAGTGTGGAAAAATGGTCAGGAGTCGCATTTTTTTTTCAGTGCCATCATAACTTCGGACAGTCACGAATGGTCATATGTCAAGGATTCAGGGGTGGGATTCTTCCAGTTCGGACCAGTTCTATAGAACCGGTTGTTATGATTCTGCGCAGTTCGGAGAACCAGAAAATCACACCACTGGTTGGCCCCTCCCCTCCCCACCCATCCCACCCAGGAGGCTTCCCTGAGGCCCAGTCAAGGGTGGTATTCAGGGGGTTGGGGGAGGGAGAAGTGGCCTGAGAGCAGAGCTGAACCTTCCTTAGGATTGACGCTTCTATTTTTCAGTGCAGACTCAGGCAGCAGACTGCAGAAAGGTAGATCTCTGAGTGAACTTGTGATTCTGTGAGCATCTCAATCTGCCTGCCTGCTTTGTCTGATTTTGGGTAAAAAATTTTAAATAAAAAATTCAATCTTTATATATATATTTCCAATATTTAAATAGAAGCCATGCCCAACCAGTCACATGACCACCAAGCCACACCCACAAATTAGGTCATGCCCATAGAGCCGGTTGTTAAGAAATTTGAATCCCACCCCTGCAAGGACTAGCTGCATTTGTTTAAACAGGTTGATGGAGCCACTCAGCTTGTGGTTGACTGTGAAGATCTGGGTTGGTTTTGGTGCATTGTCTGTTCTGCAACCGCCCTTTTATCCCCCTCCCAATGCAGAAAAGTGACTCAAACTTGTGATCCCACCTCCAAGCTGTCAAGTCCCAGTGGCTTTGCTGATGGATAGAGCACGATATTTTCTTTTTTAATTTTTTTTATTAATTACATTCCTTACTGCTTTTAATAAACATCGTGTTATCTGGGTATTTAATTTAATTTGCTTAGCAATACAGATTCCATCTCTTATTTTCCACCCCTTTTTTTCTCCAACCACTACTAAACTAAGTTTCATGTAAATATTCTGTGTCCTCTTTCTATTTGATTTTCAGTGTATGTCTAGCCCTTTCTGCACAATCTAATAATCTTCTATCTTAATTATCTCTTCATCTTGTGGTATTTCTTTATTTTCCCAGTATTTCACAAGGACAATCCTCGCTACTGCTGCTAAGACGTGTAATATTAATAACACACTTTTCTTATTACTTTTTTTTTCCTGAATGGCAGGGGAATGTCACTGCAAAATCCCCATTCTCTCCCCACTCCACTAACCTGCTTTCCAGCTCTGTTCTCCTGTGCAGGGCAACAAAAGAAGACCCAACAATCAGCTGGGACTCAGCAGGCGGAGAATAAATGGGGGTGGGGCCAGTCAGAGGTGGGATTTGCTGGTTCTCCAAACTATTCAAAATGTCTGCTACTGGTTCTCCAGTACTGGTCAGAACCAGCTGAATACCCACCACCTGCTATACATATTTTTAAACATTCTTCTCTAAACTTGCTGGTTGCACAAGATTTTCCAAGCCCCACCCACCCATCCTCCCTCCGGCCCTTTTAATGCTACCGGTCCAAAATCAAGCCACAAAATTCCACTTCGATATCTTTCGTGGATGAAGGGGAGAAAAACATGGGAGGGGGGGGGCGAGAAAGAGCAGACCGACATCACTTGATCTCCATCGTATTTTATCCATGCAGCAAGGCCAACATGCCATTTTGTTTCAAAAGCAAATCAAGTCATTTATTGAGGTTATTAGCCACTAGACATTTTTTAAAAAAGAGAGAGGGGAGAAAATCATTTTTGAATATCCAGAACATTCCTTACAGCAGGGGTCGCCCACCTTTTAGACCTCAGGGATCACCAAACTCATCATTTTAAATCCCGCAGAGATCCTGGGAAAATCCCCAAAAAAGTCTGCCCAAAAGTCCATCCCGTTTTCCTACCGATCGATCTTTCTTATTTCTTAGAGAGAGAGAGAGAGAGAGAGACTTTTGGCTTCTTGCAAGGAAAGCAGCAGGAGCCGCTGAAGTCTTTCTTTCTCTCCCCCAAACTTTGCCAGAAAGGAGTCTTTGCCGGCGCAGCCTCTTGGAGCAGGAGGCCTTGCAGGGTCCTTGCAGACTCGTTTCTGGTGGAGTTTGGGGGACAGAAAGAAAGACCTTTGCTGCTTTCCTTGCGTGCAGCCAAAAGCAGAAGAAGAAAGAAGCGGAAAGAAGCAGCCCAGTGGCCAGGCCAGGTGCGTGGGACAAGTTACCCCCCTCTGCCCTTCCCCCCTCCCCTCGCTACCTCGTGTTGTGCACAATGCAAGCAATGCAAGCCTTGTGTTCCTGCGGGCCATGTGGGTGGCACAGCCTTGTGTTCCCACGCAGCCTGGATTAATTGCTTTGAAGGGGACATTTCTCTGCGGACCACCAACATTTTCACACGGACGACCAGTGGTCTCCAGCCCACTGGTTGGTGACCTCTGCTGTGCAGGTATTCCTCAACATACAGCAGTTCATTACTGACCATCCGAAGTTACAACAGCCCTGGAAAAAAAGTGACTCCACCGTTTTTTCACACTTACAACCATTGCAGCCTCTCCACTGTCACAAATTCAGGAGCTTGGCAATCAACTCATTTTTATGATGGTTGCAGAGTCCCAGGGTAGTGGGATCCCCTTTTGCGACCTTCTGACCAGCAAACTAAACAGGGAAGCGGAGTCATTTAAACAACGGTGCGACTAACTTAACAACTACCATGCTTCACTTAACAATGGTGGCAAGAAAAGTTGTAAAATGGGGCCACAGTCACTTTGCAACATAAATTTGGGGACTCAATTGTGGTCATAAGTCGAGGATTACCTGTAACAAATAAGGAGGAGTGATGCATTAAAAAATGCTAAAAAGTATCATTCCAATCAGTTAAAACTAATGTAAAATCTAGAATTACAGAGGCCCTAACAAATCTCAGGAAGGTACAACAAATAGAATAGAATAGAACAGAACAGAATAGGATAGGATAGAATGGAATGGAAATGAATGGAACATATATTGGAATATAGAATTGATATTGAATATAGAATAGATATTGGAATATAGAGTAGAGTAGAGTAGAGTAGAGTAGAGTAGAGTAGAATAGAATAGAATAGAATAGAACAGAACATATATTGGAATATAGAATAGATATTGAATATAGAATAGATATTGGAATATAGAATAGAATAGAATAGAATAGAATAGAATAGAATAGAATAGGTATTAGAATGAAGAATAGGATAAGAGCATAGAATAGAAATTAAAAGAATGGAACAGAGTAGAAAATAGAAAAGAATACAACATAGCATAGAATGCAGAATGGAATGGAATGGAATGGAATGGAATGGAATGGAATGGAATGGAATGGAATGGAATGGAAT
>BLBF01016040.1:0-15833 GCA_015471245.1 Laticauda colubrina
GGCTCCCAGCCAATCAGAATGAACCAGCCTCAAATTTAAAACCAGGATATATATATATATATTGCAAGAACTAGAATATGAAACTTAAAATTGGTGTGGCAATGATATTTTAAAATGAGATAACTAAATATGTGCCTTGCTTATATATACCGGTGAACAACAGGTAATAGTTATTAGAATTAGTGGATATAGAGAGAACAATAATATTTTTGCTTAGCATTTTAGAGTACATTCATCATATTTACTCAATTGGACAGGCCCCGAAAGCCAGAGAGATAATGCGGTTGGTATCTTTAATGTTTTCTGAGATTCGTATGAGTCTATGAATCTTGATGAAGTGAATAAGGAAGAGACGAGGTGCTAGGTTTAATGCCTCTTTGACTGGAATGAATGTCACCAGGCTTAAAGATGCAATGGCACATCTCTTTCTCATGGATGCTCCTTCAGCTTATTTCTAGACATCTATCATTCTACAGAATTTAAATTATCACTTTTGGGGAGAAAATTATTAAATGGTAGGGTTGTAGCCACAGGAGTTCTTGGATGAAGAAAGACCCTTTTCAGTCTGGATTGAGACTTGGGTGTGAGATGAAAACTATATTGTTTATTCTTGTTGATCACAGTAGGACTTAGATTGCACTTGGTCTTGCTGGACTTTTTCCATTGTGATATATAGATGCTCTGTTGTACTATCTACAAGGATTTAGAAAGGAGCACCATTTTTCAGTGGCTGATCACTCTTAAGCAACTGTTGCCAGAATTAGGGAAGAAAGAAAAGTTGAGCCCTTGGTGATTCCTTTATAGAATGCCCTATTGCTCTGCCCTTTCTGTCATTTGCTGTTAGCAAGTCGTGTCCAACCCATCACAATCCCATGGACAATGTTCCTCCAGGCCTTCCTGTCCTCTACCATCCTCTGGAGTCCATTTAAGCTCATGTCTACTGCTTCAGTGACTCCATCCAGCCACCTCATTCTCTGTCATCCCCTTCTTCTTTTGCCCTCAATCATTCCCAGCATTAAGCTCTTTCCAGTGCATCCTTCCTTTCCAGTGCGTCGTTCTCATTAGGTGGCCAAAGTATTTGAGTTTCATCTTCAAGATCTGGCCTTCTAAAGAGCAGTCAGGATTGATCTCCTCTAGGACTGACTGGATTGATTGTTTTGCATTCCAAGGGACTTGCAGGAATCTTCTCCAGCACCATAATTCAAAGGCCTCAATTCTTTGGCGCTCAGCCTTATGGTCCATCTTTCACAGTCATACATTGCAACTGGGAAAACCATAACCTTGACTATATGCACTTTTGTTGGCCGGGGCATGTCTCTGTTTTTTAGTATGCTGTCTAGATTTACCGTAGCTTTCCTCCCCAGGAACAAGTGACTTTTAATTTCTTGGCTGTAATCCCCATCTGTGGTGATCTTGGAGCCCAGGAAAATAAAATTTGTCATTACCACCATTCCCCATCTATTTGCCAGGAATTGAGAGGGCCGGATGCCATGATCTTAGTTTTCTTAATGTTGAGTTTCAAGCCAACTTTTGTACTCTCGTTCTTCACCTGCATCAAGAGGCTCTTTAGTTCCTCTTCAGTTTCTGTCATTAGAGTGGTGTCATCTGCATATCTGAGGTTGTTGATATTTTTCCTGGCAATCTTAAAATTTCAACTTTCGATTCATCTAGCTCCGTCTTTCTCATGATGTGCTCTGCATAGAAACAGGCAGGACAACAGTATACAGCCTTGCCAGACTCCTTTCCAATTTTGAAACAATCAGTGGTTTCCATGTCCAGTTCTCACTGTTGCTTCTTGACCCGCATATAGGTTTCTCAAGAGACAAATAAGATAGTCTGGTATCCCATCTCTTTAAGGACTTGCTACAATTTGTTGTGATCCACACAAAGGCTTTAGCATAGTCAATGAAGCAGATATTTTTCTGGAATTCTCTAGATTTCTCCATGATCCAGTATATGTCATGTCTGTCATACTATTTCACATCTACCTGAAGCTGCTGAAAGAAGTCATCCATTAACATGGGATGAGGTATCAGGATGCTGCGGATACCCAGTAGTATGGTAAAGGAAGACTAAACCGAATATATGAAAACAGTAAGCGTTTGAAAGAGAAGAAACAAACACAGGCCTAATAATAATAAGATGAAATGACTGTTGATTCAGAAGCTAGATTGATTCCTGTTTTGGGTTGCATTCCTCCTGAAAGAATAGATTTCTTAATTCCCTTGGTTTGGCAGTGTTAACATTTGTTCATGCTTTTCATATTTATTTTGTATCCAAGGAGCCTTCATAATGAACTAGAAGCTAGTGTAAGCAGAATGGTTCAGAATAGGAAAGGGTGATACTGCATATCATCTAATTAACTTAGAAAGCAAACATAAGAATAAGAATATAAGACTGTATTGAGATTAAATTAATTGTGCAGTAGAAGGATATTTCTCTGACAACCAAAGATCAAAATAGTTAAAGCCAATTGTAAAGTATTATGAAAGTTAAAAGTTAAAAGAGAAAAAGAAAACATGCCTCTTCAAATTCTGGAATCTGGAAATCTTTACTAAGAGACTTATAGATTGCAAAAAGAACTATTCTGTCCATTGTCCAACCAAAACAAAGACTAATTGCTTCCTAGACACAACAGTCCATTAAGTAGACACTCTGCACGTACAATGTGGGTTTATGATAGGCTAGAAAAAAATAATGATTGGCAAGACTGACAAAAATAGAAGGAAAGATAACTGCCAAGCTAAAGATTTACAATTGGTTAATTCACTTCACCTTCTGATCTAGAGCAACAAAGCTTATGTTCACTTATATTTGTATTTTGTAAACCTAGCTTTATTTGTTATTGCTTGCTATTTATTTTATATTTCAATCACATTAAAATTATACATTCATAATTGCCCTAATGTGCAGTTTGTAGAATTGCAACAGGAAAAGTACGCTTGATCTATCTCAGATCTAAAGTTCATTTCAGATTTGAATCTGAAGCAGGAGAGGATAAAAAGCAAATATCCAATATATGAAGCCAAGCTGTAAACTTCAGAATTGAATATGAAGTACACATCTTGACTTTGTATATTGAATATTTGATTTTTCTCTCCTCAGACTTCACAATCTATCATTAATTCTAGGTTTTTCAGCTACTTTCCTGTTCCTCCCTTTATCTCCATCCCCAGTTTTATTTTTCATTTTTTCCAGTGGAAAGGATTCAAAAGATTGAACATTTGTTTATTTATTGAAATAAATAAATAAATAAATATATTGAACATTTGTTTATTTAATATCACATTTTATTAATAACTCAAGAGTTCTCTTGAGTTAAGAGAATACTTAGTTCTCTTTGCTTCTCCTATTTTCTTCACAACAACATACCTATGCGATAGATTGAGCTGAGAGAGAGTGATCGGTCCAAAGTCAACCAGTTGGATTTAGATTAACCACTAGACAAGTGGCTCCTAGCCTTTTCGGCACTAGGGATCAGTTCCAGGGAGAGAAGTTTTTCCATGGGCTGGAGGGAGTGTGGTTTTGTGTGCTGCCTGCATTCCATGGATGGGGCTTCACTTGTTTGCGCAGCCCAGTTTCTGGCATGCCACAAACAGGTGGCAGTTTATGGACCAGGGAGGTGGCAATTTATGGACCAGGGAGACTACTAAATGTAGTCTTTATATTAGTCTAATAAAAGTATTCCTGTACAATAGTGCAAATTTTTGGAAAGTTATTGTTGAAATTATTAAGAACATAAGGAGGTCTGATAGTTTTGATCAAAGATATGTTTACCCAGCACTGTATTCCCCATGGTGGTTAACTGAATGCATACTTTCTCAGCAGTACTGGCATTTAAGGTATATTGCCTATGATGCACTGAAAGCCTAAGTTTCCATGAATTTAACCAATCTTCATTATAACTGTATGAATTGATGGCCAGCACCTTATTTGATGCCAGTGAATGCTACATATTGATTATAAATTAGACAAAGAAATACAAAAATAAATTATTTCATGCTGGGCATAGAATGAATGTCATATCCACTATTATTTTTGTATTTTATGATGTTATAAGCCTGCTTTGTTAATTGTGTACAGTATCAATTACAGTTAAATATTTTATTCTTTTTTAAAAATAAATTTTGATGATCCGATCTTATAACATTGAACACTAAGAAACTAATCTATTTCATTGCTATGAGTTGACAATTATATAGACTGAAATAGTTATAGAACCTTTTTCATTGCAAGTTCTGAATTAATAGGAGCTGCTTGTTAAACAATAATTATTCTCCAAGAAAAACACAATGTTGCAAATAAAATTTGCAGCTGTATCCATTAACACATCTTGGGAGAAGATGTATTAAATTATGTAAAATTATTTATTTCAGTCTATTGAAGCATTTAAGACATTGTGTATGGGGGTATTTCTATAATTCAGCTAATTATAGAGGAAATTACCTGATATCAAGCTTATCTATTATTATTAAACATGGAATAGCATATACAAGGGCAAGGGAGAAGGCGGAGCTTCGTCTCGGTGCTACAGCTGCGATCTCGGGGCTCTGAGATCGCAGCTGATATTTTCGCCCCTGGTCGGTCCTAATGGACCTAAACCGTCCCGTAGAGACGGGGATTGTGAAGGGCACAGTCCCAGGATCCCAGAGATATCGCAAAATCTCTGGTTTGATCCGGGAGAGGCCCTTTTGCTGGCGGTGGAAAGGCAGCCTCCAAAGCTGCTGAAGTCGGGACAGCTCCGAAAAGAAAGTGGCTTGAGCGAGTGTGTGTCGGTTGGGTGAGAAACCTCTTTTGTATTGTAAATTGGTTGAGACCTGAAAGGATATCCTGAACAAAGAAGAAACCTGTGACTTTATTTTTGTTTGACTGGAATTGTTTGAGCGGCGTTTTCTAAAGTGATGTCAAATTGAGGCTTGGATTCTTTCCTTACTACTTCTTTTTCTGAGGACTTTAATGTGACTTTGTAAATAACCAGATTGAATTTTTTCTTATATATATTTTTATGCTTCTTTTGATTTTTTAATTTTCTTTAGGATAGAGGCCCCTTTTGATTTTTTTTTCTTTTCCTCTGAGTTTTGTATACATTACTCTTCTTTCTGACTGGGGGGGGGGGAAAAGTATTAAGAGATCTTGCAACACTGCCAACTAGAGGCTTGAAAGTACTTTATTTGAATTGGGGAGAAATGTATAAATACTCTTCCCAAGGACATTTTAATGTGATAAGATGGAGGGAGAGCACAGAAAAATATTATTACAGGTGTTTTCCTGGACTCTTATCAATATTTCAACACTTGAGGCTTGGCTTTGAAGCTGCTGGAGAAGAATAAGAGCCTTGGATAAATAAATAAAGTGCAGTGTGCAGTCTATATATATATATATATATATATATATATATATATATACTTGTGAAATCTCTACTTGCCAGCCTTTTTGTATATTTCAATTCTAGTAATATTTTTATTTTTGCTTTTTATTTTATCCTTTTTCTTCTTTGGTTTTGGGCCTTTTTACTATTGGATTTTTTCATTTTGGATCATAATTGGCTACTCTATTAGATGGATTGAAGGTCAAAAAGAATTTGAAGTTTTTTGAAGCATTAAAATGAAAAAAAAAGTGAAAAAAAGAAGAAAGTGTTAAATGAAATAGACTGTGTGTATTTGGATTGTTTGGTGACTTTGAGACTTTTGGAAATTCTTATTTGAATGATTAAAATCATTTGGGTTGTTTAAATTTTTTTTTTTACAATGGCATTACTTATGGATGAACTGAAAATGGAATTTATAAAATATAAACAAGAGAAACAAGAAGGGAAGGATTCTTTTGGCTCTGTTTTTCATTTTTTAGAAATGGCAATTTCTACATATAAGAAACTACAAGAACAAGAAGATTGGGATGAAGAAGAAACCATCCTTAATGAACAAGCAACTTTATTTGGGGAAGAAAGGGGAAAGGGGAGAAAGAGAATGGAGAATTTAAGACTTAAAAAAACAACCAAAAAAGGGAAAAACAAGGTGAAAAGTGGACACAACATCAGAAAGCAACAGAAAAGAGGAATACACAAGAGGGTGGAGATTAAGAGACAAGGGGGTAAAAAGGGTAGAGTGGAGAAGCAAGGGAGGAAAGAAGGGAAGAGAAGCTACAAAGGTTTGAAACAAGATGTAAAGAAACAGAATTTATTTAGAGATAATGGGTAAACATATATCTGAAAAAGAAATTCTGCAAAGGTACATAAGACTGTGTTGTTGTATTTGTATTTGAAATAATGTTAGAAAATTGGAATAATATATGATTATAAAATGGGACAAAATATTTAATGTAACTTAGCGAAATTTTTTTTTAAAATAAAATAAATGAAATCAAATATGAGAGAATTGAATTAAAGAAAAATGGGAACATTGTCATTGTATCATATTTTAAAACATAAGTGAAATAGGGGGAAGTAACTAAGCAAAATCTATAAGTGTTCCCATAGAAGCATGATATTTATTTAGAAAGGATTGTGTAAAATGTTTAAGACTTAAATGAATATTAATTTTAATGATATAATTTCAATTGCTATGGATTGTTGTTTTAATTATATTATATATTTAAAAAAAATTTTTTCTTGTTTTAAAATATTGAGTCTATCTTTAGAATGTACTACGCAGAATCCGAATGAAAATTATGTGTTATGTTAAGCTTTAAAACTAGGGGAAGGATAAGTATGACAAGGCATTATACTCCAATCAGTCATTACAGAAGAAATTTTGTGTTAATGAGAAAAGATAACAGACAGCTGAAACAGGACAGACAAAGGATATAAGTATAATGATTTAAATTGAGATGAAATAAATATAATAGAATTAAGAGAGTGAAAAGAGGGGAGAAGCTATATAGAAAATGTAAAATAGTAAATAAGAAATGGAATGCTATATAAAAGTAAGCATGAATTTGAATTTATGTCTGTACAAAAAGATGTAACTCGGGATCAAACTGCCGTCCAAAAAGATATTTTATGTTTTTTATGTTTTGTGTTTTGTTTGTATATGTTTGTTTGTTAAAAATTAATAAAATTCTTTCAAAAAAAAAATAATAACACACTAGAATGGTTCACATGCCACTTATACTGCTGAACTTCATCATCACAAAAACTCTTAAAAGAGAACATAAAAGAATATCACCTCTGCCCCCTTAGATAATATTTAAAAAAAAAACTCCACATATAGCTAGATTAATTTACTATAATATATTCAATGTGTGGTTGTCTTTCATAATCACCTGTAAGTTTCGATTAGTCAAAATACATTACAGTACCAAAACTTCAGAGTTATTCATAGACCAAAATACATTAACTCTTAACATTTACCAGCTCGCTATTTCTTTCTAAAATTCATTGAGGTGTTAGCTCTACTCTTCATTTGCTGAAAGATTTAGAGTAAGTATATATTTAAGGTAAGAAAATGTTTTCTACAATTCAGTCTGTCAGGGTGAGTGATCTTGATATTCCTCCAACTGCATCTATTGGGCCTCCAGAAGTGTACACTCTCTGTCACAGTGTTTGCGTCGGGACGGAGTCTCCGCTCCCCCCCCCCCCCCGAAATATGAATGGCCTCTGCCCTGGTGGGGTTTTGAAGGGGCCTCAAAATCTGAAGAAGGAGCCCAAGATTGAGCCTTTGTGGAGATGACTGAAGCCTCCTTTTAATTTAGGTTGTTTTCTTTTGTTTCTAACCCTGCCGTGTCCTCCCTTTTTTGCTTCTTTTTGTTTTGTCATGTTTTTCATGTTTTAAATTATTGGTAAACTACCATTATCACTGGAAGTTGAGCAGGTTATAAATTTAATAAATAACTGTGTCAATTGCAAAAAGCAGTTTTACTTGGAAAAGCTTTTTGCGACAATACCCCAGGTATTTGGGGAGGACTTGATAGGTTGATGGAGGTTCCATATCTAGTCTAAACATCTGGTTGACTGTGTAACAAATCATAGTAATGACTATGACAAAAGAAAGTACATTCTGCAATGATAGGTTTAATACCATCAAACATCCACATCTGCCTATCCTTGGGAAGTACCAGGAAGATAGATAAAAATGCCAAATCTAAACATCTAGCTGTCTGTGTGATGAACCATAATAATCAGTAAATAAGTAAGAAGACGAGGACGTTTTATAAAATGGTACCATGAAATAGACCTACAAATGAAGTTTTTCAAGCTCACATTTAGCATTTCTTCTCATAGAAATTTAAGACAGTTTTTGGTCTTCTAAATAATTACAAAACTATTATAGTATTATATATGTTACTTAAAATTATTAATTTTTTCTTTTAATACTGATCTTGTCTCCAACATCTTTCAGGTACATAAAGCTGGACAAATATTGTAAAATGGTTAATGTAAAATATTCATGACCTTGGGCAAACTTTCTTTCCTTATGTGCAGATCCCAACATGATAAAGCATTATTGGAATAGTCAAGCAAAACAACAACTTGTCTGCTACTTCTGCACCAGCAAGAAAAACATTTATGACAAATAAGATGAAATAGCATGCTCTCTCATTTCATTTGCATCCAAATAGTGGAGCAATCATTTATAACAATCATAAGAGCACATGGAAGATGTGTTCTTCACATCACTCTAATGGATTTCTATACCTAGCAATGCTTTTAACTCAAGATCTTCTCCAATTTATGATTTTTAATAATTAAATGTTAGAAAATTTTTGTGTTTATCTAAAATTAAACATTTTAATATGCCTTTTCAAAATTCAGCTGCTGTCATGTAATGTTTCTATCTCACCCTTCATACATGAAAGAATAAGGGAAAATGCTCTGTTAAGGTCAGAACAAATGACTTCTGAACTTTCAGTACTTTCTTATTGAGAAGTTTGTAATTATGTTCTGCAATAAAAGTTCTGTTTTAAAAACTATGGTATAACCATCCTTTATTTTATGCTAGTCTCCAAAATGTTTGAACGAAGCAGATTTCATAAAGCAAAGAAGTGAACCAGGAGGAAAAAAATAGATTGTAGGGTATGAGATCAATTTTGTAACCCAAATGCATTAAAATAAGCAAACAAATATGCTTTAAAAAGGCTTATTCTTAAGTATTATGTTAAGGCCCGGTCCCACTGGCCGACGGACGCAAAATGTAAGCATAAAGGACACAGCGGACAAGCAAAATTTCAGGGGTGGCTCCATCCGTTGTCATCCGCTCCAAAAAGTGGCGTAAATTTGCATAAACAGAACAGAAAAGAACGGACGTGGGTTGTATATAGCAGGGATGTTAACGGATGTTCATAGGAAGCCTAGTGGATGGAAACGGATGACACCTCTGAAGGGGTTAGGGGGAGAATTTCGAAGCGGACGCATAGCAGATGAAGCGGATGCATCACGTACGCCTAAAGGAAAGAAAGGGGATGCCGCGCGGATGTATATTGGATGCAAACCGTTCACTGCGCATCCTTTCTATTTCCGTGCTACTAATGATATATAGACGTTCCATGTACCTTTTCTTTCCTTCCTCTTTCCGTTTTCAGCTGCAGTGGATGTGAGTTGAGGGGATGGCCAGAGGATGCAGAGAGGATACAGCGGACATTTAATGGATGATAATGGACATAGAACGTTTGTTGCTTGTATGTCACAGCTTTACATTGTACATGGCGGAAAGTTCATCCGTTCACAAATTTTTGTGCAGCTCAAAACTTCTTGCGTGGATGAAATCTCAGTGGACAGATGCTCGACGGACAGAGCGTATGAAACATGTATGCAATGAGTACACAACGGATGCACAGCGTTTTCCAACGGATGGCAAGCTTTTTTTAACGTTTTACATCTTCTTTGCATCCGTAAGTGCAGTGGGACAGGGCCTTTACTCAAATATATTTTCATGCCTAGTTATATATAATGAAAAACATTCTCTCCATCTTTCTACAGCTTGATTTTTAATATGAATTATGACAGATAAAAAGATAGATTGGGTCACGGCACCACAAATATTAGCATTATTTGTTATCACACATGGCAGATTCACCTGTATTAATATCTTGTCTGAATACTTGATACCACTTATTACACTCAACTTTTAATATTGTAAGCAACCCAGAGTTGCTTTCAGGCAAGATGGGCAGCAAACAAATTTAATAACAAATAATAACTTTGTTTCTGTTTTTAGAAAAAAACCTTTCCCTTTGGGGCATGGGGGTTGGACAAAATGTTCATGGCCACTTTGACTTCATAGCAATAGTACAATAGTGGCTATTACAGGTATAAAAATAAGTTAGAAACAGGACATCATTAGAACAACTCAAACCAAATGGTAGATGTGTGAGACTAAGGGCACAAAGGGATGTGGAGCCTGGTATTGGAAATTATTCAGGTGTTTTTGGCAGGAAGATGTCTTGGCAAATTTCCAGACCTTTGATGCAAATTAACTATGCTGGTGTAAATTGCATAACAGTATTTTTTTCTGAAATAAAGTGAATTCTTGGGCAAAAATGACCAACTACATAACTACATATCTCAAAGCTATCATGAAAATAGCAACATGTGTCAATCAGGGAATTTGCATAAATCTAGAAAATCTTGTACATTTTGGCCATGCTTCTCTGTGCAGGTATAATCATGCAGTGACTCCTCAATCTAATTGCAGATGGTGACTATTTATAAATCTACATTGCATATGTGGAAAACATTGTAATACATGAAACCACTGCATTTCCCCAGAAACTATAGAATTATCTTTACTTAGTGGTAATGCGAAAGAATCCAGTAAACATACCCATATGCTTTTTCTTCTTTGCTCTGAAATGCCCAATACAGTTAAATCAGAGAAACTAATGATGGTTTGATTACCATTCACAAATCAGAGCCATCGTTTCTATATAAGAACTATTGGCATAATTATTAACGCATAAACATAGTATAAAGTCATCAAATTCAGTATAATGTATTTGATTGAATATATCATAGCACAGGCACGTTAGAATTAAATAAATTAAATACCAATATTATGATAAATTAGACAATTATTAAATTATTCAAGTACCTCTGGGTGAAGTTTGCCTTTACTGGTTTCAGATCAATTTAATCTTTTAATTCTGTTTTTGATTAAACCTAGGTAGCATGAAAAGCAGCAGTAAGTATATCTTTACAGTATTGTCAGTCAATAAAGCTTTCATTCTATGACTTTGAATATCTCAAAGCTATCATGAAAATAGCAACATGTGTCAATCAGGGAATTCAGTGGCATGATACTTTGATGAAGTCAACTCAGTTATAACCTAAAAATGAAGTAGTTTACAATTAAGGATAACAATTATGGGCTAGGTCATTACTTTCAGTTAATGACCTGTTGCTGGCCTTTGGCTACACTTCAAGGCTATTAACCCAACCAGTCATTTATTTCTTTTAATGCTCAATGAAAAGATCGTTGTCTTCTTGAAATTAAAAGGGAAAACATGTATCTATTATTACTGTTTCTATTTTTTTATTACCGTTTCTATTATTGTTTTTATTTTTTGTACTCAAATTAGTAAGGCTATATATAAATGTGACAGATTTTGTGGTTATTTAGGCAAATTAATTGTGGGTAATTAGCATTTTAAATTAGACCTTATTGCCATGCCCTAAACTAAGCATTTGTTAAACTTGCCAAAGAGTTTTCTATAGGAATAGGCAAATCACCTCCATCCCCAAAGATTGTAGCAATCTCTATACATCTCATTAAATGTTGAATTGTTGCAAATTGGGGCAGGGGGCAGGTACTAATACAGTACAACATATGCTTTTATTCTATTTGAAATTACTGATTTAAATTGTCAGCATATTAACACTGACTAAACTTCACTTTAAACATCACTCACTTTAGACAAGTTAGCTATAGTTATGGAATGTAATTATAAATTATTAGTTTAAAATCTATATAAATTATCTGGCAAAAATTATTCTCAGTTTAAAAAACTTCTTGCTAATATCAGTGGTTTACACAAAGGAGCTACACTTTTATTTCAATATATTTGTTTGAAACAGATTTCCTTTGCATTATTAGCAGATATGCAACACAAGAACAAAAATCTGAGAAAAAATATTTTCAGTTATCACAACTTCATTGAAATACTTTTATGTAGAAAAACAGAATATTTCAATTTACCTACATATCAGTGGATTTCTAATAATGTATGCTGCAAACCAGGAGACCAAAGTATAATACTCTACTTAAGCGGCCCCAAACTGAACAGAGAGGTCACATGTATTTCACAGACAGATGCTGATGCAGCCATTCACAAAAAGGCTTTCTTCAGTCAGCCTTCAGGCTAACTGATTAGCTGGCAAACTCCTCTGAAAGGATCAGTTTGTACAAAACTGGTATTTCTACTCTGCAAATTGTTCTGACATGTTATATACCTGTATCCACAGAGCACAGCTCTTTTAAAGCTCAGTTGAATTTGATTAACAATGAAGCCTAGATCATTGATAATTGGAAGAATCAACTGCAATGATTCTGATTTTTCAAACTTACTTTATGAGTCTACAAAGAACTGTGCAATTTGATCCTACAAGAATTAATTTGATTAAAATCAAATTACTTAACATAATTCTTCAAAGTAACTTGTATACTCCATTTTTAAAAACTAAGAATGACTCTTGACAAATCAACTAAGGGGTTTCAAAATTTGAAATTATATTACCAGCTACTACAAGTGGAGAATTAACCAGTTTGCTCAATTTCATCGCTTGAAATAGCTTGTTGACATTTTGACAAGACTCTGTACAGATCCAGTAAGATCTTCAAATTTTCTGAAATATTTCCCATTTCTGAAATTTATAAAAGTCAATTTTCTAATAGCTACCAGTTCCATAACTTTCTCATAATGTACACAAAGTTGTATGATTCTTTCTGGCAAAGATGCCAGACTTCCCAAGTCTTTTCATCATCATCAGATGGGCCATATATAATCATCATAATAAAAAAAAAAACACCTCGGTCCGGTTTCATGATACCTAATGCTAAACGCAGTGAATCAATACTGTCATCACAAGAGATGAAGGAAACTAGTAAAGTTCCCATAGTTGCTTTAGCAGATACTTCAAAAAGCCTGCTTGAAATCAAGGGCAAACTACTTTGGGGATTTTTTTTTTCGTGAAACCAATTGGCGAACCTAAGAAAAGGAGAAAAGAAGTATGTATGGGGGGGGGGGGGGGGGGGGGAAGCGGCATTTTCTTTTTGGTTACCTGTGTGGGGGAAATCATTGCAGGTGAAATGACTGTGGGAGAGTTGGTGCTTCTCGGCCCGCTGGCTTCAGGTATGAGGAGAGGCAAGGGGTCATGTTTCACCGAGACCACCACCACGGCGGCTGTGTCGAGGGGCTCCGCAGGCCGGAGACAAAGTCTTTTGGGGGACGAGGAAGGGCCGCAGGCATCTCCCACTACCGCGGCCCCGCCCCCAGCATCGTACATGGCCTCATGGGAGCGCTTCGTCGGCACCAGAACAGCCGCCGCTTCGGCCTTCACGCTGGGGTGGTTGTCGCCGTCCTTGGGCAGAACGTAAGTGGTGTTGGCGGGAACGGGCGGGAGGCGGGCTCTGCCGTTGAGGCCGTACAGACCTCCTCCGCCGGCGGCGACCCCTGAGGTCAGCTTAGTGCCGATGCCTGCGATACTGTTGAGAGTGGCGATGGAGACTGCGCCGATGCAGTGGTTAGTGTAAGTCTTGGAAAGCTTGGCCGCCTTGGAGAGCATCTGCATGCGGGTGCCCAGCAGGTTCTTGCCGATGGCCTTGTTCTCGTACCAGGTGACGTCGCCCTCGCTGCAGTGGTCCCGCGGGCGCTGAAAAAAGGCCTTGCAAAGCGGGTTACGCTTCGCCAAGTATTTCACAAAACTGGCGTAAGGACAGAACTCCGTGCCGGTTTCGTACATGCGCGGCAAATTCTCCTCGTCGCTGTTCTCAGCGCGCTTTTTGCTCCAAGACGACGAGCGCGACTTATGATACGGCCCCAAGGCCTTAAAGTAGACAAACTTGCGCCCGTCCTCGTCCATGGCCAATCCGAAGGAGTCCTCCTCGAGCTCGCGCTGGTTCTCGCGGCCCCGCGTGCAGAAGTACATGCACGTCTCGAACCAGACCTTGTTCAGGAGCCCGAAGGGGCTCTGCGTGCTGAACACGTTGCAAGTGTAGAGCTTCCGAAGGTCAGCGCGGGTAATGGCTTGCTTCTGCACCACCGGCCCGGCGCCTTGCTCCTCCAGCTTCCGGATGACGGCGGCCAGAGTCAGATTAGCGGCGCGCAGCTCCGGGTCCTTGGTGAGGTCGAGGGTGCGGCAATAAGGAGGTTCATTGAGGTAGCGGTTGAGGGAGCTGCGGATGCTGATGAGCGACGACTTGGAGTAGAGCTGCCCGCTCTTGGAGCGCGCTTCGGCGTAGAAGGAGCGTAACACGCGGCACAGCGCCCCCTTGTCCATGGTCTCGAAGTCAGGGCTTTGGGCTTTCTCGCTCAGGTACTCGCGGAAGATGCGCACCGCGTACCGAGTGGCCAAGCGCGTGTTCTCGCTCAGCCGAGCCCGCTCGGGGCGCTGCAGGAGCAACTCCGCCTCCGGGTCTGAGTCCTCGGCGGCAAGTGGTGCCACCGTTTTGCTAACGATCGAAGTGGCCATACCGCGGGCGCTCACCGGCACCGAGGGGGCGCCACATGCAGCGGCCCCGATGGCCCCTGTGCCCCCTCTCCTGACCCCTCCGAGGCGGCCCCTGACGCTGCAAACAGCAGCCGCAGCTTTATCCAGCAGAGCCCTGGAGCCTTGGTCCATACGAATCATATGGCCCGGCTCCTCCTCAGGGTCCCACGCAAGTCCCATCATCACGTCCTCTTCTTCCTCGTCGTCGTCCAGCAGCAAGATTCCCCCATCGGCGCCCTCCTCGTCCCCCGTTATCTGCACCTCCTGTATCTCATCCTCGTCCTCCCCGTCCTCGTCCTCTCCCGCGCTGCAATAGTGGAGAAGCCGGTGCGGGCCACCCCGGCTGGGCTGCCGGTCCCCCGCATTGTGCTCACCACCTGCACCGCTACCGCCCCCGGTGCTCCAATCTCCGCTGGCGCCGCCGCTGCCAGGCATTCTCGCCATATTGCCGTCTCCCTGCCAGTCCTCGGGCAGGGCGCATGCGCTATATTGGACCGCAGCGCTGGAGAGCTTTTGTGTTTAATGACCTTCAGCTACCGGGAGGCAAAGCTGGGCTCTTAAAGGGGCCGCGCGCTCCCAGTGGCGGTGGCTGCTGTGTGATGGATGGGGTGGGGAAACAGAAGGGAGAACTGGGAAGGAAGCGTGGAATGGTGGTGGGGAAAGACCTCACCGAAATAGGCACAGCTGCTTCATCGCATGGAAAGCTAATGTAGTGCATGGAGTTACTTTATATTGATTCGTGCAAGCACCCGCTTCAAAGAAATTCACTTACCCCAGCCTCGGTACGGTCGGTGCCAGCTGCCGTCCGTTAAGTGATGCCCGAAGAGCAGCACGGCAACCCCGGCACGCTCATTGCTTTGGGAAGCAAAAAAGAGGGGCTCCCCACTCCACTCCCACCGGCGACCGAAGCAAAGGGATGGGTTGGGAAGAGAGCAGCTGTAGTAACGGCGGCGGCGGCGGCAGAAGGTGAGACCCACCAGGAGAGCGAGAGAAGAAAGGGGGCACTGAACAAGGCAGCTCCTCCCTTTTGAATTCTGGCAGCCGGGCGCGGAAACACGGCATATTTCGCAGACCCCAAATCAGTGCTTCGGAGTTGTAGCCAGCGAAGGAAAAACTTCTCGGATCACCATCACTTCGAAACGACTCTCCTCGCGTCCCCTCCCTCCGACCATCCCCCCCACCCCCCCCCCCCCCC
>BLBF01016042.1:614-16113 GCA_015471245.1 Laticauda colubrina
GAAAGAAAGAAAGAAAGAAAGAAAGAAAGAAAGAAAGAAAGAAAGAATATTTTAAAAAGGAGCTAAACAAAAGAGCTCAGCAAAAAACTGAAAACAAAGTGGGGGTCCTTCTGTTTCCAAGGTGTCAAAAATTCATATGGCTGTTAGGGGGGGCTGGCTTGCAAGGATTATTATCATTATCATCATCATCATTATTAAAAACAACAGTGTACACAGCAGATGAGATAACCATGCTGGGTTTTGTATCACAAATCACTAATCGAACACTTCCCAAGCGTTTAGGACTGTGTGGTATATCGGCAGATTATGGGAGCGGATCCCAGGAAGCAGATCCTTCTGCAGCCGACCAAGGGTGATCTTGTCAGCACCAATTGTTTTTAAATGCTTGCCTAGGTCTTTAGGCACAGCACCCAGTGTGCCCAGTACCACTGGAACCACCTGCACTGGTTTATGCCAGAGTCTCTGCAGTTTGATTTTCAAGTCCTGATATCTGGTGATTTTTTTCAAGTTGTTTCTCGTCAATTCTGCTGTCATCAGATATGGCAATGCTGACGATCCACACTTTTTTCTTCTCCACAATCGTGATATCTGGGGTATTGTGTTCCAAAACTTTTGTCAGTCTGTATTCAGAAGTCCCACAGTAGTTTTGCATGCTCATTTTTGAGCACTTTCTCAGGCTTATGATCCCACCCGTTCTTTGCTACAGGCAGATGGTAGTTGTGACACAAATTCCAGTGGACCATCTGAGCGACTGTGTAGTGACGTTGTTTGCAGTCAGTCTGAGCTATTGTCTTGCAACAGCTCAGTATGTGGTTGATGGTTTTGTGGTTCTGCTTTTTTGCAGAGTCTGCATTTGGGGTCAGCAGATTTTTCTATTCTGGCTTTGATTGCATTTGTTCTGATGGGCTTTTAGGCTGCAAGAATCAGGCCTTCTGTCTTTCTATATTAGTATTAGTATTATAATACACAAAAATGACAGTATACACAGCAAACGAAATAACTATGCTGGGTTTTGTATCACAAATCACTAGTTGAACACTTCCCAAGTGTTTAGGACTGTGTGATGTATCAGCGGATTATGCAAGCAGATAAAAACAACAATAATATAATAACAACAATAATAATGATAATACACAAAAATGACAATGTACACAGCAAACAAGATAACTATGCTGGGATGATGATGATGATGGTGATGATGATGGTGATGATGATGATGATGATGATGATGATGATGATGATGATGATGATGATTATCCATACCTAAGACAGGACTAGAACTCACCGTCACCCGGTGAGTAGCCCAAAGTCACCCATCTGGCTTTCATGCCTAAACTGGCTATTTATAGTTGATCAAAACGTAATTATCAATGAGGTTGCTCACAGGTTGCTCATAAAGAGAAAGAAAACAAAAATAGACACCCTGTACCCATAAAGGAGAATATTTGTGGCTTAGGGTTCAACTGGGAGAGGGGTTCTTGATGGTCTCTGAGCTGGGCTATTTTCTTGAAGACATTTCGGTTCCCAAACTAAGTAGCATCATCAGTGCTAGAAGTCAGTGACTTTTGCTCTCGGAAGCCCACTCCCTTCTAGCACTGATGATGTTACCTAGTTGGGTCGTGAAACGTCTGCAAGAAAACCCCCAAACTCAAGAGAACACCAAGGATCCCACAATCCTCCTCCTTCTCCTATTTTCCACCTCTTCCTCTTTCCCCCCTCCTCCTTTCCTCCTCCTCCTCTCCTCTTCCTCCCCTTCCTCTCTACAAATCCCACTCCCTTGTAGCACTGATGATGTTACCTAGTCAGGTCGTGAGACAGCTGCAAGAAAACAACCAAGTTCAAGGAACACCAAAGACCCCACAGTTGTTGTCACCCTTCTCCTCCTCCTTCTTTTGGCCCAAACAGGGAAATATTTTCCCACTAACTAAGACTTTTATGAAGTCTTTCAGTTCCTCAAAAAAAAATAAAAAATCAGACCGTTCTTAAGAAGCTCATTTGCCTAATTTTGCAATGGGATGTCAACATCAAGCCCCCCCCCCCATAAATGTCCAGGTGTGCAATGAAATTCCCAGTTATTGTTTTTATTTTAAAAAAATGCTTTGCAACACAAATAGATGGATGGATGGGTGGATGGTGGATATATATAGATAGATGATAGATAAATAGACAGACAGACATGATAGATAGATGATGGATAGATGATAGATGGATGATGGATAGCTATAGAGAGATAGAGATAGATGGATGATGGATGGATGATGGACACATATATATAGATAGATGAGATAGATAGATACACACATAGATACATAGATACATAGATGATGGATAGATAGATAGATGATGGATGGATAATGGATAGATAGATGATGGATGGATGATGGATATAGATAGATGATAGATGCATTTACTTTTCTTAATTATTTTTTAAACTTTTATGCTGCCCATCTCCCTATTAAGTGACCCAAAGCTTGATTAGTAATTACAAATCATTTTATTTTATTTATTTTAATTTAATTTTATTGGTTGATTTTATTATGATTTCTTAAATTTGTTGCCCACCCATCTCACCACAGGGTGACGAAATGAAAAATACAAAACAAAATAAAATAAAAGGAGATTGGATTGCTAAGCCAGTCCCATTCCGCAGGTGAGCTGGAGAGAGAGAGGATTGGGGGCCAGGAGAAGGGTCGGCAGAGCAGCTGGCTGGATTTGAACCCAGACCCCCGAGGGAGATCTGTAAGGAGAAATTAAGCACGACGAAGAGGAATGGGGAGGGTTGTTTTTTTTTTGCAAGAGTGGAAGAGATGAAGGGGCTATAATTTTGGCATGTAAGCATAGCTGGAGAACAACATTGCAATTTGCCTCCTTAGGAAATAAGGCACTCAGCCTAGTTTCAGTTCTGAGTTCGTGACGAGGCTTCAAGAGGAAGTCGGTCAGACCGAGAGCAACTCAGCGGAAAGCTGTGGTTCTCATATTTGACAGGTGCAGAGGGCAACACGCTTCTCACACAGAGTATCTCTCTGAGGGACCCTTGGTGCCCTCTGAGCTTAGTAGTTTTCTGGCTGAAGGTTCATCATGCAATTAGATAACATCACCAATGCTAAAAAGGAGGGGGGCTTGCAGAGAGGAAGAGGAGGAAGACTATGGGGGTTGTTAAGCCTGGGTTCCCCAACCAGGGTTAGGTAGACAAGCTAAACAGAATGTGCAGCGTTAGTCAGATAGGCACACAGATAAATGAGTGAGCTAAGCTTGTATGTTTATTAACATACAGTAAAAATAACAGATACGCTTGTGTTATCAAGAATATAGTTTATTCCATTATAAGTTAATAGCATAGTCAAATAACAGTCCAATATTCATTTACCATGTAGTCAGTCCATTCAGGGGTATTCAGTTAGCAAAGTCCATGTAGAATATCCTATGTCAGTTCACTTATAAAATCAGTCCTTTGTTGTCTCTCCCGTTCGAGCAATGCAGTCTTGATTCCAAGCAGTAATCAGGGATCATCAAAGCCAGAGTGAGCAAGCTGTAGACTTGCTACTTTTAAAGTGTTTTCTTAACCACTCCTTTAATTGCTATTTCACAGTTAAAGCTGTATACACTCTAACATATACTAACTATGATTCATAGTTATTATTTCACCTAAACCAGCTAGGGTGAACAATGTTATCCCTAACATTCTCCCCTTTTAGGTTACATAATAACTATGAATCATTTACATCTTTAGAAAATATTTTTCGCAACTTTCTTTAAACTTAGTTGCTCCTTGAGCTTTTGTAAATTGGTCTGCAATGTTTTCTTCTGACATGCAGTATTCCAATTTTATTAATTCATTTTTCACTGATTCTCTTACATTTAAATATCTTAAGTCAGTATGTTTTGATCTAGTTTTTACAGCAATACTAGTAGCTAACTTTATAGCTGCTTGGTTATCCTCGTGCACAATAATGGAATCTTTTACAGTTATACCCATGTCCAACAACAACTGTTTGTAGAAAATCAAGTCAGTGCATAATAATGACAGACATGAAAATTCAGCTTCCATTGTGGATAAGCTAATATGCTGTTGTCTGATTGACCTCCATCCTATCAGTGTCTTACCAAATAATATAGCCATCCCAGATGTTGATTTTCTAGTGTTTATATCAGTTGCAAAACTTGCATCTGCATAAGCACTAAGACTCAAATCACCCTTTGGTTCTATATACAATGCATGGTTTATTGTTCCCTTGAGATATCTCAATATTCTTTTTAAAGATTTTCAATGACATTGTTTTGGATCTGAATTAAAACGTGCCAGCTGATTTACACTATAAGCTATATCTGGCCTTGACCAATTGCTTATATATGATAAGCTACCAATCAAAGATTGATATATGGACTTATCAAATTTGGGACTTTGATCATTAGTTTGGCAAACTTCCTGACTCATTGGAGTCTTTGCTGGTTTACAAAGTTCCATCTTATACATTTTAATTAATTGGCAAATTTTATCTTCTTGAGATATCTTAAAACCATGATTTGTTTTATTTATTGTCAATCCTAGATACCTTTTAATTTCACCTAAATGCTTTAATTTTATCTTTTTGGCTAATAATGATATAATTTCATTAGCTTCATTATTAGTTTTAGTTATTAAAGCAATATCATCTGTAAATAATAACAATAATGACACCGTTCCATTATGTTCTCTTTTAAACACACACGGATCTGCTAAACCAGATTTAAAACCTATATTGTTTAACTCTTTCACAATATATTGGTTCCACTCAAACCCAGATTGTTTCAACCCGTAAAGACTGTTTTTGAGTTTCCAACAATCATTACTATTTATTTTATTTTATTTTATACCAATTGGTTTTCTTAAATATATAGTGTGCTGCAATGGTGCATGTAGATAAGCAGTTTCTACATCTAAATGGTTAATGACATAGTTTTTCTTAGCTGCCCACACTAATGCTGCTCTTAAAGATGTAGCTTTAAGGCTTGGTGCAAAAACTTCATCGTAATCAGATGCAGTTTGATTAAATCCTTGAGCTACTAACCTAGCTTTATGGGTAACAGTCCCATCATTTCCAGTTTTTACTTTAAATATCCATTTGCACCCAATGGATTTTTCTCCTGGAGGTAATTTGGCATCTTCGTACACTTTCATTACTTTTAATGAATTTAGTTCTTTTTCCATTGCCTTTTGCCAATTCTCCTGATCCTTAGCAGGATACCTCCTAAGTTCATCTATACTAGTTGGAACTTTAGTTACTTGGCAAACTATACTTGCTTGATACCTATCAGGTGGTCTAGTTACACGTGTAGTACGTCTAGGTATTATAGGACTTACAGGTGGACTTTCCTCTATTAATTGTTCTTGATCATGTAACTCTTCCTGATCAACTATTTCCTCTTGTTCTGGTCCTATTTGCTCTTCGTGGACTTCTTCTTTAATTGGACTCTTCTTATAGCTAATCTGATCTTTCTGCCTTTTGTAGGGTTCAATAAATACTTCATTATTTAAATCTTGCTCTAATCTATTCCATCCTACATATTCTAGGAATTTTGCACTAGCACTGGTGTAAACTCTAGATGTACCTGGTTCCCAGAATCTATAGGATCTATGATTAGATGTATAACCTACAAAAATCAATCTTTTAGCTCTATGCTGTCCTTTGTATCTAAGTTGTGTAGGGATATGCACCCATGCTGGTGCTCCAAATGTGTGCATGTAACTTAAATCAGGTTTTGTACCATGCCACAGTGTGACTGGTAATTCACCTGTTGTTGAATTAACAACATTATTTAATATATGATTACCACACATTATTGCTTCTCCCCATAAATTGTCAGGTAATCCTGAATCAGACATCATAGTTTGTGCCATTGATTGTAATGTTTGGCCTCTTCTCTCTATAAAGGCATTATGTTGTGGCCTATATGGTGCAGACATTTTATGTTGAATACCTAACTGTCTTCGTTTGTTTTTAAATTTATGATTTGTAAATTCTGCACCATTATCTGTGATGAGAGTTACTAATTTCTTTTTGGTTTTTCTTTCAGCAAATTTTAACCAATTAAATAGATTTTGATATGTTTCAGTTTTGCTCTTCATTAAATAGCAAAACCCATATCTAGAATAGTGGTCCATTATACTTAGTATATAGTGAGCTCCTCCTACACTTGGTTTTTTCGGACCTATTACATCAGCAAATACTACTTCTAAAGGCTCTTTAGTAGTAAATCCATCAACTCTATTAGCTGGTATGACCCTGCTCTTATTTTGATTACATGCATTACATTGCAAATACTTATTACAAGATTTCAAACTTATTCCCTTAGACAATTCAACAGTTTTCTTAAGCATTTTAAAATTTAAATGCCCTAGCCTTCGATGTAACAAGTGAATACATTCGTCATGAGGTTTCTTATTATTATAAATTATTATTATATTCTTATTATTATATGCAGTAATTCTCTTATCTTCTTTTGTAATTAAGCAGTTATCTCCCCTAAATGTAACTACATATCCTAGTTTAACCAAAATTCTAACTGAAATTAAATTAAACTTAAGTTGTGGTACATATAACATTTTTACATTCTCTTTTATAAAAGAACAATATGCTATACCTTCACCTTTAGCTTTCAGTTTCCAGCCATTGGCTAACGATATCTGCTGTGTACTCTGGGACATTTTAATAAAATTTTTGTTATCATTTGTTATACAATGGGATGCCCCACTGTCAACCACCCATAAATTATTTTTTACAGCTTCGTTAGTATACATGGCTAACTCTAAATTTTTATTTATGTTTTGATGATTTTTAGTATTCTGGCCAGCGTTCTGGTGCTTTGCCTTTTTACAAAATCTTGCCAAATGTCCTCTTCCTCCACAATTAAAACACTTTTTAATTGCGTATGCAGTAGGAGATTCATTATCTTCTTTTTGAGGTTGCTCCCTCCTTAATTCATCTCTTTCATGCCTTCTTCTGGCCTCTTCGATCAATCTGCCAGTTATATCAGTTAAAGTTAAATTGTCCTTTGGCAAAATTTCAAGTGAAGTTACGTAGTTATAACTTTCATCAAGGGAAGATAGAATTATGTAGACTTGGTGTAGTTCAGAGAAAATAAGCTCTTTCTCGTGCAGTTCTGTAAAAATGCTTTGCATAGTTTTCAAATGACTCAGCATATCACCATTTGTTTGGAGATGCGTCTTGAAAAACTTCCATGTTAGATTTATGTGAGCACCAACATTATCTCGAAATAAATCCTCTTCAGCTTCTGCCAACACCCAAAAGCCGTTTTCTCTCCGTGGATATAAATAAGCTGTTGATCAGTTAAGGTTAACCCAATTATGCAAATGGCTTGTTGATTTTTATGCATAAATTCTTCTATCTTTAGTCTGTCTTCCTCATCCTCTGGATCCCATTCTTCTACGTTTGGTGGATTTTCAATTATGTTCCACAGACCTTCTCCTCGTAGAAGTAGACTACATTTTGTAGACCATGATACATAGTTTGTTCCATCCAGCTTGGATATAAGGGACAAACTTTGTAGATTGACTTGTGCCATGTTTTCTTATATGGATATAAAAATATAATTAATAAAACACAGCTGTCTGTTTACTGTAATGTATAACAACACAAACTCTCACTTTTTACATAAATCTGTTTTATCCTATTTAAACTGACTTTGCAGCCTCTGGGCCCATAACCAGTGTTAAGCCTGGGTTCCCCAACCAGGGTTAGGTAGACAAGCTAAACAGAATGTGCAGCGTTAGTCAGATAGGCACACAGATAAATGAGTGAGCTAAGCTTGTATGTTTATTAACATACAGTAAAAATAACAGATACGATTGTGCTATCAAGAATATAGTTTATTCCAGTATAAGTTTATGGCATAGTCAAATATCAGTCCAATAGTCATTTATCATGTAGTCAGTCCATTCAGGGATATTCAGTTAGCAAAGTCCATGTAGAATATCCTATGTCAGTTCACTTACAAATCAGTCCTTTGTTGTCTCTCCCGTTCGAGCTATGCAGTCTTGATTCCAAACAGTAATCAGGGATCATCAAAGCCAGAGAGAGAGCAAGCTGTAGTCTTGCTACTTTTATATTGTTTTCATAACCACTCCCTTAATTACTTTTCCACAGTTAAAGCTGCAGACACTTTAACATACACTAACTATGAATCATAGTTATTATTTCACCTAAACCAGTTAGGGTAAACAATGTTATCCCTAACACTTATCTTTACTGTCTGTTGAAAATGCTCCTTTTCTTCAATTTTAGGCCTTTTCCATTCCAGAAACATTTTTTTTATAGGTCAAATGAAATGTGTTCTTGTACAGGTAGTCCTTAACTTCCTTAACTTACAACAATTCATTTAGTGACTGAAGTTACAACAGCACTGAAAAAAAAAGGAATTTAGGATGTTTTTTTCACACGGAGGACCATTGCAGCACCCCCGCGATCACATGATCAAAATTTGGATGCTTGGCCCCTGCCTCGTATTTACGATGGTCACAGTGTGTCCTAGGGGTCACGTGATCCCCTTTTGCGACCTGACGAGCAAAGTCAATGGAGGAAGTCAGATTTGCTTAACAACCGGGTTGACTAACTTAACAATGGAAGTGATTCGCTTAACAATAAGACAGGCCATAAAATGGGACTAAGTGCCATGAACAATTGCCCCATGTAGCAACTGAAATTTGGGGCTCAATTGTAGTTATAAGTCGAGGACTACCTTAAGACATCACAGTGGGGCATTGTTGTTTTTTTGAAGCTGCTTTTTCATCTTTCTGCTTTTTCCGTGGCAAAAATAAGTGGATAATTGGGTGTGGGGTTTTTTGGGACACGCAATGAAATGTGTTGTGCTGGGTTTGCCTCTTTTGGCTTGGCGACACCTGGACCTGTGACCCAACCTTGTTTTTCCCTCCAGCCCACACCTGTCATCCTGCTGAAGGAAGGCACAGATACCTCTCAAGGGATCCCACAGCTGGTTAGCAACATCACCGCTTGCCAGGTGATCGCGGAAGCCGTCCGGACTACGCTGGGCCCCCGGGGCATGGACAAACTCATTGTGGACGACAGAGGTGAGGCTGGATCATCTCAACTGTAGGAGTCTGAATCCGAGGAGGAAGACAAACAGTAGACAGGGAGTGGGAGTGTGGCTCCGTTGGCTGTGGAAGAAACTGGGGAAGGGCAAAGTCCGGCGAGGCAGAGCAGGAGAGAGGTAGAGCAAGGGAGAGGGAGTTCACCCAGGCCCACCCCCTCTTCATCCTAGGGCACGCAGGGAGGATGGAGAAGGGAGCAAGAAGGGTTGCATCGCTTATAGGGGAGGAAAGGGCCCTGATTCCCTTCATTAGCTGCAACTGGGAACACAGTGCTTTAAAAGGGAAGCTGTGCATAGCAATTTGTTGGGAGCAAATCATAAATTATCTGGTATGGTGGAGGCTTATCTGGGTTCCTGACGTCTTCCCAACTGTATGTGTTTTGCTGGCCTTTCAAGTCTGCAATTCCTTCTACTTCCCTGTCAAATTAATTACTGCAGCGTGATTTGTGTGGATTTTTAGTTAACAGTTTGTATGTACTTCATTTTCGGACTGAATTTCCTCCGCTTAAAGGCTGTTCTTGGGAGAGTTTTTTTTCCTCCAGCCAGAAGGACATTGGGGGCAAAGTTGGTGGTATTAAAGGGACTCTTCTTACTTATGTGACTGTGTTGCCTTTGTGCCACGCCCCAAGTCATCACAGGCTGGTGTTGCCAGAGACCCACAATTGCCAAGAAATCAGGGGTGTCTTCAACTTTAGTCGCTTTTAAGACGGGTGGACGTCAACTCCCAGAATTTGTCAGCTGGCTGGCTGAGGAATTCTGGGAGTTGAAATCCACCCGTCTTAAAAGTTGCCAAAGTTGGAGAAACCCTGGACTTTAGATCATTACCTCACCATTGTAGGCTGCCTTTATGGGCCCTGCCTTAATACAGGTAGTCCTCAACTTACAACAAGTTCATTTAGCGACTGACTGTTCAAACTTACAATGGCACTGAAAAAAAATGGTGCATAGCCGTTTTTCACCGGACGGTTGTAGCATTCCTATAGTCACCTGATTGAAATCCAGGTGGTTCGTATTTACGACGGCTGCAGCGTACCTGGGGGTCGCGTGATCCCCTTTTGCGGCCTTCTGATAAGGAAAGTCCACAGGGAAGCCAAATTTGTTTAACAACCTTGCGACTAACTTGACAAGGCAAGGGTTTGCATCCCAAGAAAAGTCGCAAAATGGGGGCAAACTCACTTTAACAAATGTTATCACTTTGCAGCAATTATCAACTGTGGTCATAACTCAAGGGCTACCTGGATTATGAACTAACTAGATCCCCCATGCTTCGCTAAGAAACTATGTGGCCCGGCCTTAGTTTTGGGGGAGGAAAACAACAGGGGTAGGGGGAAATTCTGCCTCTGCCTACCAGCATCCATCGCTATTCATCTGGCTAGCATCCTGTCAGTATGTGAGAGAGTTGAGGGCTGTTTGGAAACTGAAGCAGTATTTGTTTTGTGAGCAAGGAGACAGCAAGGAGTCTGGGCGTGGCTTAGCTTAACTGTTCTGCACTAAAGCTGCTTGATGCTCTGAAACTGAAACTCCTCTGCTTGTGTTTTGCCTTTGGAAGAGATTTCTTTTCAGGTGGGGAGGGTTAGGGGAGTAGAATTCCTTAGCATCAGAACGTGTTAATAAGAATAATAATATAGGAAATACTCTCAATGCTCTGATGGTCATTTCAAAAAACTCTTTCTTAGAGAGCACCTTGAAGCCAAGAGGAATTTAGGTGCCGCATTTCAAGTTTGTAGGCTTGACAGTTCTGGAGATTTTGTGATGATGCGCGAAGGGCATTTTTCTTTTATATATATATAGATAAATTACTCTTACGAGTCCTGGCAGTTTCCTGAAATAAAAACACCCACAAAAGAATTGCATATACTGCAACATTAAACACCCAGAACACATTTTTCATTAAATTAAAAGACACTTCCACTGCCATAAGCCTTTCACTGTTCGGACTCTGCTCAAATGTCCCTACAATGTCAAACGCTCTTCCGTGTGTGCAGAGCTGGCAGCTGTCAATCTTTGCAGGCAAAGCCACAATCTCCAATGACGGCGCCACCATCCTGAAGCTCCTGGACGTGGTCCACCCTGCGGCCAAGACGCTGGTAGACATCGCCAAGTCCCAGGACGCAGAGGTGGGCTCGGGAAAGAGGACACACAACTGGGGTTTTGGGGGTGGGAGTTGGGTTAGTCTCTGCAGCTTCTCCATCATCTGGGTACCGGCTGTTGTCCCGAAGATGCTGTTCAAAAAGGCAACTGGACTTCCTTGCTTTTATTTTTTTTTCTTTTCCCTTCAAAAACGTTCTGGAATGAGAAGCAAAACGTTTTCAAGGAAATAAAAAGAATAGGGGGGAAAATTTCATGTTTTTCTTTTGAAAAGCACCTTTGGGAGAACTGGGGTGGAGGACATTCCAGGGGGCTCCTGGAGTCCCCTGAAAAGTGAAGGAATTGGCCCCTGGAGAAAGAGAGAGAGAGAGAGAGGAGATTTTCCTATTCAGAGGGTCCCAAGCATGGCCACTTGAAGACTTGTGGACTTCAACTCCCAGAAGTGTCGGCTAGCCCCGACACTCACACACACTCTCTCTCTCTAGCCTCTCTTTCCTCCCAAGTCTTATTCTTGGAGGACCATGCACAGAAGGGCTACCAGCTATGCTGGCTGGAGAATTCTGGGAGTTGAAGTCCACAAGCCTTCAAGTGGCCAAGTTTGGGGGCTCCTGCTCCAATTCATTGTACCTCCTGAGGGAGGGGAAAGTGGAGTACAGGCAGTCTTCGACTTAACAACAGTTCATTTAGTGATCAGAGTGGCCACGGCACAGGAAAAAAAGGGACTTAACCATATAATGATTTCAGTATTAAACCCCCCCCCCCCAGTCACCTGATCAAAATTCAGCTGTTTGGTAGCTGACTCTCATTTACGACAGTTTCAGCGTCCCCAGAGAGGGGGGAGGTTTCACACAATCTCCTTTTGGGCCCTTCTGACACCCACAGTCAGTGGGGGAAGCCAGATTTCCTTAACAACCATGTGAGTAACTTGACATATGCAATGATTCACTTAACAACTGTGACAAGAAAGGTCATAAAATGGGCAGAACTCATTTAACCGATGTCTCGCTCAGCCACAGGAAATTTGGGCTCAATTGAGATCGTGAGTCGTGGGCTACCTATAATATTGTTTTGATAGCCTAAGAGGAATTCCAGGAGTTGACGAGCCCTGAGCGAGACTTCGGGATGATAAGGCCCCTCGTCTGGATGAAGCACAGGGGGTCCTTGACTTACAATGGTTCATTTAGTGATTGTTCAAAGTTACGACAGCACTGAGGGAAAAATGACTTATTTATTTACTTAGTTATTACGCTTACAACCATTGGAGCCTCTCCAGGGTGATCAAAATTCAGACGCTATGCAACTGACTTATATTTATGACGATCGCAGTGACTCGGGGTCACCTGATCCCCTTTGGCCTGATCACTTTAAAAGCAAACTCAAAGGGAAAGCTAGATTCACCTAGATTCTTTGACTCACTTAACTACTGCAGTCATTCGCTTAACAAGAAAGGTCGTAAAATGGGACGCTTGACATAATGTTTTGCTTATCTGCAGACATTTTGGGCTCCAATTGTCGTAAGTCAAGGGCTGCCTGTATCCTAAAGGTGTAGGGGGAATCACCTGTGGAGGTGATGCTCTGAATCCAGAGATCTACTCCTGTAAGGGAAGATCTGGGAATCTTGGGATAAATTTGGACGTGGTCTCGGTTGGAGGAAGGAAAAAGTGGGGAAGGGACAGAGCGGAGCTTCCTCAGGAAAACTCTTCCTCTTATCCTGAGTGTCAGCGTTCCAGCAAACCTTCACAATAACTCCCAAGACAGACATCTTCCAGTTCCTTTTATTTTGGATAGTGAACTGGCCCAAACTGGAATCCCGAATCTGAAAATTCTGGGCTTCCTTGCAATAAGTAAAAACTACAAATCCACCTCCTGCACCCATCGTCATATCACATGCCTCAATCGCCATCCAACTTGGGATTTTCCCTCACTTAGGCACAAAATAACATGACCTTGAATTAGAAAAAAAATGTTATGTCTAACACTCCCAAGAAATTCCCACTTTCCCAGGCTCAAAAGGTGGCGATGTGGGAGCATCTGGTCTCAATATGGCTTCCAAAGCTGACACCGAGATCTTCTCTTCCCAGGTTGGGGACGGCACCACCTCAGTGACTCTCCTGGCTGCCGAATTCCTGAAGCAAATCAAGCCCTATGTGGAAGAAGGCCTTCACCCCCAGATCATCATCCGTGCCTTCCGTGTGGCAACCCAGCTGGTAAGCTGAAGCTGGGGAGGTCCCGTTGGGCCAATTTCCCTTCCGGAAAACCGTTTGCGACAAGGCGAATTGATCTGCGGAGTCTTAGTGACTCCTAGGGGTTTTGCACTAAGAGTGTCCCCCAAAACCTTGGAGAAAAAGGTGGAAAAAAAATAAGCTGGCTAGAAGACTCGCCATGGGCCAACCCGTCACAGGATTAACTCAAGAGAGGGACAATCGAATAGCAAACATGGTTATCCAGTCTCCTCTTAAAAAACCTCCTGGTGGCAAGCAGTTCCACTGGATAATTGTCCTCCCTGTTAGGAAATTCCTTCTTCATTCCAGGTTGCTTCTCTCCTGGATTAGCTTCCATCTGTTGCTTCTTGTCCTGCCTTCTGGTGCTTTGGAAAATAGCTTGACCCCGTCTTCTCAGTCAGAACCCTTCAAAAAGTTGTAAGATTATCTGCACCAAGAGAGAAAAATTAGAGCCCTAATCCTCTTTGTTGCTCTTCTCTGCACTCTTTCTAGAGTCTCAACATCTGTTTTGGAATATGGTGACTAAGACTGAATGCCATATTCCAAGTGTGGCCTCACCAAAGCATTATAAAGTGATATTAACCCTTCACATGATCTTGATTCAAGTCAGCTGCTTGATTCAAGCATGACAAGGAAGAGGCAAAGGTGACCTATCTTTGAGATTTTCTGGCGAGGGCTGTCATCCCATGCTCCCTATTTCAATCAGGTAGAGCTGGAAGGGACCTTGGAGGTCTTTTAGTCCAACCCCCTGCTCAAGCAGGAGACCAGCAGGATCTCATTCCAGACAAATGGTTGTCCAGTCTCTTCTTAAAAACCACCGGTGATGGAGCTCCCACAACTTCTGGTGGCAAGCTGTTCCACTGGTTAATAGTTTCTCACCGTCAGGAAATTCCTCCTTAATTCCAGGTTGCTTCTCTCCTGGATTAGTTTCCATCTGTTGCTTCTTGTCCGGCCTTCTGGTGCTTTGGAGAGTAGCTTGACTTCAGCCAGAGCCCCTCAAAAAGTTGGAAGACTATCATGTCAACCCTAGTCCTTCCCTTCTGAACTTTTACAGAATAATATTGGTTCTGTGGGCGTGGCTAGGTGGGAGTGGCCATGTGACTGGATGGGAGTGGCTTCATTATTATTATTATTTTTTGCAGCCTTCCTCCTCCGCTCATGGTTTGTTTTTGGGCCTCAGGGAAGCCTCCTGTGGGAGGGTGGTTTTGCTCCCAGAAGGCTTCCCTGAGACCCAGAAAGAGAAAAAATGGAGCATGGTGAAAGGGGGGATGCAGTACCAACCTTACCACCACCACCCGCATGCCCCTTTTTGGCCTCCTGGGCCTCAGGGAAGCCTCCTGGGCGAAGCAGTAAGACAGCGAGAGGGATCCCGGAACAGCTGATCATCAGAACAGCTGATCGTCAGGAGGGGAAAAAAGAAATACCTTAAGGAGTGACTGGGCAGGGGAGAAGGCAGTCAGCGATGTCGGGCATGTGCAGTAAGGACTGGTGGGGCTGGGAGGGGGTGGGTGGAGAGGGCAGGGCCAGCCAGGAACACAATTTGCCTGTTCTCTGAACTGCCCAGAATCACAACAACCAGTTCTATAAAACCGGTCCACAGCGGTAGAATCCCACCCCCTGGCTTGGAAGGGACCTTGTAGGTCTTCTCATCCAACCTTCTGCACAAGCAGGAGACTCTTGATGGTTTCAGACAAATGGTTGTCCAGCCTCTTCTTCAACACCTCCAGTGATGAAGCACCCACAATGTCTGAAGGAAAAACCATTCCACTGGCTGAATTTCCCCCTTTTTCTTCAGGAAATTCCTCCTTGGTTAGTTTCCATCTGTTGCTTCTTGTCCTGCCTTTTGGGGCTTTGGAGAACGGATTTGACCCCCTTCTTGTTTTCCTTTGGCAGGCAGTGGAGAAGATTCGGAAGATTGCGGTCACCATCAAGAAGACAGATCCAATGTAAGTGGTTCTCGGTCTCTTTTGCAATTCCATTTGTGGGAAGAACCGTTTCTGGAGTGATGGGATGAATGAAATGCCCTGGAAGGAGGGAGGGAGGGAGAGAGAGAGAGAGAGAGAGAGAGAGAGAGAGAGAGAGAG